>CM076726.1:16756428-17091647 GCA_038501795.1 Pseudopleuronectes americanus | reverse complement strand
GGGGGGGGGGGGGGGGGGGAGGGGGGCGGTACGTAGTTGGTGGGAGGAGTGTTTGGGGGTGTTTGGGTTTTGGTAGGGGCTTCTGTTGTAAGGGTCGCGGGGGGTTTGTATGGGTTGGTTTTAGGGTTTGGGGGGGGGGTTTAGGGTTGGCCGTGGGGGGGGCTGTGATGCGGGGGGTGGGGTTGGTGGGGTGTGGTCTTAGAGTGTGAGTGGGGGGGGGGAGGGGTTTGGGTGGGGGGGGGGGTCTGTGAGGGGGGGGGCGTGTGAGGTGATGGGGAGGGGGGGTTGGGCGGTGGTGTGGCGGGAAGTGTGTACTGGGTTTTTTGGGATGTGGTTTTGTAGGAGGGAGGGTTGGGGGCGGGGCGGGTTGGGCGGAGGGGGGGGGTTGTTTTTTTGTTGTCGGGCTAGGGGTAGTACTTTGGGGGTTGGCAGGTGATGGGGGAAAGGGGTGGAGGTGGGGCGGGTTTGGGGTGCGGGAGGTTGGGGGGTCATGAGGTACGTGGGTGTGATCGATGTAATTCTGTTTTACTGGGCTTGCGGAGACTGGCTTAGTGGGGGGGGGGGGTGGGGGGGGGTTGGCGGTTTTTGTTATTATTTTATTGTGGTAGTTTTACTACTCGGTATGGGGAAGTGAGGTTTGGGGGAGCGTTGGGGGGGGGGGGGGTGGGGTGGCGGGGCGGCTTTCTTTTTTTACTGGGGTTGGGGGTAGGGGCATGGGGGGGGGGGGTGGGGGGTTTTTGGTTGGCTGGGTAGTATATGTGGAGTGGGGGTGAGGGGGTGGGGGGGTGAGGGGGGGGTTTTTTTTCTTTGGAGTGGGGGGGTTGGGGGGTTTTTTTTGGGGTGATGGTCAGATGGGGGGCGTATTGGATTTTTGGTTTGGGCGTTTTTGTGGGGGGTTATATGGGGCGTGGGGGTTGTGGGGCGTGTTATTTGGTTGGGGTGGTTATTATCGGGTTGGATGGCGGGGGGAGGCGAGGGGTGGGGAGGTGTGTTCGTGGGGAGTTTTTATGGGGCGGGGGGGCGGGTTTCCGGGGGGCTGGGGTATTGGCGGGAGTGGGGTGGGGGGGGGGTGGCGTGGGGTAGGGGGGTTTTGTCCATTGCGGTTTTTCTTGTGGGACGGTCGGTCGTAGGAGGTTGGCTGGGGTTGTTCAGTGTTCGGTGGGTTGTGGTGCGAGGTGCTTGTGCGCTGGGGGAGGGAGGGGGGGGTTGTTTTGGTGGTTAAGGGAGGGATGGACGGTTAGAAATAAAGTGTGGGGGTTTTAAGTTGATGGGTAGGGGGTGGGTTTTTGGGGAAGGGGGTTAGGGTGGGGTGATTAAGTGTTGGTAGAGGGCTGGGATGGGGGGGGGTTTTCGGGGTGGGGTGGGAGGTTTTGTTGGGGCGAGGTTTGTTCGGGGGAGGACGTGGGGGAGGGAGGCCGAGGTGGGTTGTCCTGGGGTTGATTGGGGTAATGGGGGGTGTCGCGGTCTACTGGTCGGGGGGGGGAGAGGGGCGGGGAGGGGGGGAGTGGGTGGGGTGGGGGGTTTCGTTGGCGGGGGGCGGTTGGGGGGCCGGGGTCTGTGGCGTCGTGTCGTAGGTTTTTTAGATGATGTATTTTGGCGGGGTTGTCTGGTTTTGTTGCTTTGTGAGGTGTGGGGGGTGTGCGTAGAGTTTTGGGGGGCGTGAAGGGGGGGGGGGGGGCGGGGGGGAGTCGGGGCGGATATACTGGATGGTGGGGGGGGGGGGGAGGGGTGGCTGTTGGGGCGGGGGTGGGTGTTAAGTGGTAGTGGGGGGGGGTGGGGGGGGGGGTGTGTAGCGAGTGTTCTAGTGCGGGGCGTGTTTTTTCACGCAATATGGTATGGAGGATATTGGAGGATAAATGAGACGGACATTGGAGAGTTTTTGCTGGGGGGCGATGGTTGGGCGGGGTGTGCGTTTTTTGGTTGGGGGGGTGGGGTTTTGTGGTTTGGGTGGCCGGGAGGCGGGTGGTGTTGGAGCGGTGTACGTTTTGCAGTGGGGGGGTAGTTTTTCGGGGAGGGGGGGGGGTGCGGGGGGGGTGTAGCACGGGGGGAGGGCGAGAGGGGGGGTGAAGGGTGCGGACTGTGGGCGTGGGGGGTTTAATTTCGGTGGGGATTGGGGTAGGGGGGGTTGGGGGCTTGGGTTACTCAGATCTTTTGGGGGGGGGTGTTGGGTGATTTCTAGTTATATCAAAGAGGCGGGTGGGGGGGGGGGGTGGGGGGGGGGGGGGGCGGGTTTGGGGATCGGGGGTGTGGGAATGGAGGGGGGTGTTGTTTGTGGGGTGTGTTGGTTTGTGGGGTGAGTTGGGGTGTGTGGGGGTTGGGGTAGGGGTTTGGTGGGTTTTCGGGGGAGCGGGGAGAGGTGGTTAGGTTTTCATTTGGTTGTTCGGCGGGATGTGAGGTTGGTGGGGGTGAGGTTGTGGGGGGTGTGGTGGGGGGTGTGGGTGGGTGTGGGGTGGTGGGTGGGGGGTGTGGTGGGGTGGGGGGGTTGGTGTTGGTGTTGGGTGGGTGTGTTGATTGTGTTGTAGGGTGTGTGTGTGGGGGTGGGTGGGGTGGGTGGTGGTGTGTGGGTGTGTGTGGGGGGGGTGTGGGGTGGGGTTGTGTGGGTTGGGGGTGGAGGTTGGTGTGGTGGGTTTTGGGTGGGGGTGGGGGTTGTGTTGGGGGGGTGTTGGGGTGGTGGGGTGGGATGGGGTGTGTGGGTGGGTGGGTGTTGGTGGGGGTGTTTGTTTGTGGGGTGTGGAGGGTGGTGGGGGTGGGGTGTGTGGGTGCGTGGGGGGTGGGTGCTGTGTGTGGGGTGGGTGGGTGAGTGTGGTGTGTGGTGGGGTGTGGGGGGGGGTGGATGGGTTGGGGGGGTGGTGTTGGGGGGGTGTGTGTGGGGGTGGGGGTTGTGGGGGTGGTTGGGGGTGTGGGGTGTGTGGGGAGGTGTGTTGGAGTGGGTGGTGTTGGGGTGTCGTGGGGGTGGTGTTGGGGTGGGGTGTGTGTGTGTGGGGTAATGTGTGGTGTTGGGGGTGTGGGGGTGGGTGAGTGGGTTGGGGTGGTGTTGGTGGGGGGGTGGGGGGGGTGGGGGGGTGTGGGGAGTGGGTGGTGTGTGGGGGGGTTGGTGGGGTGTGGGTGGGTGTGTTGTGGGGGGTGGGGGGGTGGGGGGGTGTGGTGGGGGGTGGGGTGTGGTGTGTGTGTGGTGGGGGGGTGGGGGTGGGTGTTGGGTGTGTGGGGGGGAGGTGGGGGGTGTGGGGGTGGTGGGTTGTGTGTGGGGGGTGGGGTGGGGGGGGTGTGGTGTGGTGGGGGTGGTGGGGGGTGTGGGGTGGGGTTGTGGGGGTGGGGTGGGGGGGGTGGGTGGGGGGGGTGGGGTGGGGGGGTGGGGGTGGGGGGGGGGTGGTGGTGGGTGGGGGGTGGTGGGGGGGTGGGTGTGGGGTGGGGGGGTGTGGGGGGTGGGGTGGTGGGGGTGTGGTGGGGTGTGGGGGTGGGTGGGGGGGTGGGGGGGGGTGGTGTGGGGGGGGTGGTGGTGGGTGGGGTGGGGGGTGGGGGGGTGGGGGTGGGGTGTGGTGGGGGGGTGGGGTGGGGGGGGGGTGGTGGGGGGTTGTGTGGGGTGGGGGTGGGGTGGGGGGTGGTGGGTGTGGGGGTGGGGGGTGTTGGGGGTGTGGGTGTGGGGGGTTGGTGGGGGGTGGGTGGGGTGGTGTGGTGGGTGGGGTGGTGGGTGTGGGGTGGGTGGGGGTGGTGGGGGTGGGGTGTGGTGGGGGTGTGGGGGGGGTGTGGTGGGGGGTGGGGTGTTGGGTGGTTGTGGTGTGGGGGGTGGGGGGTGGGTGGGGTGGTGGTGTGGGTGGGTGGGTGGGGGGGGGGTGGTGGGGTGGGGTGGTGGGGGTGGGTGTGGGGTGGGGGTGGGTGTGGTGGGGGTGGTGTGGGGGTGGGGGTGGGTGTGGGTGGGGTGGGTGGTGTGGTTGTGGGGGGTGGGTGGGGTGGTGGGGTGGTGGGGTGGTTGGGGGGTGGGGTGGTGTGTGGTGGGTGTGGGGGGTGGGGTGGGTGGTGGGTGGTGTGGGGTGTGGTTGTGGGGGTGGGGTGGTGTGGGTTGGGGGGGTGTGGGGGTGGGGTGGGTGTGGGGGTGGTGGTGGGGTGTGGGGGGGTGGTTGGGTGGGGGTGGGGTGGGTGGTTGGGGGGTGGTTGGTGGGTGTGGGTGGGGTGGGGGGGGTGTGGTTGGGGTGTTGGGGGGTGGGGTGTGGGGGTGTGGGGTGGGGGTGGTGTGGTGGGGTGTGGGGGTGGGGTGGGGTGGTGTGGGGGTGGGTGGTGGGTGTGGGTGTGGGTGTGTGTGGGGTGTTGGGGGGTGTGGGGTGGGGGTGTGGGGTGTTGGTGGTGGGGGTTGGTGTGGGTGGGGGGGTGTGGTGGGGGGGGTGTGGGGGTGGTGTGGGTGGGGTTGGTGGGGGGTGGGGTTGGGTGGGGTGGGGGTGTGGTGGTGGGTGTGGGGGGGGGTGGGGTGGGGTGTGGTGGGGTTGTGGGGTTGGGTGGGGGTTGTGGGGGGTGTGGGGTGGTGGTTGGGGTGGGTGGGGGGGGTGGGTGTGGGGGTGGGGGTGGTGGGGGTGGGGTGGTGGGGGTGGGGGTGGTGTGTGGGGGTGTGGGGTGTGGGGGTGGTGTGGGGTTGGGGGGGTGGGGTGTGGGGGGGTGGGGTGTGGTGGGGGGTGGGGGTGTGGGTGGGGGGTGGTGGTGGGGGGTGGGGGTGGTGGGGGTGGGGGGTGTGGGTGGTGGGTGGGGGTGGGGGTGGGGGGTGTTTGGGTGGGGTGGGGGGGGTGCGTAGGGGTGTGGTGGTGGGGTGAGGGTGTTTGGGGCTGGTGGGGGGGTGGCGTTGGTTGGGTGGGGTGGGTTGTGGGGTGTTGTGTGTGTGGTGGTGTGTGGGTGGTGGGTGGTGGGGGTGCTGTGGGAGGGTGGTGTGGGAGTGGTTGGGTGGGGCGGTGGGTGGAGGGGTGGGGTTGTGGAGGTGGGGTGTGGGGTGGGTTGGGGTGTTGTGGTGTGGTTGTGTGTTGTGAGGGGGGTGTGGGTTGGGGGTGTTGTCGTGGGTGGGTGTGATGGCTGGTAGTGGGGGCTGAGTGGTTGGGGTAGTGGTGGGTTGTGTGTTGTGTGGGTGGGTATGGGTCGTTGTGGGTGGAGCTTTGGGCTCGCTGAGATGTGCTTTTTGGGCGGTGGGGTGGGGGCGGGTGGGGTGGCTGGGTGGCTGTGTATTTTTGGTGGGAGGTTTTATGCTTGTCGGGGCTGGGTGGGTGTTGCGTGTGGTGTAGTGGGTTTGTGTTTTTTCGGCTGTTTATGTCAACTCTAATTTTCTTGGGTGGAGGTTGCTATTTGGTGCTGCGAGGTGGGGCGTGTGTAGAAGGGGTTGTGTGTGTGCGTGAGTCGCAACGTTGTGTATTTTTTCGCAGGCTGCGTGCTTGTTTCGGTTAGGGTTTGTTGTGGTGGTGCGGGAGGGCGTTGCGATATCTGGTGTTCGTGGGGTGGGGTGTGTTTTTTCTGTACTATGCTGGGTGGGTGTCCTGCTGTCTGGGGCGCGTGTTCGGGTGTGGCGGAGCGTGGGTTTTATGGTGGGTTGGGTTGGGGGTGGCGGTATTATGTGGGTGGTGGGGTTTTTGCTGGAGGTGTTTGGTGGGTCTATGGTGGATTGGTGTTGGGGTGAGCTGGGTTAGGTGCGTCTTTAAATCCATGCCGGCTGGGTCGAGCGGGTGTGGCGTGTGTGTAGTGCTGCTTCTTTACGTGAGCTGGTTCGTGTTGTTTATGGGCGTGTCGAGGCGTGTTTTGTTTGCGGCGTTGTGGGAGGGAGGTTTTCCGATGCGGGTGAGTCGTGTATTTGCGACGCTGGTCGTGTCTGGGGTGAGGTTTTGGTGTTTTAACGGGTTGGGGAATGGTGTCTGTGGGTGGGGTGAGGTCGAGATGGGTGGGAGTGTCTTCGGGTGGTGGTTGTTGGTCGTACGTGAGGTTGTGTGGTTGAGTTGAGTGTGTGGTGGGGTTTGGGGTGGGTTGGATGGGTGGTGTGTTCGTGGGTGAGTGCGTTGGCAGTTGGGGTCATGGGTGGTTGTGTGGAGGTAGTGGCGGGTTGGTTTGTCCCTTGTGGTTCGGCGGGGCAGTTTGGGGGGAGGTCTTGGGAGTGTAGGGGTTGGGGTGGGGGGCGGCGGCGGGTTGCAGGGTGATGAGGGTGGTGGTGTGTGTTTGTGTTGGTGTGTCGGTTGGTGTGGGTTGGTTATGTAGTTAAGTTTTGTTTGGTGGGGGGGTAGTGGGGTTTTTATTTGTTTTGTTGGTGGTTATTTTTATTTTTTTTGTGTTTGTGTTGTGTGTCTTTTTCTGATGTGTTGGGGTTTTTGGGTTAGGCTTAGTGGGTGTGGTTTTGGTAGTCGGATGAAGCCATCGGTATTAGGTTAGTTTTTTTTATAAAAAATTAATAATAAAAAACAAACGCAGAACAAGCAAAAAAAAATAAATAGGTAAGGGAGGTGGGGGTTTTAAGTGTTTAGGGTAGGAGAGTCAGTTTACGTTGGGGGGTGTGTGCTTGGCCTTGGTGGGGAGGTGGTGTGTGTGCTTTGTCTTTGTTTTTTTTTTTCTTTAAACTTTTTTCTTGAAAATTGGAATGTTCTTCTTTTTTTACACATTTTGTGTGTTGGTGTGTGGGTATGGGGTGGGGGGTGACAGCTCGGATGGGTGTGGGGCGGGGGGGAGTGATGTTTTGCTAAGTTCTTTTAGCATTATAGTGTTACTCAGTGCGCGTGGAGGGGGGGGTTATTTTTCTTTTGTTGGGTAGGGGTCGGGGGTGGGGGGGGTGTCAATGGTGAGTGGTTTGTGTTTGGCAGTCTGCGGTGACATTTGTACTTTGTTGGTGACCATCTCCTTACAAGAGTCGCTCGCTAGCCCCAGGGTGGGGGTGGGTTTTTGTTGTATCACCTATGTCTAAGTTTTTTTGTTGGGGTGTTTTTTTTAGTCTTTTTATCACTTGAAGAGAGTTAACTACGATGTGTGGTAAGGAATGACAGGGTTATGGGGGGGGGGTTTTTGGGGGTGTGGGGCGTTTGTGCGGGGGTCGCGGTAGTGCGAGGTTGGTGGGGGGGGGTGCTGTTAATGTGGGGGTACTACGAGGTAGCCTACGGTTGTGTGTATTGAGATGTTGGGTTGAGGAGGAGTTGGTTTGAATGCTCTGGCGGGGATGTTGGAGGAGGGGGGGGAGTTGTATGGTTGATTTTTTGTTTTTTATCTGGTTTTTTGTTTTGTTGGCGGGGGGTTTGAGGATTGTGGCGTTGGGGGTGGGGTGGGGGAGCAGCGGGGGGTGGGATAATATTTTTTTTTTCTTACTACGATTGCGGTGGAGAGGGGCTATGTTTTGAACTAAGATAGGGGGTGGATTGGTAGTTTTGTGTTAGTGTCGTGAAAGGGGTGGGGAGTTAATATGGCAACCCGAGTGAGCAGTCAAGTGGGGGCTGTGTACGAGGCTGGGTGGGGGGGTTGGGTATTGTTACTTTATGTTTTTGTGAGACTAGTGTGGGTTTTCGGGGGTGGGGGGTGGGGTGGGTGGGGTGGTTGTTCTTTTAAACTTTCTTTTGGGGCTTTTTATTTTTGTTGGGGGTGTTTTGCTGGTGTGGGGGGGTTTGTGGTGAGGGGGTTTGGCGGGATAGGGGTTTTTGTTGTTGCTTTTCTGAGATTATGTGGTAGGGGGGGGATATTCACCGTGGGGGGGGGGTTAATCGAGGGGGATGTATTTTAGTTTTTGACTGAATATCGAGTGGGGTTTTTAGGGGTTGGTATAGTCGGGGGCGTGGGGGGTTTTTATTTTGGAGGGATGGTTTGGGGTGGGGGGGGCTTTATTTTAATATCGCGTGGGGTCGGGTTTAATGCACTGTAGTCATACGGGGTCGGGGGGGACGGGGGGTGGGCGGTTTTAGAGTTTTTGGGGGGTCGTGTGGTGTGAGTGTGTATCGTGTTTCTTGGAGGGGGGGAGGGCGTTCTGATTCGGAGTTTATTTGTGTTTTTTGTGGATTAGTTAGGCTTAGGGGTTCTTGATGTTTTGCGGCGGTCGTTATGCGTGTGGAAAGAACAAAGCCCGATTGTGTAATGTCAAAATCAGTTGGGGAGTGGTTTTTTTTTCTAAATTGGCGAGTTCCAGGGAATATGTGGACACGGTAGGGGGGAGGGTTTTTGCTTATCTATTTTTGCTATTTATTACTTTATGATTCTTGGTGTTGGAGGTACGATCCGGGCTGTAGGGGGGAAGCACGGTTTTTTGTCTGGGTGTGGTGGTAGTTTTCCGTAGGGCTCTAATGGGTTGTTAGTTTTTTTGTTCGTATATGGTCTGGGGGGGGGCTTCTGATGACTATAGATGGAAGTAGGTGTTGAGTAGGTTAGTGTAATGGATTGCGTACGGGGTTGGAATGTTTGGTTTTTTCCATGCGAGTTTAAGGGTCGGGTGGCGGTAGGCGAACACGGTGGGGTAGGTGGTGTGGTAGGGGTTCTTATGTGTTTTTGGAGGAAAGGGCTGGGGTTTTTTCTGATTGCCACTTTTGGTGCGCAGGTTTTTAATTAGTGGGTTGAAGGTGTGGGGATGTGGATTTTTACAGGTTTGTCTCATGTTCGGGGCGGGGAGGGTTTGATTATTTTTTTTTTTTATTCCATGGTCGTGGGGTCTTAGTGGTTTGAGGGGAGGGGGGTGTTGGTGGGTATTTGTACTGAACTATGGTGCGGGGGCGGGAGTGGTTAGCTTCTTTAAACTTGACGTGCCCGTATGATTTTTTTTTTTTCTGGGGGGAGTGGCTGGGGGGCGGGGTGCCGGGGGGTAGGGGGGGAAAGGAGGCGGCGGTGGTGTGGGGGGGGGGGGGGAGGCAGGTGGGGCGGTGGAAGGGTGGGGGGTAGTGGGCTGGTCAGTGTCGAGGGGGGGGTTGGGGGGGTACGGTGTAAGTCCTTCTTTAATTCCGTTTGGGAGGTGGCAGGGGGGGGGTGGGTTCGTCGTGAAGAGCGGGAGTGGGTTGGGTGGAAGGTTTTTATTTTCTTAGCCTTTCGTTTGGGGTATTTTGAGATTTGGGTTTTTGGCCTGGCGGCGAGTGTGTTGTTTTTTCTAATTCAGGGTGGGGGGGGGGGGGGGCGCGGGGGGGAACACAGAGGTTTTCTATAGTCATTTTGGAAAGATTTAGTGAATTTTACTTTTAAGACTGTTATTCTTCTTCCGTCTGCGTTTTTGGTGTTTTCCATTTCAGGCCTATCCTTCGTTTTCTCTCTTCATCTATCGTATATACTTATGGTTGCTTTTCGGTAGTTTTATATCGTTATATCTTGTCCATTTTTATGTATCTGTGTTTGTTTATTGTCTGGCATTGTATTTGTATGAGGAGTGGTGGACGAGAGAATAGAGAGTTAGGTAGGGCTGTGTACCGTGGGCCGGGGGATTGAAGTATTGATTTTCGGCGGGTCCGCGGTGCTAGGGGGTCTTCGGGGTGGTAGGTGCGTTGCGATTTTTCAGTGTTGGGGGGGTGTTGGTTTATTGTTAGGTTGTTGGGTGGGGGTGGTGAGGGGGGGGGGCAGGGGAGGAGTAGGGGGGCGCCGGGATCTTGGAGGGGTCCTCTTTCTCCCCACGAGCTCGTAGGTCCGGGGCTTCATTCTACTTGGTCGTCGTCTTATGGGTTTTAGGTGAATTATTTTTTTAAGGTGGTGTGCTTCTTTTTTTTTTTATTTTACGATCGTTGAGCTACAAAAGTCTATAGAGATAAAACTAACACCCCGTGTATATCGATGAATGGGATATTGGTTGTTGGGGCACTTGGGGGGGCTTTTCTGAAATCAGACGTGATGCGGTTTTTGGGGGTGGAGGGCGCATGCCATATAATCACTGCGGTTCACGGGGTTATGTGGTCAAGTGTTGGGGACGGTCCATTCCTCGGAGGGGTACCCGTTTTTTCGCTGGTGTATTAAGTCAGTTACTATACCATACCACACAGGGGTAGGGGGCTTTCGAGCGAGTGTGGTATCAGTAACCTATTTTTTTTGGTTTTTTTTTTGTTATTCACACTCACAGAAGCACTTTTGAGTTAAATATGCCTGTATTAACCATAATATTTCGGAGTTTTATATATAAAATAAATCTAAGACTAATAATTTCTGGTGAGGGTGTGATTAGTATAATGTGCTTTTTTGTGTGTGTTATTGGATTTTGTTAATTATTATTATTTTGTAAGTTTTTTGCTGGGCGAACAGGTTTGATTATCGTAAAAAAATGAAAGTATAATTTAAATTAAAAAATTAGCAGGGTTTTATGGGTGGGACGATGGTTGGGACATTCTAGTATATGCGAGTGATGATGGTTTTTTAATGTAGTAATAGGGATCAATAGAAGATTTTATAATAAATTAAAAGTGTTCCTCTCTCTTTTTATAACGTCTAACCAAGTATATCTTAAAGACCGATTGTGTCATAAATCCTTCAGATAGAGTTTAGATTAATTGAAAAGTAATTGAGGTCATGAATTTTGTTTTAGCTATCGTGTTCTTACAGTATTTTCGTTCGTGGTTAGTGCTAGTTTTTATGGTAGATTACGTGTAAACGGAGGTTGAGTAAATCCTCTGAGCCGCTAATTAGTTTGTTAATAAACCGATGGAGACAGGCGAGCCATGGGTAGTAGCCGGCATGTCTGCTTCGGAACCGCACTTTGCAGCAGTAGGTATGGGTGTACTGGGTGTCAGTTATGGTGCGAAGTGAATGATGGGGTCCGTGGGGCGAGTGGGATCAAGCGTCGGAGAGCGGGGTGAGCGAATGCGATAGCAGCAAGATTGAGCGGATCGGCGGGGGGCAGAGGGGGGTGCTTTCGGAAGGGGTGGAGGGGATGTGTGGCGGGTGGCGGGAGGGTGGTCGGGGGGTGGGGGGTGGGGGGGGGGGGGGTGGGCGAGGGTGCGAGGGGGGCGACGGAGGTTTGGGGTGGGTGGTAAGGTGAGGGTGGGTCGCGGCGGGGGGGGGATGGGTAGGGAGATGAGGGGCATTGGGCTGGTATGGATGGGGGGGGGTGGGAGATTGCAGGAAGTACGAAGCAGTATAATGGATGGCAATAAGAACCTAGGACTTTAGTTCATGCGTTGCAGTGACAGGAGATAAATACTCGTAGACAACAAAAGTGAGAGCGGGGGGCGGGGGGGTAGGGATTAACCACAAAGCTGTACTTTCGCTAGGATTGTCTCTTTTCTCTTATTTTACTCCTGGGTTTGATTTTTTTTTGCTACAACTCTTGTTTCCTAGGTGCCATTCCCACAATAGGGTGAGGTTCTATAGTTTGCTTATGGCTACCATAAATGCTACTTTCCTTCCGTATACATTAAAATCGGCGCCCATAGCACCCCACGCGCGGGGCCGGTGCCCGGGCGGGGGGAAGGTGTTGGGGCGCCGGGGCGGGGTGGGGTACGCGCGGTGTCGCGGAATTATGAATCTGCGCGTGTGCTTGGGTGATGCGAGGGCCGTTTGAAGGGGGGGTGGGGTTTGATTGGGGTTGGGGGTGGTTTTCTGTCGGGTCGGTCCGTGTTCTTTCCATTAGTTCTTTACTCGTTCTACTACTTCTCCGCTTGATAGTTTTTCTTCATTTGTCTTTAGTCTTTTCAGCTTTTTTGATTCCTTTAACTGTCCGGTCGATCCTTTATGTTAGGGAGAGTACTCATTGGGGGGGGTTGATCGGTGGTAGTACTACCGGGCTCACCCTTGCATGACTTCCGTTCTTTTTCTCCGAGACGGCCTTTCTTGGTTTTATATTACACACAAGTGTAAGAATGTGCGCCGCCAACTCCCTTAACGAAGGCACACCCACCAGAACCACTAGCGTTGAAAGTTGCAGCACCGCACAGGGAATATCTGCCACTGAAACAGAAGACTAACATTACGAGAGACCGACGGCCCCGAATCTTTTTGAGAAGAGAGCACGAAGAAAAGATAGCGGACAGATTTTAGACAGGTAGAACGTAGGGATGGGATTGACACGGAGAGCAAGTGAAGGTAAATAGAAAAGAGAAGCGAATCGAGATTGAAGTTATAAGAAGTGACGCCCGAGGCCGCTACTTTTCCGTTTTAATGGATTTGAACTTGGGCGCCTGGGGGAGTGTGGGGGGCTTATGCCTTGAGGGGAAAATGGAATTATAATAATACTAACTTAATAATACAAACATTTATATTCAAAATATAATCTATTACAATTATTTTAGTTTTGTTTTTCTTTTGACATTTACTTTCTTGAATTTTTTGTTATTGCGGTGATCGATTTTTTTTAAGGAAGGGGGGGAGGGGTGAGCAGGGCGTGGGGGGGGGAGGGGGGTGTGAGTGGGCTGAGGAGGGGGGGCCCGTGGTTGGCGAGTGGGTGTGCGACTGCAATGGTCTGCTCGCAAAGGAAGTGTTTTATCACCGAGTTTGTGGGTCGGTGATGCACTTATCGGGGACATCTGAGGGATTGAACGGGTCTGACAGAACACTCAATGCGCCCGCCCATGACTGGGAGTGCAGTGGGCTATAACGCACACTCAAGATGCTAGGGGTGGGGGTTGTGGGTGAAGTGGGGGTGAGTACTATGGGGTCAAGCCAAAACAACAGAGTTATGGAAGCCTCTAACAGCCCCTGAGTCGGAGCAGACTGTGAAAGCAATGGGGGAAACATAATAACCCCAGTGGTCTGGGGTGGGGCGTCTCTATATTTCCTGGGTTAACTACCACTCTGTACTGTACAACATGACAATCTATGCCGGTAATGGGATGGGGCGAATTTGCCGGGAGGGGGGGAGTGCTAATGTGACGTGAGGCCACTGATTGCGTCGTGTTTTGGAGTTGTGGTGTTTTGATTGGGTTGGTGGGTTCCAGTCATTAGGAGTTCAATGCACGTTACGTGCCAAGGCGTCAAGATTCTGGCTGTGGGGGTTGGCCATTATTTAGCGCCTCTAGGTGGCGTTCGTCATACTGGGCGATAGACTGGAATGGGCTGCCAAATGGGGGTGATGGTGGGGGAGGGTGTATCTGTGATTTGGGTTTTTCTCTGGGGAATCGTTGGTTTATTATTGCTCTTATGAAAGAGTTTTGGGGTGACTATAAGAATTACTTGGGGTTATAGCTTGATCTTTAATTGCACGTATGGTGGACGGTTTAGTTTTGTGAGCGCTATTCATTCCAGCTTTTCTCTTCTGTCTTGGAGGTGCGAGGTTGGGTTGGGTGGATCTGGATCCCCAGGAGATGTTGGATATGATATATGGGGGGAGCGAGTGGAGAGCTTTTTGGGATAATATACCACCTATCGAATATTGTGATCTTGATGGATATTGCATTCAATATTTTTGGCCCTGGCGGATTGGTGGATTTGGGTTTTTTGACCTAGTGGTTGTTTTATTATGGGTAGGGTGTTTTCACTGCCTAGCCGATATGTATATCGTTGATATAAATTTTGCTGGGAGGGAAGGGGCTTGGGGAGTAGGGTGATGTGGGTGGAGCTGGGGTGGGTTTTTATTTTTTACTCATGGAGTACCAATACAGGATGGGTCGCAGGGTGGAGTTGGGGGGTTGGTGGGTGAGGTTGGCTGCGGGTTCATGTCTCCGGTTCGTCTGGGTAGAGTTTTAATTTTCCATATGATGGGTGTAGGTGAAAGAGATAATTATACATCGTTTATGGTCTTGTAGCATTGGATTCAAAAGATATTTCCCTAAGATAAGGTGCTTATACTCTGATCTCCCAATTATCGGAGTTGGGTGGAAAAATCGTTATGTATTATGTATCGGTTGTTGGGCAATCTAGTGGTTGATGTGGGGGGAGGGAGAGGATATCTGGGGTAGGCGAGGGGATGGTTGGGTGGTTTACAATTTCTAATAAAATCTCTCTTCGATTCACACTTAAATTTTGGAGGGATCACTAACAATAAATAATTTAGTTTATTAAAAAATCTTATGTAATGGGGATTATTGAAGGAGAAGGTGGTTTGGGCGTGGGGAGTTATTTAGTTGAACAGTTCACGTCGATACACGTTGGGGGGGGGGGTGGAGTAACCTGTTTCGGTGTTATCTGTTTGGGTTGCCTTGGAGGGCGTAGCGGGGGGGGGAGCACAATATGTGCGCCCTTGTGTGGGTTGGAGCTAATTGTTGGGAAGATTTTAATAAATCTTTATTGTTAGGTGTTGGGTGTGGAGGGTGGGAGCTAGCGGGTGAGGGGGGGGTAATGGGGTGTGCGATCATGGATGGCGGTGATGGATTAGAATGGATGCGCGTGGAATCTGGACTGCGGATTCCCCACTATAAGGATGGAGACAAAAGGAACGAATGACGACGTGGTGATGGCGTGTTATTGGGGCGCGCTGGGGCAATATGCCGCTTGCATATCTACCATGCAATAGCTGATGAAACCCTATCATCTACCACTTAACCTCGCTACAGACAGTGGACATCTCACCCAAATACACTCACACTGCCAGCTCTGCCCCACCGAGACCGAACACGTCTTCTCCCCTACATGACCTGTCTTTGTACCAATAGTATCTAATGCTTAACTCCTCCAGCCATTCCCCCCAACAATAGACGGGGAAAGTGGAAAAAGGAAAGTGAAACTAGAAGAAAGAACAAGGAAGACACGGTTAGATGCTGGGAATTAGGGAGCGAAAGAAGTTGAAAGGGGGTGGAAGCAACATGTGGAGAAGAAGGAGCCTGAAACGAAAAGAAATATCGACTATGGATTTAGCAATGGATGCAAATCATGGGCCTTCTCTGATGAGCACAGCTCTTTTTTTTTGTGTGGGGGCTGTTGATGTGGTTGGGCTTCGTCCGCGTGTGCCATAATTGTTTTTTATCAACACCTTCTTTACCTGTTTTCCTTACCCCCCTGGGTCACCTTTATGGTTTCTGTCACTTCCGCCTCGTCCGATCTCATCTTGGTGCTGGAAAAAAAAAGAAAGTGTAATGGTCTAATAAATAGATCTTCGGTTTTTATTTATGCTTGTCTCTCCTTCCGCACACTGTTCGGATTTTTTTATCTTCAGTTTGTGTGTGGTTTTGGGTGAGTATGATTTGGATGGTTAGGGTTGCCTTGGCTGTTTGGAGGTAACGAGCGTATAATGACTGGTTGGGTCGCGCTACTCGTATGGCGGGTGAGAGCTCAGAAGTGACGCCTGAGATGGGTATGGTCTCAGGTTATGGGGGAGGAGGGGGGGGGGGGAGCGGCGGGGGGGTGGGGGGGGGGAGGTCTGTGTGGGTGAGGGGCGGGTGTCCGGGGGGTGGGGGTGGGGCCGGGTGGTTAATTTTCAGGGTGGGGGGGGGACGGTGGATGGGGTTTTTTTGGGGTGGTTGGGTTTTGCGAGTTGGTGCGTAGTGTGGTCGTGAAGGAATGTGGGGTAGGTAACGATAGGAATTGATGTAGAGGTGAGGGGGGAGAGTTGGGGGTTGCTGGGGGGGGAGGCGGGGGGGGTTGGGGTGGGCAGGGACGGGGGATGGGTGGAGGGCGAGGGGTTTCGGCGAGGACGGGTGGGGTCATGAGAGTCGTGGGAGGTGTGGGACGGTGGTGGCTGTGTGGGGGTGTGGGCCAACGAAGAAGCGTTCTCACCACCTATGTATACTACTAAGTTTTGTGAATGGACTATCACTACTCCCCCTCTCTCTGCCTTTGGGCAATTAAATATTTCAACAACCTTATAAAAAAGGGGGGGTATAGGGGGGGGGTGGAGGGATCAATTAGGATCCTCACTAAATCCATGGGTGTGGAGTAAGGAGTTGTCTCTCGGAGTGCAACAGATAAGAGTGGCTCGGAGGTTATTAGTCTAAAGATTACTAAGGACAATCGGGCTCACGTATTTTATGGTGTAAGACCTTTTGTATTGGGAGATCTGATCTGTGAGTTAAAGTATTTCTAGTCTGGCTGTTATGAGGGGTGGAGGTTAGGCGGGTGCGCAGTTGGTAAAGGTGGGGGTTGGGGGTTGGGGAGGGGGGGGGTGGCGGGGTGGGGTAGGGGTTGTGGAAACATATGGTGAGAAGGAGGCCTAGAAAGAACGCTAGCAGTGGTGGGGTTATTTTTTTCTTGTGTTTTTTTTTTTGTGTGTTTTTTTTTGATGGGGGGGGGTGGGTATTAGTATGGGGGGGGATGTTTGCGTGGGTTTTGGGGGGATCTGTGCGTTGGGTGTTTTTTTTGTTATTTTTTATGGGCTTTTTATTGTGATTTGATTTTTGGGGGTGTGGGTTCCTTTTATTGGGGTGGGTTGCTATATTTTTGGTTATTTGATTCTTTTTTGTTTTTTTGATGTTTGTATTTTTTTTTTGTTTTTTGTGTGCGTGGGTTTTTGAAGTTTGTGGGTTCATTAGGTAGCAAAGTTTTGTCTCTTTATGTTTTGTTTGTTTTGTCGGTTTTTGATTCTGTTGTTTGTTTCTTGTTTTTTTTTTTTTTTTGTGGGTTGGGGGCGTGGTGCGGGGGTGTTGTTTTTTAGTGGTTTTTTTTGGTTTAGGGGGGTGGTTGTTGGTGTGCGAGGGAGCTGTTACTGTGAGGTGTCTGCGTTTGGGTTCGTAGGGGTGTCCGTCTTCAGTGGTGGTCGCATTAGTTTGTGAATTTTAATTTGTTTGGGTTTACGATGAGTTTTTATATGTAATAAAAAAATAAAAAATAAACTAAAAAACCTCCCTTGCCGAGTGGGCAGGGGAGGTACATTGGCGATGGGGAGTTAGTTATTCACGTAAAGGCAAGGATTAAGCACCAAGACCTTTCTAGGGAAGGAATGGGACTTCTGATGGAGATGGGTGGGGATTTTTGTTAATATATGTTTTTTTCTCCCTCTTCTTTTTTAATTATTAAAACTACATACCTAATTATTATTAAAGGTGGGAATGGGGGGATAATATGATTGTCGTAATTAGAGTGATAAGTTTGGTTGTAATATTTGGGCTCATAGATGGTGGGTGGGCGGGGGTTTTGAGTGTTTAGAAGTCGGGTGTTCTATCTGGTTTTTGTGTTCACTGTCTTTTTGTATTTTTTGTGCCCAATTTTTTAATATCTCGCATCATATCCCAATGGAAAACAAACATCTCTTCTCCTGCTTCACCCCCCCTCCTCCTCCCCCCCCCTCCTCAGAATTAACCCTGGAAGATTACACAAATGGAATCTGTTGGCTGAGTATACGGTTTTTCGTGCATTGAGTAGAAGAGAGAGAGAGAGATCTGTGGGATTATGGTAGTTATTCTCCTCCCCCCCCCCCCGCCCCCCCCGCCCATGAGAGAGATAATTTTGATTTGATTGTTAGATCGCTCGCGCGCTCTGTGACCCCCCCTCCCCGAATAAGAGAGGGGGGGAGGTGTGGGGGGGAGACGGGCGAGGGGGGTAGGTGGCGGGGGAGGAGGGGGGCGGGTGAGGGGTGGGACAAAACGTTGTTTACATAGCATTCAGGAGTCTAGTTTCGCTCATATACTCCGGTGTGTTTCGCGGCACGTGGGCTGATGTTTGTGATCTGTTGTATATTAGGTTTTTAAGAGATAGAGCTATAAGGCCTATCATAGACGGCAGAGCAGCAGAAGTTCAGCTCCAAGGTAAAGTGCATAAAACCTCGAAGCGGTGATCAATCATTTCATATTAAATTACTGACTCCATCACCCTTTGTTGTTATATTTTAATTACAGTTACAGGTATCTTTAGTCCTTTGTGTGGTCATAATTCATGGTATTATAATAAATACCTAGAAGGTTATCCTTACAACTTCGACTAGGTATTTTAAGAGCATAAATTATAAACCCGGAGTGCAACAATCCACTGTCGTGACATTGCCAGCTATATGTACACATGTACTGTACTGCGTCGGCCGGGGCCTCGAGGCAGTGCATGTTTTACATACAGTTCTTGTATGGAGACAGACACATGCATATAAAAATATGTGACTGTACACGCACACCACCCCCTCCCTTCCCCCCCCTCCACGAGGCCCTTGCAGCGCTACATGCTCCTGCACCCCATCCCCTGCATTCTGTGCGTTTTTACAGCGTGTGATTTACGGCCCTGTATCTATGAGCAAACAGGCCAAAGCTAACAGCCCTGGAGAAAGCCCACAGATGCACGCTGCAAGTTCACCGCAATGTCACACACATAGCTCAGCCTCTCAGCGCCGCACAGAGCCAGAGCACCCGGAGAACTCTCATCGTTTTTCCACGGTCCACTGCTGCACCCGGCCGCCCCAACTCTTAAAATGGTAATGTTATGGAAACAAAACCTAAACATTTACATTAGATGACTTTAGAAAAAGGGGTTATGCTCTTCTTTTATATTCAGCTGGAGGGCTGGATGTATTTCCTGTGCTCTGGATGGAAAGGTGAGGTGGAAAAAAGGGGAGAAGGAAAAAAAAAGAAAAGATGGGAGACCCGTTTGCTCAGAGTGGAGAGGGGCAACCTTCTGGAAAGGTTAGAACTGTACATCAACAGATAATGCGCTGGTGCACGATACATCATGTCGGGGGAGGCCGAGCACAAATTGAAACAAGCTAAATTATAAACACAGGGGAGCCATGTCACCAAGGCCCTTCCATACTCTAAAGAAAATAAATGGACTTTGAATCCTACTCAGAATTAATACAAGTCAATGCAACGCGGACCTTGAGGTAGAAATGTGAGACTGGGAATAGAAAACAATAACAAAGAGAGAGAGAGAGAGAACAGTTAGGAGGCCAAGACTGAGCCTGATGGGAAAAGGATGAGATTCTTCAGAAAAAGCTCGAAGCAGCATCCAGATACTGTAAAAAAAAAGCAATTATAATAATAGGATATACAGTATGGTGCCTTATAAGCTACTGGTCCCTCTGAAGTTTGTTTTTTATAACGCCCGAGGAAGTGGACACCAGTTGAGTTTGAATTTGTAGACAAATTATGGTTTATTACGGGGGACGGCTCATCTTAACCTGGCGTGTGCTTATTACACACACACACACACACACACACACACACACACAAACCGCCTCGGAGTCAGAGTCAGCCATCTCCCAATAAACACCTAACTATGTAACGAGTTGGGGAAATTGTTTGTAAAACGTCGCTAATTTTAACACGGGGGCCACTTGACAAGCCCGGGCGGGGAGAGTGGCTGCCAGCCGTGCTTCTGCTGTGGTGTTAATGAGCGGGTGGTGGTCGCAGTTATAGCAGGTGCCAAACGGCTTACTACCGCAGTCTAATGAGAGCAAGGCACTCAGGAACCAAGAGCCCTGCATGGAGAAGAGGGAGTGTTGTTAGTGTCTGCCTGCAAACACACAGAGGTAGAGGCAGAAGGAAATCCCTGCATCTTCAATGCACAGCTCCTACACACTCTCTGAAGTGCTAAACTACTAACTTTTAACCTGCAAAGAATGTGAAACTGGCCTTCCTCGAATTTATTCCTGCCCTTCTCATTTTCTGTGAAGTCTAAGGTTGCTGGAGGTCAGACAGCACGCTGAAAAAAATCTCAAGAGTTGAACAATTTCCATCGAACGCAAACATCAAGGTTAATTTGTTCTGCCACGTTTGGTGAGAAAAGGCTTCGCTAAAAACCGGGGGGCCGAGCGCTTCTGCCAAAACACATTACACGACGTGATGGATTATCAATAAAATCAAGATGAATTTACGCTCGACTTTAAAACACCCTCATTCCGTTTTACATGGCACACAGACCCTTTTCAAACAAACGCACTCCGAGCAATGATTTAGACAGCGTAAGCCTCTACCTGAGGGTGAACTCTGTGTCTCTGAGGTTTCCCCACAAAGACCTCTTTGTTTTCAGCATCCATACATCAGGTCGCAAGGTAGGGCCACTAAAGCGCTGCCAAACATTAGCTTTAGTCAGTCATTTCTCTGCTTCCAGGTAGGGAACCGGCTGAACTTCTTTTGAGACAGAAAGCACTGAGAGTGATCGGGGGGGTGGTGGTGGGGGTCTGGGAGAGGTACAGAGGAATAAAAGTCTCTGTGTGGGAGAACTGAGCAACTGTGTACACAGCAAGAGAGAGAAAATGTGTGTATTAGTGACAAATGGCCTGTTCTCCCGGGGTCAGCCTCTGCTTATAGGCAGCTGCCCAAAGGAGTTTGTTTACAGGGTCAGATAATGGTGGTGTAATGTGTTTGTATGTGTGGCCTTTTAGAGGGGGGGGGGCTGCACACCAGGTAATACGACTCTGCAACTGATCAATGAACAAACAGCTTGTGTATTTTTAATGACCTTGCAGTAGCTGTGTGTAACAAATCTGAAGATTGGTCCGGATTTGCACACAGATATTATATTTTAAAGGCTGACTCTGCCTGGAGTAATGTCCACAAACATGGAGGTTTAAGAACCCTCCATACATCCCATTGTCTGTAAGTAAAAGGAGATGAATGGAAGACTTCACCTCCCACACACAAGTTATTTACATGAGTCCATCTAAGAATAGAGCACCTTCTTTGCTCCCCTCCTCCTCCTCCCCATTTGTCTTTACGGGCTAAGAAAAGTTCAACGCTGCTCAGGTATGTGAAACACAACAGGAGGTGGGTGTCGCCCCAAACCTACACCAGCATTGTAATTAAGGCGGAAGCGAGAGAGCAATAAAGAATAAAACATCTTCAGCCAGGTGTAATTCTCACAGACGTTTTTATGCTTTCTATCGATGGGGTATGGAAATGGAAGGTGGCGCGGACGTGGTTCCTCTGTGTCACTGTTGGAGGTAGAGAGTGTTTTATGTGCAGGGGTGTGGAGGTGTAACGTGTGAGCTTGAAGGCCGTGGGAGGTCACGTCCACTCAGTCTGTTGTGAGTCGCACGTTAGCTAAGAGCTAATTTACGCGCACCGAAGCAGGATATTATGTGTTCATCCAAACACATAATATGGATTTCTTCTCAAAACTTTCTCAAGTTTTATGTACCAACCAGGAGTAGCACTGTTAAATCAGTTGTATTTTGTATAATAAAGCAAAAACAAATACTTTCTATTCTATTCCAAGCTGTCCTGTCCACTGGCTATTTAATGTAAACAAATGTGGGTGGTCACAAAAGGTGCTTTAAAAAAAAACTGTAATTAATTTCAATTATACTTTTATTGAAGCCAAATACATTTTGATTCCCATCAAATACAATTATATAACATAAATTAATAATGTAAAATATAGATTCTCAATATTACTTTACCTTACTATTTATATTGCCACACGAATAATATAAGCCTAGAAAAAACAAATAAATAGTTAAAGTTAAAAACGTGTTATTTATTTCCATTATGTGATTGTTGTCCCAGCCCTGTTCACCACCTTCACTGTACTTTGTGAATCTGTAGTGTTTATCTCCAACTAACGAATTATCACTTTCTCGGACCTATCTCCTCAGTCACCCTCTCGCGTCAGCCAAACTCTTATCACATGACACACACCACACACACCACACACACACAAACTCACACACACAATCTGACACTCTACATCAATCAGCTGATTGATTACTTGGCTAATGCCTGATTATGTGAATGAACCAATCAGCCTCAATCCTAACTTATTTTGATGAAACAATGGTGAGGCATAGAAAGCAGAGCTTCCCAGCACCATTTGGTCCTGGTTAGGATCTGTTTGTACAATATCATGCTTCCCAAACATCCTCCAGCCAAAGGGAGGGGTCTTAATCAGTGTTTGGAACTCGTTAAGTCCCTTAACTGAGCATGTCGCCTACCACATTAGCAACACATATCTGAGGAACAAGTGTGTGTTGTGTGTGTAACGTGCGCTGGTCCCTTTTAGATCTACGGCGTCACGGTCCAATGCACTTTGACACACACTGGTCTGCTTTGGATGTGGAGCGAAACCAAACAAGGTGTGGTTTGGCTTTGTCTGTTTAGTGTTCAGAAGTGGGTCCAAGCAGCACTGAGGACACTGCATCTAAGAAAACAACCGACGACAGCTCTGTGACGACACCAGGACGACCCATGTTAAATTTCGATCAGGGGTTCTGGAACCACTCGTACTTGGAAACAAAGACTTTCTGTCCCTCTTTCCCAATTTCGTTCACTTTTAAATGCGTACTTCATGAAAGGGATGTGAGAATAAAAAATGTTCCGTCTCTATATTATCCTGTGGCAGTCTAAGGGTTAACATTCAAACGGTCAGAGCTCACCTGATCTTTTCTCAGATATCGACTCACCATCCTCTATAATGACCCTATATATCATGAAAATGGCTTTATCTCTTCAGTTATGACATACTGAGTGGGTATTCATTAACACTTGATGCTGATATTATTAAATTCTATTATGCCTGTGAATGGTGTCTCCACTGCAAGTACTGTACTGAAGTCATGAGTTGGCTAGAATCACGTCTTTGAGTCTGGACCACTGTTAATATATTTTAAATGCACATACAAGTCGTGAACTAAGATTAGCTTCATTAAATCTCATATAGGGAGCAGAAATAACAGAAGAAAATGTCTCTGAGGCTTCCATTGTTTTCAGATGAGGCTTATTAGTCTCCAAAGCCAAACACTGGCCACAGTGCTAATTTGGGGATCTGTCTAGAGAGTCCCTCTAGCCTTTGATGAGTCCCCATGTTTGTAGGTTCTGCTCGGAGACAGGAAGCTCCCTGTGGTGGCAGGCGAGCGGGCCGGGGGCTGGGAGGCTGTGCAGACAGAGAGGACTCCAGCGTCAGGGGGATACATGCTCCTCTAACCTGTTATTGTGAACTCCCAGCAGCCCAAGCCGATAATTGCCACCTGTCTCTGGGGAAACACAGTCAAAAGCAGGCAGAAGGACGGCCATTTTGTGTCTGCTGCGGCTCCTTGGCCCGGACGGCCCTGGTCCTAATCCTGCCCTCCTGGCTAATGTGTTTTCAATTTAGGATGATCTCCTACTACAGGCACAGCACTAATCAACAACAGTTTGTACTGTAACCCTATCTGCCCTCGCAAGGGCAGCGTCAGCCTGACTGGGCGCCTGCGAACCTGATGTGTCCAGAGGAGCAACAGTGTTGTGTGTGTATATGTGTGGATGATATCATGTTTATATGCGAGGTCACAGGATGTGTGTCGGATACATGACTGTTTGTTTCCACCTATGCAGTTGAAATATAAACATCCATCCAGATGCAACACAACAGCACCTACGAACTCTCACTCAAACAAGTTGGACTTGATGCTACGTGTACTTGTCTTTATACTTGTCCTGCTATATCTTAGCACATTTGACATCATCTATCACAACATTTTATACAGTGCGGTGTGTTATTGGGATTAAAGGAACCATACTAAACTGGTTCAAGTCATACTTTTACGATAGATTCCAGTTTGTTCTTGTTAGCTATGACTCTTACCTGCACACAAATTTTAGACATGAAGTTCCACGTGGTCCTGTTCTAGGATTGATATTTTCTACCCTATATACACCACCTTTAGGCAATAGTATTAGGAGGTACCACATAAATTATCATTACTATGCAGATGACACCCAGCTGTATATGTCTGTGAAGTCAGATGAAACTAATAATGTGATAAACTTCAAGAATGTCTTAAAAGACATAAAGGCACAACCTATATTTTTTACTTATGAATCAGATAAAGCTTAAGTTATTGTACTTGGCCCTAAATACCCTTATCTGGCCTCCAGCTCTACTGTGAGGAACCTTAAAGTTATTTTTGACCAGGACATGCCCTTTGACTCACACATAAAACAAGAAGTCTCTGGAAAAGCTTTCTTTCAACTGTGCAATATGAAGAAGATTGGAAACACCCGTGTCTCAAAGGAAAGGTGAAATGTTGATTCAAAAAGCTGCAACGTGAATAATGACAGGAAATAGAAGGGATTCCTTGAAAAGTCATTCTACAAACTAAACACAAAATTTACTTATTAATGTATATAAAGAAAAAAAAAGCTCAGGGCTCTATTTTAAACACGATGTGTAGGCACTCTATTATTTCACATGATTATAGGCAGAACATATTATGATGGTTATGTTTCTTCTAAAGTTATTAAATAAGTGCCCTTTATTATTTGTGTCACATGAAAATGTTGTTGCAAAGGACCTTGTATTTACATTCTCAAAAAGCCACACTGTCCATTGGCCCCTTCTCAGATATCAGTCAAACATCTTAAACTCTGCCGCCACTTCAGTGAGGGCTGAAGTAAAAGTTAGGCATGGAAAGGCAGGTGTGAATGTTTGTTGTGTAAAGGCCTTGTAGCCTCTGCGTCCGTGAGCAGAACCCTGGCCCAAAATTAGAGTGTGGCCTCTAATGTCTCCCTGGGAGAAAAAGAGGCCTGGCTTCCGTCCAAGTCAGCACCTTTGGAAGTGCAGTCATGTTACCACCACTAAATCAACATGTCAGCACCCAGGCCAGTGAACTTCTTCACCCAGACTCAACCGCTTACAGCTACCTCACACACCTAATGAATTGGCGTGAATGCCCATCTGTCCGCCAAAATGAAAAGGGGAAACTAGATATGAAGAGAAAAAGAAAAAATAAGATTTCCCCTTGTTCCGGCGTTTGCATGGAATATTTTTTTTAAATATTACCATTAGCACCCACTGAAAAAACTGTGTAAGTGCTCTTACGTGAACAAAGAGCGGCTGTGACAATCTAGCAAATGTCAGGGTAAGGTATCCTCGCCGTCAGCCTTGGCCCCTGAGTCCAAAATGGAACTGTCCCAGTTTGAGGGCGAATTTGGAGACGGACACAGGCGAAGGGCCACAGAAAGCTGTGTGCTTACTCGGCAGTCTGTTTACATTCCTGAGGGTAATTTTAGCCCCTGGGGGGGAGCAGAGCAGGGAGGCCGACATGTCGTTGGGGCTTGTCAGTGGTCGACGGGCCAGCCGGCGCAGTGGCGGCACCTGGACATGTGGGTGGTACACACACACACACACACACACACACACACAGAGCAGACAAACCAGTGGAACTGTTCTATGTGTTTGCCACTCAATTATTCATCAGCTTTAGTATTAGGAAATGTTTTTTAAAGAACCAGTTGGCATCTTCCACCTAATATCAATGGCTACTCTGTGAGTGGCCTGGACCGCTGAACAGAGACAGAAGCTGCCGAAGACGCCTCGTGGAAAACCACAGGAGTGAGGGTGTAGCAGCGCTTACTGGCCCACCACAGAGCACTATTAGCTTTGGACAACACAGGATATCCCCAGTGTTTTCACTGATGATCTGTGGTGCAAATCTAATTTCATTGTAGTTTTAAAAAATTTGCTATGCAAACAAAACAATAATCCTAGCTCAAGAATCTGCTGAGGGCTTCTGTGTGTGCGTGTGGGGATTTGTCTTTTTATTACTCCCAGCCCAGAGTGTCCCTTCAAAGGGCAAGAAAGCAAGATGTCCATGTGTGTTTGCGGTGTGAGTGCACGTGTAAGAGAGAAGGAGGGAGAGGGACATAGAGAGAGAATGAGAGAGAGAGAGAGGGAAGGAGGGAGAGAGAGAGACCCAGAGCTTATCGAAACTAATTAGGCGAGGGATCAGGATGGAAGTTAAATACTGGGCTACATGTAATGAAAGAAGCAGAGTGGGGGACATCTAGGGGTCAGACCCACACCAAACAGTGGTCCTCGGGCAATCTGGTATTGATTTTCACTCGTTTGGGGAAGAAGGTGGACGGGTGGGGGGAAGCCACGGACAGAGAAAGAGAGAGAGGGAGAGAGGCAGCAGGGCAGAGTCTAAGGGTCTCATGAGTTGTCAACTTGACAGTTTAACCCCTTTTGGAGGAGAACAAACAAACAGAGGGATCTCCTGGGCTGACAGCGTTGATCTGTCATAGCGATGACACTGCAAAGCCCCACACAAGGCCCACACAGGAGAGGAGAGTGGGGAGGAGAGGGAGGGTGGATGGATCCAGATATGCAGAGACACATTCACCAACCCTAAGAAGATGGGACTGTGCTCTGATGAAGATCTGGCAACCCTGATCTACCAATATCTGAACCTTAATCATTTGGAAATGGAAAAAGATTAAACATTTCCACTGAATTCCTTAAATTTGAGAACAAGCCAAGACTACATATGCGTACCTTTTACACTATATGCATGATATTCCTTTTTAATGGTTTTACTGTAAATAGTAGGAAATGACACACAGGCAAAATAGTAAAGGTCAATCAATCCCATCAGTTACATTTGAAAGTTTGTGCTTCTCTAATAAGACAGTACGGGTCACAGTCCAAAACCCACACAGACACACAGATATCAGCGCTCCTCTCTTGTCACTCAAACTTTGAGGGCCGTCACCCCGAGCACCTTCCCTCTCATGTCCTTAAACACTTGAAGACCCCTTTTCACTTTTCCCCTCAGACCGCCTCATCGCTTTGTCACATTGCCAAAGGGGACTCCATTAGCCTGGCCATGCACAGTTCCCCCAATTCACCCGAACACACACTCACTCACACACACACACGCACACAAACACAGAATCAGAGCGGCAGAGAGAGGGAGAGGGAGGTTGATGCGCACTGCTAAGGCTGTCCACATCAAATTAGAGTGGCCCCTATAGTCCCTATTACAGCCTGGGAATGCTCCATCATGACGGATGCTACGGGGTCCCTCACTTGTCAGCAGTTGTCAGACAGAACGGGAGTCTGGATACACACAGCTGACAGGTAATCTTAATGTCTTCAATTAGCCCAATTAGGCCTGTCATAAACAATTCGAAAAGTGCTCGACCAACACAAACAGATAAACGCACGCACAAGCGCACACAGGCACACACACACTTACAAAACAAGGTCTGCGGGGTATTAATGAGAAGGGTAATGGATATATCAGTGGACGGTTGACTTGTCTTTTGTTTCAAGGGAGGGGGTGTGTCCCCGGCCCTTGCTCTCAGCTGTGCACTGCTGGCTGCTACCTGGTCAGTTCAAATTGTACTATCTCCTTTCATTAGCGCATCTCCGGCTGAGAATCTGAAAGGCCGTGACAAAATTCATTTGAGACGAGCCGGAGCAGATTGCCTGAAGCAGGTGCTATAAGGGAGATAAAACAAAAGCAGCACGTGTGTGAAGCTCCCTGTGTGTGTTTCTTACCTTTGTGTGTACGTGTGCGTACGTGTGCGTGTGAAGGGTTTGTCATGGTCTTCACATTCTGTTCTTTTCCTTGCTGTGGTAAATGGGTAATGACACAAAAGTACTTCTGGAAAAAAACAGAAAAGAAGCAGGGACCAGAGAGGAATCGGCCCAGTGCACACTTGGAGTGTTTACAAAGCTGGGGCGAAATCTAAATATTGTTTCTAGCGTGACTAAATAGGCCAACACCTTTCAGTGCTGAGGATGTGCGATAACTAACATTGTTTGATTTGGGCTCTCCTTTATAATATCTTATCGCGGAGCAACGGTGACACCCACACTATATCATCAGCTTTTGTCCTCTAACCGTTTCTTTAAATGCTATCTATTTGCATTCACTATCAATTTCTTTCTCTCCCAGGACGTGAGGCACGTTTCAGGAACGGTGAGGCACAAGCTAATGTTTAAAACAGAGATTCCACAGTTTGCAAACACAAGAGCCGTGCAAAGTTAGCATCAATATTTGAACAAGAACTTGACATCAACACTGCCTTGATCTTATGTACAGAGTCCCTGAAATGCCCCACATCAAGCAGCACGCTGACACGTCGAGTGCGGCACTTACACGCTAGTGTGAAGGCATACAGGCCAATGTTGTACAAAGAGAAAAGAACAAAATACAATCAACAGAGAGGAATTAATTCAAAGCCAAGGCAATATGCTGAATGGTGAAATCCCAAGGCACCTTTTCCCATTCAAGGAGTCAAACTGGGACGAGAAGACAAACCAACTGATATCAGCAAAAATCTGTGATGGACCTCTAACTCTACGTCTGATCTTTACCTCAAGTGACGGCTGGAATGCCATCTGAGGGGGAGAAAAAGAAGGAAGGAAAGAGAGAGAAAAGCCGTCACCGGGAAGTTGTAATAGGAAATTGCTCTTGGCAACTATTTGTTCAAGCACCAGATTTTTTTCGTTTTTATGCCAACCCAGCGAGACCCCATTGGAAAACAGGGCAGGTCCCCCTAATGAGTAATCTATTTCAAAGCAGTCGTGTCTGGGCATGACAGTTTACTGAGAGGCTTGAAGAACTGGTAATTACCAGTGTTACGGGGCAATTAATGCATATTACACTGCGGCACTCATGGTGGTGACTGTCAGCTCCCCAATAAAAATGAGCACTCTTCAGCTAAAGGGTGACATTAATTGGGCCCTTAATGACTATGCAGAGGAACCAAGCCAAATAGGAACAAAACAGGGGACTCACTCTGACTCCAGCAGAGGGCTGAAAATTGGACTAAAAATGAGATTAATTGCTGTTTAGAAAAAAAAAGAAGGGAAAAATGTGGCGAGGGGAAGGCGGAGAAAGAGGTTGGAATTATAGGGTGCAGAGAGCAAGGGGCTCCTCTTACAAATGACAATTCAATTAATTATTTCATACTGTATTTCCTTTACATTAAAGGCGCTAGGAATACGATTTTTTAAACACTAATAGCAGCCAACAAATATTTTCTATGCAAAGCTAAAGTGGAGTAATGTGAAGATTCTCTGTTCTTTGTTTGTGTGGTTGGTCCAGGCATGTGTTCATGTTAGCGAGTGCGAGTCCCTGCATATGTTTCTAAAGCAAGATGGCGCAGGCACATATTTGGCAGTGTTTTACAAATTAAATCCAAATGGACATGCTAATTTTTGCCACTTCAGTTCACTATTCTGCCGATGATAGCCATGCTAACTAGCTGCTAAAAGCTTGATAAGTGGATGCTGCACTAAGGGCTGCAAAAGTCAGCGCAGCATTATAGCAAGTTTTTAAAACACTAATATACAGACTGAAAAATCCACGACGGGTAGGATCAATTCGAGTTGGTTGCACTGCAGCTAGCTAGACCGTTTTTGTTTTGTTTTTTGTAAGACGATGACAATTTTGTTTATGTACGAGATGCTGCTGTTAGTGCAACATCTAGTGGGGGGGGAATATCACACATGTAACCTTTATTGAGTGCAAATGGGCTACAGGCCTTTGTCTTGATATTATGTCCATTGCATAAACAGCTAAACGTATGTTTCACCCACACAGAGTCATGGTGCATAAGCTCAATATACTACATTCATCATTTACATTTATGTGAAAAGGAGCTTTCCCACTTAACACAAAATACGGATAGAAGAAGTATATATAGCGCCGATGTTTTCCACAATGTGCAAGAAAGAAATCATCTTCAGAAGCAAGTGTTGAGAGTTTCTAGGTTACACACTTTCCAATGAAGCCTAAGGCCTTAAGTTAAACAGTCAATAAAACATTAAGCAGGGCTTTAATTAAAGTAAATCTGCCAAATTGCAGGCACAGAAATGTTTGTGCAGATGGAGATCAAGGATGTGGTGAAGCTATGAAGTAATTCTGATGAATGTTGCTAAAGCTAGGCACGTACTGAACGCCACCTGAATATGCAATCCCCCAATCATAAAAATATCAGCATGCAAAACATGCCGTCATTTGCATACATTTTGGATTTTGGATTTCCTTGCTATTTAAATATGCAGTTAGAAATAGTCCAGCACTGCCTCTTGCGCTGTCACGCTGCACACTCACACTGTCATTGGTCCTGATAGAACTCTTCCGCTTCAAAGGGAGCTTTGCAATGGAGAAGAGAATGAGCAAATATTTGAATTGCAAAAACACATCATCTACCGAGGGGAGAAAATTCAAGATAACTTTTTTTTAGAGTTAAAGACTACCCCCCCAACCCCCAGCGAGCTAACCCTCTGCAAACAGCGCAAAAAAGTCAACATATTCATAGTGTAAGCATGCTGCTAATTTACCATGTCCAAATTCGTGTAATGGGATATGACACGTGTTAGAGGGGATTGAGGGAAAAAACTATAATTTGAGGAGAGAACCATAAAATGTTTAAGCTGCCCCTGTATTTAACTGAGATGCGGCACACAAATCCAGGTTCTCAGACAACCTGACATGGGTTTGATTACAGACTGAAGTGTAATTAGCTACTTAGGTTATCCTCTAGGCTGAGAGAGCAGCACTACCACCCTTACAAGCAATATTTAGATTCTGCAGAAGAAACTATTCCCCCCTCCCACGATTTCAGCAGCCATTTTACAGGCAGCCACTCGAGAAGATTTTCTGATGTTTTTTTTTGCAAAGCTTAGCATAAAAAGTGCAATAAATAATCTTCACGACAAATCAGTAATATGACTCATAGCATATTTGAAAGTATAAGCTCCTCAATTCGATGCCAGGATAAATAGAACATTTAAGCCAAAATGTACAAGTCTGGCCATGAAAGCCATGAACAACATTAACAGCAATAAATACCCATCTTCAGACATCTGAAAAAACACCCTATTCAAAAAAGGGGGAAAACACTCATCTCCTGTGTTTATGATTGTAAATTTATTTACCACAGGTTCGGTGCTACCTTGAATTTCAAATAGGGGTGGGAAAATGTGAGCGTCTTAAATACATACTCAGAAAATGTCTGGGACACATGGAGAATTAAGTAAGAGGCTAAATAAACTGTGGAAAGAGAGGCGACCGGCTACTGGTGGAAAGAAACTCAAGGCTACATTTCCTTTAATAAGCGAGTCAAAGCTTTCAGTGTAAGAGAAGTAGTTTATGGACTCCACAGCAAAATAAGAGGATCAATTTAAGTTTATAGGGTTACCTTGATTTTAAATTATATCTTAACATCGGTCTTAAAATGCTTATTTCTTAACAGCACTACCTACAACACCTCAATACACACTGTCCACATCACTCCCCCCCACCAGTCCAACCCTCGAGTGGCCTCCACTCCGTGTGAGCCGCCTACTTATGAGTAGACAACTTGGAGACAGGCCTGAGCAGAAATCAAACCTGAATGATGGATAGCTTTACTGCACAATGACCTCTGTCACTGGGTTCTTGCCCTAAATCAATGCTGGCGATAAGGGCCCTGCACCAGCGCTCACCTTGGTATGTTCACCAGCAGACCTTATCTATGGCAGGAGGAAGTATGAGTAATAACCAAAGACAAGCTACGACAAAACCACTAACCCCGCCTTGTCAAACATAATTTACAATGTATATTCCCTTAAGCCCCCCCCCTCCCCCTGCTGCTGTTAAAATAGTAATTATGAGAACCAGAGAGATTTGGGACTGAGTGTTTGAAAGATTAACCTGTTCTAGGTTGGTGGTATGGCTTTGCACATGTCTTTGGTCCAAGTGACTTTCTTATTTTAACAAAGGAGGCTCGCAGACCCGAGGACTGACATGCCCTAGTCTTGATACGCTCTGGAGCACACACATTCAAAAAAAACAATTTAATTTCAGCGATGTCAGGTCTGTGCGGAGAGCCCAAACTTTCGGTGATGCATGCGAGGAGGGGTCGGAGGTTAGAGTTGAGAGGAGGGTTGACAGGAAGTAGAGGCAAAGACTTTATGAAGATTACAGCATCGAGAACTCCGAGGACCTCGCGGTAGTTTTTCATTTGACTGTGCGTGTGATGAAGTGCGTGTGTGTGACACAGAGAGAGAGACACGGGGAGCACAGCGAGAGAGCGAGCATGCTTCCAGGCAGTCGCATCAAGCTGGGGAGAGAGGCCGAGCATGACATCAAACGCCGCAATTAGCTGACCCCTTTCTCCTAGAGTCACAGTTTGAAAAGCTCTGCCTTTAAAACCGTGATTAAAATACATTTGCTTTCTCATTCAAAATGACATTTGACAAGGTTAGTAATATTTCAACTAACTGCAAAAACATTCTTGTGGCTGTAATCCTTTTTTTCCATCACTTTGCAGGGGCGCAGGTAACCTCGGAGCGAGTTTCCCATGAACCCGGCGCTACGATTTGAAAACAAAACGGCCGGGGGTGAAAAAAAAGAAAAGGGAAGAGCGGTTCAAAGTTTCACTCGACAGTGTTTTGTTTCACCCGGGCAGTCGAAGCTAAATGTTTTACAATCATTATTCGGAGAATTTATCCCCGTTCTAATTCAAACCACAACAAATATTTAAAACAGAGCCTGTAGACTTGTCTCTAACCACAAGCTCCATCCTATAGCACAGACTCAAGAGGGGGGGGGGCTGAGGACTGTCAGCAGCTAGGGTTTCTCACACTGTTAAACCCCCCTCATCACCGAATTACGTGAGGGGTAGTCTGTAGTCCAGTGGTCTGTACAAAAAAAAGTAATTGAAAAATGTAAAATAAGATTTGATTTAATGGTAAAGGACAGTAAATGTACATAAATAGTATTTTTTCAAAGGGTAGATAGTAGTCATAACATTGTTTTGGAATCGATTTAGAGTTTTATAAAAAGTTTTTATAAAAGGGCTGCAAAAAGTCAGCGAACTAAAATAAACAAGATGTAACTGGTGTCTGGGACGGTCTTTGTCAGGGAGCGGTCCTGACAAAACAAGCTGAAGATAAGCCATGAACAACGTGAGGGGGATCGGAAACGGTCAAGCCAGAAACTCTTGAGCAAAGTTAATAGTTTTCACATCCATTCCAGTCGCAGCGGAGGAGAATGTGAAGTGTCGGGGCCGGACAGGGAGCCAGCCCGGGCTTAAGCTGCAGCTGCGCTCAAATTGAAGTGGCACTTTCTATCAGAGGCCCTTTCGCCAGACAGCTCGGTTCTGCCCTTTCACTCATAACCTCTGTGACACACAGACGGCCATTACAAAAAATTAGAGTGGTCATTTTTAAAACACACAGCCGTCATCGGAGAGACAGATTCCGGGTTTTAACATGGCGGGAGATTCATGGCGTGAACTTGCCAGCTGATAGAGATATCACTCAAGATGAGGAATACATCCCCGCGACATCTCCCGGGCTGACGTTCAAAAATGGGGCAGCTCCAAATCCCCCCAAAACTCTGCTTGGAGTTTTTTTTATTTCACTTGTGCAGAAATGTAGGGCCTGTTGTTATCTTGCATCAGTCTGAAGGAAACGGATTGGGTATCGTCTGTTTCAACCTCCCGCCCATGATGAAACGTTACATCGACAGCGGACACAGTTGGAATTCGGATCATATCATTACCCTGTTAACTCTCTAAGCCCTTGTCACAAAGGTTTGGTTTATGGTGGACACACAACAGAAAAAAACTAATAAAACATTAGCATTATTAACATACGAAAAGGGGGAAGAATACATTAGGAGTCATATTGAGCACACATTTGTCTTAAAAAGTATTCCCCCCCCCACCTGATCATTTATATACCTGACAGAGCTTGTGGAGACAAATCTGTTGAACTGATAGATCTTGTACATTAACTCCCAGAATTGATGAGCAAAAAATCCAAAGGTCAGCACTTGGACACAGGCTCCTCATGTGTCTTTGATTACACACTCCCACTAAGGGATAGGCAGGCAGAGATGTTTAAGCTATCAGGCAATCAGACCGCCGAGAGACGTGAAACTCAAACCAGAGACGGGAGAGGGAGAGGGGCTGCCTGGGAACAGAGATGTGAGAGGGTCCTGATGAAGCTCTTTAACAAATGCCAGGCCAGTGCGGAAAAGACTCAGATGTGCTTGTATCTCATTCAGTGTTTCTGGCAACAATGCACTGAAGTGAATTAATACTGAAATATAAAGCAAAAGTTCACAAAAACAAATATCTTTTCATCTGGTGTTTTAATTCGGTTACTTAACGGCACATCAATCAAAAAATGACTGCCATGAGGTACAATCAGATATAGGTCTTACGTACCGAAACAAACAATTCAAACCATATATCAACATTATTTTGGGAGACGGATGAGGTCATGTGGTGGATGAAAAATGTAAAAAATACGGTCCCAGCTAAAATGAATGATTGGCACAAATTAAAAACAGCATAATTTGGCGTCATCTATTGTTGAACAGATGCAGCCAATAAATGAGATTTTTGCAGGTTTGAAATATGTATTTTTTAAATAACTGCAGGTAGCAACAAGAAAAAAAATCTTTCTGCTTACACATAGAAGTTTTACCTCTAACTGCCACAAACTAGTACTCCACTCATTCGTCTTTATCTTTACCTCCACCAAGAACATTGCGTTTTTTTGTTTATTTATCAGATAGTTAGCTGGATTATGCAAACTGGAGGGATCACCATGACATATGGTGGAAAGATGTAGAATGTGTCAGGGCAAAATGATTTTTCCACAATTTAACTGATTTCCAAGATAAAAATTAATGGATCTTGATGAAAAATCCAATATTTATGAGTGTGTGTCTGTGCAATTTGGTGCTGATTCAAATACAAATCTGGATCTACTGAATTTAAATGTGATTTCACAAGAGGACAGTCGGAGGTGGTATGTGCTATCTGAGGGACACTCTAGTTTTTTTATGGAATTTCATTTGTCCTAGTTATTTTGGTCCTTTTCAACAGTTTACTTGAGGCGGAGACCAGGGCTAGAAAGACGTCTGAGAGCCACACAAGAAGGTGGAATCAGTGGAAAGGATGAAAATAAGCATGGGTGGTATACAAAAACAACAACAAGGTTATGTGAGGGACAGCCGGCCTATAAAAAGAAACCTACTGTCTAGGTTATCTGTAAGGAACCACTTATCACAAGCAACCAGCCCCACACAGTGACTGATGGGCCTCCACAGACCACGAGTACCCCGCTCACTATCTGGTACACACAGAGCTGCTCTTTAAACACAAAGGCAGAAATATGAAGCATTGTTTTCTTGGCTGTCACTTGGTTAAAAATATTATATTTATTTGCGGTCAGAGGAGAAAGAGTGTGTAACGGGGGTTTTTTTGTGCCCAAAATACACACAAGGTATTTCTGGCCAATGCATAAATAAATGCTAAGAATAACCATCAACCATAAACCATTAATTTGTAGCATGTAAAAGACAAATGATTTAAATCAAAGAAGCTCTTAAAAAGGTTCTATTAAAATCTTAATTATACTATTAAAAATGAGAACCAGCAGCCTGTGCTGTACATGAAGCTATGCTTTCAGTGTGATAGGTCAACCTAAGAAAAACAATTAAAAAAAGAGAGAGACTATCAAGTAAATCCTCCTTTTAAAAGCTGTTGCCATTTTATAAGGAACTAAAATATGCATTCATCTTCAATCCATGCGACACAGATGTCAGAATGTATTGAAGGCTGGAAATACAAAAGACCAAATTGTTCCCATTCAACTGCGAATTTGTTCTTTTTGTCTTGTTCTCATTCATTTCCCCGTGACATGCCCCAGGACTCATGGTCCAGTGCTCTCCTCTTCAGTGGATGAATCTGATGACTCCTGCACCTTCCTTCATCCCCGTCTACAGAGGGGTCAAGATGCATCTAAGCCCTTTATAGTTGAGCACAATTAAGATCCTTTAGAAGCAGCTGTGAAGGTGCATGAAATGAAATATTTAAAAAATACCTCATGAACCTAAGGTCCTAGAAAGCATTTAATAATTGTGTGGTAGCTTCATGTTTCCTCAGATTAATGTGTTGTACTTTCAGTCATTGTGAAAGATTGAGGAATAAAAAACCAGAGCACAAATTTTGTATGACAACTACAATTATTTTCCCATTATCACCATCACTGTAACTTTTCTGCAGATGTGAAGCTATTCCTGAGTGAGTGCAAACAGGCCTTGGTGAGGCATAGCGAGCATCATGCACTGTGAGCGCAAACTATTTGTCTGGGCCGTCGCCGTGTCAGAAAAATATGACTTTGAGTTTTACACATTGACTGTAATGTCTACCTGGACGTCTTTTGGGGGCTCAGGCAGCTCTATCGAAATTTCTCCTGTTAGACTTGAGTTTAACAAAAGCTCCATCTAATCCCTGCCCAACCACTTTCTGCGTGTTTGACAAATGCTCTGGACTTCACCCTGGAATGAAACCCAGAAGGTCAGCGGAGAGGTAACGAGAAGAAGGAGGAGGGGAAAAAAACCAAGTGACACTGAGAAAATGAGGAGGGGGCGGTGGGTGGGGGGGTGTCTCTGCGAGTCTGATGACATACGTCGTGAAAGCTGACAAAAAAATGTACGTTCATCTTTTTAAAAAGTTCCATAGCAAAACAGGAATTCCGTGGAGCGGACATGCTTGCACCCCATTTCACTCCAGGCTTTCTTCTCCATCTCGCAGTGTCACAGGCGAGCGGAAAGACAGGAGGAGGGATATATATATATCGCCGGGGTGCCGCTTTCTGTCCCGCTCCTTGTTCATGCACACAGCGGCCGTGTCAAAGCCGCTCTCACACTCAGTGGTAAATGACAAATTTGGATAATGCACAAATACAAACCTATAATAAAGAGCAGACATAGAGGCTTAGCCAGAGCTAAATCCCGAGGCTGCAGGAGACCTGAGAGTGCGGATTACACTCCAGACGCCTTAAACAATGCACCCAAATGTGCATCCTTAAAAGCATGAAATCCTTGAAGCATCAGCGCCGGCTTGTCATTTGCCATTAATATTCCAAGTTGCTTGTGCTTTGGGGGCCAGCACTGCACTTCTATGTGCTGATGTGCCCTAAAACAAACACTCGCAAAGCCCTGAAGGAACCACCATTGTGGATAGCTATTTTTTCTAGCTGTGGAATATTCTAAGAGAGGATGTCATAACAAAGGAAACAATAAAAGAGGCCACGTTCCTGCACTGCAAGGGGTATCCATAACTATAAATAGGAGGAAGGCGATGTCAGAGGCGCTTACGCTTTACCAGGAACACTGATGTTTGTTCTTTCAAAAAAAAAGAAAAAGAGGAAAATTAAGCTCCAACTAAAATGTCCCATGCATATTAAATACATCAAAACTCCCAAGCCTTGAAACCTTGTAGCAGTGAAAAGATCCTCTCAATAGAAAAGCAAATACGCAGCAAGAATCCATCACCATGAAATAAGCATTTTGTTATCACCTCTGCCAAGATAGTTGTGTTACGCAAAAACGACTGGAGGTATTTCAAAACTTGGTGGAAAGACAAGGAATGGGTCAGGGAAGAATCCATTACATTTCAGATAAGGGGGGCGTATCCAGGAATTTGTTACCTTCATTAGCATTACTAAAAAAGGTAGTTTTGAACTTTTCACTGATTTCCTAGGAAAATAATTCATGATGAATAAGATGTGGAATATTTAGGAGACTGATAAGATATCAATCAATCAATCAAATTTTATTTGTATAGCCCATATTCACAAATTACATTCATCTCATAGGGCTTTAACAGGGTGTGGCATCCTCTGTCCTTAACCCTCAGCAAGAGTGAGGAAAAACTACTAAAAACCCTTTTAACAGGGTAAAAATAAGTAGAAACCTCAGAGAGAGCCACATGAGGGATCCCTCTCCCAGGACGGTAAAAACATTCATCATTAAAGTATGACTCATATAAGAATGTGCAATTTCATGCAGCTGGATTGACTTTAAGGAGTGCTAGGCCTTGGTGGAGCGACGCTGAGTGCCATAGTATTTGGCTGTTGCAATTGAATTTCGCCTGGTTCTTTGTGCTGCACATCTTTGACAGGAAGGTGAGGTGAAGTATGGCAGGGCACAGGTCTTGGAGGTGTCACTTTGTCACCCCCGAATCGCCAGTGCTTGTCCTCGGGGACGGCCCTGTTGTGTCCAGCCTCATTGGATCAGCAGCAGGCACGGCCTGTGGGCGTCCTCTCTCAGGTGACATGCCCTATTTTAACTGTCTCTATGATGGCCCTACTGCTGCGGCTGAGGCCTATATCACATGGTACAACTGCATTCACATCCCTGTCTATTTGCAAACAAACAGCTATTCTATATTTCGACATATGAACAAATGCCTAATTTCTATTTAACAGGCCATACTCATAAAAGCTAAATATCTCTAGGCGTAAAAACCTTTTTAAAAGATGAAGAAATAACCAGATGGATTTAATAAGGGTTGTCTACAGCTCATCTCATCATTACACTCCACTAATTAAGCATTCCTGCTGTCACTTCTCTGGAAAGTTCAACAAAAATGATGGACATGTCCATTTGAAAAAATTTACAATATCTTGGATTCCAAAAATGTATTTGATGTCACACACGGATTGATGGTTCTGAGGTTATAGCAGAATTACCGTGCAAACTCTACAGCACACAGTCCCAGATATAATTGGAAAAAGTTCACAGAGAACTCGAGATGTCTAATTGCAGCTGTGTCAACGAACATAAAAAAATCACATAAATCAGATTCCTGTCTATTCATTAGCCGGCGTGTCAGCGAGCAGATTAGGGATGTTGTAGGAACAGTCTTCAGAATGTGTTTCTCATTAATTGTAGTTCTACCTCCATTATGTTTGTCAAAAAGAAAAAAAGTGTTAAAAGAAAGGACAAGCACTAATATCACTGGCAGTGATTTGAATGGAGATCAATATATGCGCTTTTTGGAGCCTGAGAATCCTCTGCTGGTAATTATGGGAGAACATTAATCAACTGCATTACAACGGAGCATGACTTTTCAAAATTGCTAAAACAAAAGAGTGAGAAGAAAAACAATGCCTGTGCGTGCATTCGAGTCTCAACAAATTTCCAAGTGGTCAAGCCAGATGATGTATAATGGCAAACCCCAAAGTCCTCACATTTCAAATGAGGGAGAAATGAGGCATACTGTCCCATTATATTGCTATAAATCATTTTTTGTGGGCCGGCTGACAGCTTTTTATCAGATCTAACCTTTTCAAGCCTCCATTAAGAGTGCGGACATTTTCAACTCTGACACATTTGCAGTTTACGAATCTCACAGCTGATTTGCTTTGGGGGGGGAGGCACGCTGGCGTTCCTGCTCATTTCCACAGAGGCCTTCCATTGTGTTGGGCCAGGTGGGATGGGGGGAGGGAAGAATGGGAAACAGTAGAGAGAACGGACTCTGAATTTTCTTATTTGACTCCACATTAAATGTTTTGATTTGAGATAGTACAGCGTGAAGTAGACTAAAGACTGATTTACGCTATTGATCCATGTATGACACACGGTGGAAGCATGGACGGGCAATCAGGGGCCACACAGATCCCTCATAATTATCATATTAAAAATGTTTTAGAGAAGAGATGCTATGACACTTTGAAACGAAGACTAGACAACCAGGAAGACATGCATTACATCAATTTCAGAAGAACCTTTGTAAACATATTTGTCTCAAATTAATTTGCTGCCTTTGGTGTGTTCATGTGCTTTTGAGAATGTAAAAACCATCGACGCTGGAAACAAAACATGTTCATGTGATCAGAGCATTTAAAAATGTCTTTCCAATATTTGCACAATAACACAGAAAAAAATCAGATGTGACATTAAATCATAAAAATGTCTGTATTGACAAAAAAAACCTGGTGTTAGACGCTTGGAAGAAATGGACCTGCTGAAGCTATTCCTGTATGAAGAGCTGATTTTATGCTGATGTTAATTACTCTATAACTGATGACATCTACAACTAACAGCATTTTTGCCAAATATCTGAGTAGTTGACCTGTTGTTTACTTGAATTTTCCTGTCAGGAACCAATTATTTCTTCATTATGAACAATGCTCTTTGTTGAGAAAGGCTGTCGTGTTAACACCTTCATGATATATTTTCAACTAAGTGCGGTATCCATAAATCAATCTATTTAACCATCGACTCGCTGGTGTCTTCTGTCTTATACATTTCAGATTTCAGAATAACCACGAATATCCAAATCTCTATTTCTACAGAGGTTAAGCTAATCCTTTACTTTAGTGCACAGATATGAAAAAAGTCAACATATAATTGTCCTGGTGTAAGTATATTCTTTTAAGCGTGTGACAAGTTGAACAAATCAGACAAAATACTAGGTAGAACTTCAGCTTGTAAGACACTAGGAGAGTTATGGAGGGGCCTTTGCCAACCATAATTGATTTAACTACACCATAATCAAGAGGGGGCAGTTAAGTTGGTGCCACGCGAGGGTCCATATTTCATTACATGCTGTGTTTAACCTTACCCACTTCTCCTAAAACACACAAGAGGCTCATTATGTGTTTAATATTCACCAGCAGGTGAATAATTTTTATGCAACTCTGATAGTTGGGCAAGATGGATAACTCAATTATGTGAACATCCGTCAGAGCAGAGGGCTCGCTGGCTCTGGAATGCCATCAGCTAAGATTGATGGCTGGAAGACACCGAGAGCTGCTGCTTCGCCATCTCATCCAGGCACTGGGCCTGAACACAGCGTTTGATTTTGCTGAGGACCGTTTTTCTCTCCTTTCTCCCCCCCATTCTCCTTTTTTTCCTTGAGAGCATTGTAGGTGAAGCGTCATTACCCCTCACTCCACTCAAGAGGGGTTCATTATGGGGTTAGTGTGTTGGCAAGACTATTGTTTGGATGATGAATGCTGTTGATGAGAGCTTTGGAGAGAAAATTAGTTATGTCTTCTTTTTTTTTACCTCTACAAAAACATGTCCCCGTAGCTCGAGGGCAAAGAAGGAACAATTAACACAAGCAACGGGTGAAGCGGTTCAGTTAAAGCAAAGGGGGGAATTCACCAAAAATAAGCAAATCACTGGAAACGTCAATCAGTGGGAAATGGAGTAATTACAAACACCGCTGTGCAATTCCAAGGCCGGTCAAAAGGGAAACTGAAAGGTTTAGAGTCAAGCAGTGAAATCTGAGTTTGAGGAATGGACAAACAGCCTAAACAACAGCCCTTCAGGCGCTGCGTCATAATCCCAAGCCAGCTAATGAGAAGTGAAAGCAGGATGAGGTCACCGCATCACTCTCTTGTCCCCTGTTTCTTCAATGGTTTACATTTTTTTGGGACCACAAAAGTGGTAACCCCCCCAAAAAAATCACTGCCTTCACTTACGTGCACACACGCGTGTAAACAACACGACAGGGCATTAGCTCTAACAATAAGAGAAAGACGAAAGCACATTTGGAAATGTCAGCGGGAAATGTCAATTAAAAATTACAAGGGTGCAGGAAAAGGTAGGGTCTGAAGGGACTGACAGATTTTCTTTTCATTTTTTGACACGACCATGTTTATCTGACCGAGCTGCCGGCTGACATGATGGGATCTACTTTGACAGTTCCTTAATACACTCGGACAGGCTTGCCCCAGTGAATATCAATGAAAGACACCCGCGAGCAGAGATACAAGGCTCGGAGTAATCCTAACCGTCCAATCAAGCTGTTAGTGCTCTGATAGTTTGACCTACTGTAAACTAAAGCCAAGAGGAACAAAGAGGAAGCCCGGAGACAGATAAATCCCATTTTCTGCAGTTTAAACAAGGAAAGCATGTTAACTTATACAGAAACATATTTAGGGAGACATCTAATCTGCTAGTCATGTAGTATTTTTTCACTAACCATGGTCTACGATTACCCTTGGCGCATAAACAAAGCCTTTTTTCATTCACACACTTTTTTAAAAGGGATACAATGTGTCCTAAAAATATATTTTCATATTCTCACCTCTATAACTTTTAGTTCCTGATGGCAATAATAGAAAGTAAATTTAAAAAACAGAGTGCTTTCCTTCTGGGAGCAGGCCATTTGTAAATCAAACCATGTGACTCAGAGAAAATAAAATGCCTCATTGATTATGACCTTGACCTCATTCTTCGCATTTTAACTACTCAGTGATATTAGATGAGTCATCGTCTCTGAGAAATCAAATAATGGTTCTGCCAGCAGCTTCTTGGTGAAACCAGGAGGTCAGTGTTCTAGAGTCAGGGATATCGTTTTCTGAACATAGAGCCATTACTCCCTCGATGTTTGATTAGTTATCTATGATTCAAAAACTTTCCTGTAAGGTTTTGCAACTTGACATTTTAACATCATTTGTAAGATAGTTCTTCAGAACTCTGACTAAAGTTAGAAAGTTTCTAGTGGTTTTAGGTTTTTCGTTTGGCATTAGTTAAGCTACACTGGTCCATTTTATTTTAATTTAAACACAATACGTTCCTGGGTCTGTTTGTGATAAGAAGAGGCTTAAATTACAAGAGCATGAAAAAAAGGTAATCTACATCTGGATAAAACCTGGTATAAATAAATCCTTCACAACCTTATCAGTGATTGGCAGAAAATCGAGGGAATTATTCTGGGTTGGGGATGAATGCATACAAAACCACACCATGACAATTCATTCATGGCCAAACAGTTTCTTGTTCTGTGTTGCGGTCTTGCTAGATTGAGAAATCTGATCCAAGAAAACCCAAACGAGACAGAGAATGAGAGAGTCTAGCTGTGCCCAGGGTCTGAAACCTCCTGGCGCTTCAGTGCCATGTCACAACATGTCAGCTGGCCGTCATGGCTGACATGAGCCTGGGCCACAGTGAGGTGAATGGAGGCTGTGGGGCGACTTTTCAAATTTGGTGACTGGAACTCTGTGCCACAGGAGGCAAGAAATATAAAGAGCATGTGTGACCGACCCCTACTCTCCTCACTGTGTGTGTCACTCCACCCGAATTCAGTTTGAAATGAAGCCTAAATTATTTGGATAATGGCAGAAGATACTTTTATATGACAGGTGCTCATAGCCAATATTCTTTACTGTGATTAAAAAGTGAATGGGTGACCTATGCCCTAATTTATTCATTGGTTGGGTTGTTATATGACATTTGCAGCCCTTTAAAAATATAAACTACCATATGCATTACTGGAGGAAAAGGAGCTTATAACACCCACGCAAGTCTCTTTTCTCCAGAGACAGTGAAATAAGTCTGCATGTTGTACTGCTTTTTCATTCTAGATGTAAGAAACACACATTGACATGCACACACACACAGACACACACAAACACACACACACACGTCTGTTGCCCCGAGGTCAGACCACAAGGGCCCGTTCCTGTCCAGACGTTCTCATGACAACAGATGCAATGGATTAATCACCCATTTCCCAGCTTTCCTTTGAAAACAATATGTGTACTCTGGAAAACAATCAGGCTCCCAGGCAGACCATTCAGGCTGTAAAAGCTTCAGTGACTGGCTGGATGTGGAAGTAGCGTGATGTGCCACATGTAGTACAGAGAAGCGTGGGGTTAGTGCGGCCTATGCCAAAGAGGAAGTGGTTACCGTTGTAAGACTGAGATATGAGTCTCATTTATAAAGCTGATTGTTGGTTTGTGGTCCGAAAAAGGAGAAGTTATAAACAATATGCAGTCTGGGAAAACGGGAGTTTCAACATTCTTTGGTTGATTCAGATAGAGGGAATAAAAAAAATTTAAATACAAAGAGGGGAGAAAGAGAAAGATGACTCGCCTGTTCCAGTAGCTCCAGAACTGCTCGTTGAGATAGGTGCGATGACTGTAGTCGTCTCCAAATGAGGCTTTGCTCTCGATCCAGTGCACAATGTGTCCTTCCACAGCTTTTAATAAATAAAAACACACAGGAAAAGGCTCAGTAAACAGACGGGCAAGAACACCACACAAGCAGCATCCAGATGTGGCAATGACATTTGCTCAGTTTATTCCCTATGATTCACAAAAAACAAAGAACATCTGGCATTAAAATGACAATGTTTTGACAGTTGCATAATGCTTTTTGAGGCTAAACCACCCAAGTTGATATAATGACATTTATGATGCAAATACTGACCGATTGGAACCTCCAGGATGATATCAGGTGTTTTGTCATAGCCCATGGTTCTCAGTTGGTTTTCATCTGCAGGAAATAAAAGAGCAGAATAAGTTTTACTCTTCACTGAACAAGTTTTATTAAGTAATCAGATCATCGATAACAGGCTACTGACCTAACCGCATTCAGCAAGGTGCCGGTAACAAAACCCCTCATTGTGAGCAAGGCAGACAAAATAACAGTAGAGGACAGGAAGCCCGGTAAGACCATTAACTACATCTGCCACATATTTGCTTTCATTGCACAAAAACACATTAAAGCCCAGTTACAGAGGTGCTCTCCAGTTTTCCAGTTTGGCAGGGCTTTATAAAATATATAGCAGGAGGACAAGGTTGGCATTATAGCCTCTGGAAGCCTGACCCCTGCCTGCAAACGCTGCAACCACTGTCCTTGACTTCTGGCGTGCTTCAGCCATTATCCCTACAACACCTGATTTCTCCATTAAATCTCAGGCTGACCAGGTCATTCGGTTCCAAAAGGCCTGCCTCTTTGTCTCCAGCCAAGCTCAACTAATGGGGCGCGGAAGGGAATTGAGGAGAGATGGAGGGTGGCGGTGTCGGCGGTGGTGAGGAGGTAGCGTCAGCCAAGGATGGAGAAAGAGAGCCGAGTGAGGTCAGGGAGGCTGCCAGAGGCCTGCAGTGGGGCATCCAGGGTGGGGTAATGTGTGTGAGTGTGTGTGTGTGTGTGTGTGTGTGTGTGTGTGTGTTGGGATGGGGACCTCTATTCACTCCTACCAGGCTGTTGACATTGTCATGTGGCTCTGATCGCCTTTTTACATCACCTTTGATTAAAATTAATGGGCCATCCCTGCTGTTGGGTAGCTTCTTTGCAATCCATTCATCAGATGGGGTGAGGCTGCCTCCGTGGCCCTCGTGCCCCCCGAACTCTGACAGTTTTAGAACAGTCCTCTGTACAGCCCTGGAGAAAGGTCAGCACTCCAGGTCCAAATAAATGATATGGTCCTAATGACAGAGGGAATGACTTTTATCCTTCATCAGTCATCTGACCTCGGGGATGGTGATGATGGGCTAACTGGGGGAGGGGGCCTGATTTAATATTATTGGAAGAAGACAATGTTGGAAGGAAAGTATATTAAAAAAAAATTATCTTAAAATATAGCTGGTCAAAATATTAGGAACCACAAATACGTCATAATAAGGTACAGGGGAAACATTAAGATTCTACCTTTATTCTTTAAATATTAATGGTAGTCTGTTGCATATTAGATTTTTGAGCTTCTGGACTCAAATCAATAGGTGATAACATCCTGTGCATCAGTCATGTCCGGGTCTTCTCTTACTTAGCTTACACAAAAGACAACACCGACACAACCAAAGTGATCTGAAAACAGGGGATGACAAGGAGGTCAAAGGTCAGCTTACCCAGAAAGGAAAGGTTCCTCTCGTTGAGTTTGTCCCGCAGCAGCACCTCATGCTCTTGGCCAATGGCGCTGAGAATAGAGAGTCAAGGATTCCAACGTACAGTAGAGTGCAGTAACAGACGTATTCTCTATCAAACCATAGACATGCTCAGATACTTCTGAAAATACATACAGCTTTAAGGTGTGAGTAGCATTTTGGTTTTACCTGCATAAAGTGGGTTGTTTGATCCATAAAATCGTATAAGGGCTTTTAATACTTTTCTTGTAGAGAGAATAATTCAGTGTGCGTGTCTTAAAACAAATAAAGCATTTTGCTGCAAAACCAATTATGAAAAAGTTGATTTTTATAAAGCTTTTGAAACAAGTTCATTGTGACAGGTATCATAACTGCTATACTGCAATAGCAGATGTGTCTCATGTTTAAAAGCAAATAAAACTTCAAGGAACTGATTTCTTAGTGATTTAATGACTTAAAGGAAAGTTTTTTTTTCTACTCAGTTGTCCAAATTAAGAATCTGCTCTTTCTCCCCCACTGGTTTACTATGCAAAGTGAGAGCCATTTCTCTTCATGCCGATGTATAAAGTCTCCAGGTCAACCTTAATCCGCTTTCACAACAAATCTCCAAAGTGCATTAGGAAAATGAGGAAAACGAAGCACATGCCAATTTGGCAAAATGCACAGAGCGCCTGGTCTATTGCTGCTCCACTCATTCCTCTAGAATCCCTGAGAAAAAAAAATGCTTTTAGAATAAATGCCATTTTTCATCAGTAGGCAAGATGCTTGATTCCACAGTAAGGCCGGATATCATATGCATAACTTGCCTACTCCAAAAGATACAGAGAAAGGTACTTAGGCTATTGTATCCTCAACATACACTAATCACTTAAAAGAGAAAGAACTAAACTTTCTTTCTCATGTGTGGATGAGCTCTTTGTAAGCACAGAGTAGAAGGGCAGTGACGATGAACTCTGTGTGAGTCACTGACTAAAAGAGCTGACAACAAAAAAAGGAGAAAGGGTTTGTAGAAGGAGGGCAGGATGGGACAGGGTTCAGCGACTATGAACAGAACAGCCCAGCCCCGCACACCAAAGCCTGGACAGACATGATACCACACAGACTTGCACACTCATTCAAATAAGTCTCCTCCCACTGGAAAGAGTTGGTCTGCCACACAGCTGCTTCCCCTTACACAGCATGGACTGCAATCTCTCTCCTATTGTCAAAGCTAAGGCGCTGGGTATTAGCTGTAGCTGGGCAAAGGGAAGGGAGAGGAAACACTGGGAATATACAACTGGATTAAACATATATAGAATAAACAATGTCAAGTTGCCCAAATCTGTGAGTGAGAATCCTCAGAGGTAAAAAAAAGTGATAATTAACCAAAATAAGAAATCTTCTGGGTTGAATAAAATATCAAACAAAAGAACAAGACGAACGCGAGGGTTATGGATGCTTATTCTTTTTTCTTGTATCATAGAACATTGGGTCTGATCCACTGCGTGCACATGGAGGTGCATTTAGATCAGTCTATCCTCCTCCTCTTTCCTCCATCACCTTCTAGCCCCTGTATCGCTGATAGCGGCATGGCAGGCAGAATGAAACACTTCCCCTGTGAAGCAGAACTTTTATGTCAGGTGAAGCCAGACACATCTCATCCCCTTCAATAGCTCCTCGTCAATTTCAGGCTTAAAATTTTATGGGATAGGATACTGTTTGATGCAGTCTACCAGCGGTCCATAACAGCAGTCATTTATTGTGCACTGAAAAGAGGGGGAAGAAATATTATGGCGTGCGAAAAAAGGGTGGGTGAGCGGGTGGGAGGGAGGGAGGGAGGCGAGGTGAGGGAAGGAAGCCCCGTACAGTGCGCTCCGGGAGAGGAGAAAACACATGAGAAGCAGGCAGATTGGCAGGCGTGACCGCCGGCTCTCACGTGACCTCATCAGCAAACATGAGCGGCTGAAGCTTTCTGTCAGCCGGTTACGACGTTTAAAACTTCACTGTACATACGTAGTAGAATGGTAACACGGTAACATGAAACACATAATTAAAACAATCAATTAAAATCATTTCCTATAATATTTTTGCTTAAATTTCATATTTAAAACACTTACCTGGTAGATGTTCCTGGCCAAAACGTGGTCTGGGATTAACGATGGCTCCTTAAGCATACTGTTGAGGACCGTTTTAGAGGCTGAGAACAAGAGAGAATGGGACAAAAATATAAAAATCACATAGATATTATTATGCAAATTACATCAAACATTAGTCTTTTTCTAGTTGTCTCATTTCTTACAAACGTAAAAGAAAAAATTCACATCCTGTGGAGGTAAACTATTAAAATATGGAGACAAAGCCCAGGCATGGCCCACTGTAATTCACCATGCAACTGCTAATGCAGTATTTTCACTCTAGCCCATTAGATGGCCGCTTGGTGTCTGTACAGATTTTCTATATATAAATGTTTCAGTCCAGAGCACAGGAGCACCATGTAGTTTATCTATGTTATGAACGCTGACTATTCTGCATCTCTCATCCCCATTCTAGCTCTACTAACATTATAAATCAGAGAGGGAAGCCCGCTGGATTGATTCGCTGGTACTGCAACAGCAAAGAAAAAAAAGATTCCTTAAATCATTTCTTAAAAAGATCGGGATTAAATGGATTGTATCATTGTGTGACGAAATGGCTGAGGCACGCCATTTTAGTGATATATATACACACGTGGTCCCTGACAGACTTGCAGCAATACAGACAATACAAGGAATGTTTCTATTCACATTTCAGGCATGGGTGGTGCCTGTGCCAACACTGCACACAGACTCCCAAGCTCATCGTGAAAACACTGCATAACATAACTGTTAAACACTGGACAGGTTTATTTGAAGATTTATCAAAATGGCTCGAAAAGTGACTTGAATAAAAAAAAAGGATGGATGGGAAAAGACTTGAGTGTACATTTAGAAATGCTGACTGGATCATTAGGCGTCTCATTAATAGAAAGGCATTTAAAAGAACGTTAAAAAAAAATCCTTCCTTTCTATTCTGTCTTGTCCCTTTGCATCTCCTTCATCGGCATCACTCCTTCTGAAAACCATGGAGGACGAACAGAGCTCTGATCCCTCATCTACCTTATGACGAAATAAAGGAGGTTGGAAGAAGAACAAAGCACATTCAGCGCTCCCTCCTCTATTTCCGTTTCTTCTTCTTTGTCTCCATCTTTCTCTGCCACCTCCTCTCCATTTCAACCTCTCCCAGCGACGGCGTACTCCCCCAGCCCATCCCATAACCCCGCGCTCCTTCTTAGAGCTGCAAGGCACACAGGGCTACAGTGCTTTATTTCTTTGCTCATTTTTCTCGGAGATTGGTACCTTCACACGCAGATCCATACCGTGCTCCTGTGCAGTGCAGGCGGCGGTGAAGAAGGAGGGTTATATTTTCCCCTTGAGTTAGGACACCTCATGACAAATGATAATGGATAATCAATAAAGCGGGAAATATGAGGCAGCAAACTTTATGAAGCCAGGAGACATATTACTCCCCAACAACACTGGTTTCCCTTAACAAAGTCACTACTCGACTGTGCCTAATAATCTGAAGGAAAATCAAAGGACCAGCAATATTGGCAACTTATTCCACTTTAATGGCATTTTGATTGATTTTTTCCCTCTTCCTAATGGTCGCTTTATAGATTTGACGCTGCTTCTGCAAAACAGTGGTGTGTAATAAACCTCCCTGAAGGCAAACGGCAGCCATTAAAGCTCTTGTCTTACTAGCGCTCATAATTGAAGGTTGACCACCAAACACATTTTGGTCTCACACGGAAAAAAAACACACACACAAACACACACTCCCTACACTTCTCTCTCTCTCTCTCTCTCTTTCGCTCTCCCTCTCTCTCCTTGTCTCTCCAACCCCTTGATGTTTTTGGTGGACGGCCATAACAAGTGACAGGATCCCTTTCTCCTGCTCTTTCCGAGCGATGGGGTTAAAAATAGCCATAAAAAGGTGACCTTGGCGCTGACATTGTAGAATTTCAGCCAAGCATTGACCTGATGAAAATGGAAGGCCAGGCCGCTAATAAATCAGGATGCTTTTAAAATGAGTTTACCCTAATGCTCATTCATCACAGGCTGTAATGCCATTTGCAGGCCCAGGATTCGCCGCTGTGCACAAACACAGCAGTAAATAACAACAGGGTCCTAGTATCCCTCGCATCGTTGCAGCCTCCAACATCAGCATACATTTATTAAAGACATCCCCGCCTTGCACGGCAAGACTCCTCTATGACACCCTGAGCTCCTCTCTGCCACACACACACACACACATACAGCAGGCTCTTTAAATACACACTCAAAAAGGCACACACACAGACACACAAGCACATAAAACACGTGCAGAAAAATAAAAAGCATAATCTGAGGAGCAGCAGACACAGAGAACAAAGCCCTGCAGCACGACTTTGCACCTTGTAAACATTCGCAAAATTTACTGTAATTGTCCCATGTTGGTATAAATTCTGACTAAGGTACCGTATCAGATCGTCAACATCTGAAAAGAAGAAACAAAAACACACACACACACACACACACACACACACGGAGAGAAGAGGAGAATAATAGATGTGAGACGCTACAGCCTCCATCGGGATTCGCTAAAGAAAACAACCAGTGTAAACAAATCACGGGCTTGTTTTCATATGCAATTCCAAAACAAGATAAACTATATAAAGCAAGGTAACAGCAACATAACCTTGGCTTGATTTCTCATTGCTCATACTTCATCATTTGAAACGGCTCTTCCTCTCTCCACTAGGGTGAAAAAGTCATTATCTGCAAACACAAAAAAATGTCGAGAAACCTCATTAGATCGCAACATTTGTTGAGGGAGGGCCGTAATAAACAGTAACGGATGACGATAGTTATTGCCCCTGACACTGATGAGCTCCTCTGCAAGTTTGTTTATTAATTAAAAAGCCCACTTTTTTTTTCCAAGGGGGGGCGCTTACCCATTTCCTCTCCGTGCCCCCCTTCCGCCCACACTCCCCGTGCACACAAGCCATTGAGCTGTGGAGGGGCACTCGTTCATCAAACTTCATGGAGCAAGGGAGAGACAGGTCCTGATAATGTGCGCCGCTAAAGCTGATTTTCCATGATGAATCTCGGAGCATATAAATTGGCTAATATCTGAAAACATTTACAGATACTAGAGGAATTGACTACTTGTGGGACATGATGGATGAGGCTCCCCGACGCCGGCCGACAGCTCTGCAAATCTCTGCGGCTGCCTAAAGCCCTCATTTGATTTTCCAATTTACTCCTTTTAAATTTATCCTCCCGTATTGAAAAAAAAACAGAGGATGGGAACGAGTGAGAGAGGGAGAGAGTGAGTGTGGGAGATGAGACGAAAGGAAGAAAATAAAATGTGTTTGTGTGTGTGTGTGTTTTTTTTAAAAAGATATCTGTGGTGGTGTGTATGTGCTAGTTGATGATATGAGGTGGTATCTCGTGTGCAGGAGGAGCCCAGTCCCTGAAGAGGTTACTGGGGCAGAACTGATCTGCTTCCACCTGATTCTCCCTGATAGCGGTGAGATAGAACTCTACGCGTGTGTGTGTGTGTGTGTGTGTGTGTGTGTGTGTGTGTGTGTGTGTGTGTGTGTGTGTGTGTGTGTGTGTGTGTGTGTGTGTGTGTGGCAGTAGTAATAGCAGATCTGGGAAGGTGCTGCTATGAAGAGAGGCTTCCTAGGTCAGGCCATTAGACTGTGGCAGAGGCTGACTGGAGCTTCTCTGCTGAAAAGGGAGTAATTAGTATACTTGTCAAGTGAAGTGCCACGCTGATGCTTACCTCCCTTGCACCCACCCCTCGCATGCATACACAAAAGCACAGAAACACTCATGCTGCCTTCGCCTCCTTGCTCCCTCCCTTACGGCTAATGAAGTGCCCTTGCTCTCATTATTTGAAAGAGAGGCTACATATACACATCGGCTCCACCATAGCAGAGAGGTGAGGGAGAGAGGCGAGGGGCACTTGAAGACAACAGAGGAGGAACCCTGAACAATCATCGCGGACACCGAGTTGAGATTCTACTGGATAGAGCGCAATAAAAATATCAGTTATCAACACGTCTGATCTGCAAAACACTGAAGCTATTATGAATTCTGTCAAGGAACCAAAGGATCACAGTCGACGCTAACATTCTCACAGTGTTAACATCAAACACAGGACATTTATAACCTCGCGTACAAGGCTTCTGTAAAGGAATGTGACAATAAATCTTAAAGGCGGTCGAATCACATAGTTACAAAACATGGAGCAGCAATCTAATCTGGAGCTGGGCCTTGGGAAAATGGAAAAGGTCAAATAGCTGGCAAAATTGCCTCCTCAAAAAAGTATGTCTAAATCTAGAGGCACATCAACTCCTGTCAAAGGAGGAATAGAGAGAAAGATGAAGAGATAGCAGGGAGGGGAAGTGAAAGAGCAGCAGCTCCCCCAATGTGCCTGTTGGTGACTTTGAAACTTAGTGGTGTTGAAATGACAATATGTTTTGTTTTTTGTTGTATTATTTACAAAGCCCATCAGTAGGCTGAGACATGTAGTGAACACTCAATGCAGGTTTAATCCAGTTTCTGTCCACATCATTTGCGTCAACTTAAACATTTGAATTCATTTTGACATTGAATCATTTTTGGATTAATTAATTATTATGATTTGTATACCAAATTAAATAATGTTTTTTGACAGAAGGAACAAATTTAAATACATTTTTTTCTATTAAATTGTATTATCACAGTGGTCTCAAATCATATGAACTTATAATCTGTAATGTATAATGTGTTTTTCCCAAGGCAAAGCTATTTCTAAATATAGATATAGGACGTTTAATGACTGATAATTCTATACCTTATTATCTTAAACAGAAAATTTCTTGTACATAGATACTGAAAAAAAAGCAATAAACTAACAAATGTATGCAAATAAATGCTTTTGTATTTTTTGGTATTCATAGATTGTCCTTACTAGTGGAATTGTAGTAAATTACCTTAACATCATAAATGGTGCGGCTTGCTGGTGACATGCAAAAAGTGGATATAAAGAGCCAAACATTCCCATGTGACCTTTCCTCACCCAGCACCCCGTCTGTTTTCATAAGACAAGGAGCATTATGGATGTTGATATCATATTCAATATGCAATAAAACTGCTTTGAATGTATCGATTTATTTACCAAAGCCAGATAGATTTCATTCAGCGTGACTGATGCTCTCTCCAATACTTTTGCTGCGAGATGAGACTCATCGGTGGTGCCGTCATGTAGAGGTGTATAGTGGAGGTGTGTGGGTGTGTGTAGCTATTGGGAGGGAGGGAGGGATGGAGGGATGGAGGAGTAGGAGGAGGAGCGCTACAACAAGAGAGCAAAACAAAACAAGGAAGGGACAGAAAACAATTTAAAACTCTGTATTGATCCAGCAGTAGTGATTGTACATATATTCCACAGTCCCATAGGCCCCATTCCTGTGTCTCTTAAATGCAAAGAGAGAAAGAAGGGAAATAAAAAAAAAGTGGGAAAAAAACGATGGTGTAAGGCAAAAGGCAAGCCACTCACCCAGTTGGGGGTAATGTCCCTTATATAGAAGTCTATTGATCTTTGCAGTGCGCCTGCCTGCCCTCCCTCTAGAGTACGACAAAAGCGAAAACACACACACACACACTCATACACACACACATATACTCGTGCACTCTGGGGCTTGTAGGGGGGCATGACAGATATGCCTGCCAATAGCACTGAACCAACCTGTTAGCTAATTGCCAACAAAGACAATTATCCCTGCATTGTTTCATAATGGAAACACATTAATGGAGTCTAATATACACACAGGGAGATTGGACACTTTGACCGGGCGGCCCATGTGGGCAGCGATTCATCTGCAGCGGCCAGGCAGGTCACGGGGAGATTGCACAGAAGCTCTTTAAAAACAAAAGTCACCCTCACGGTCACTGACTTTACAACAGGCGACAGTGGAACGGCAATGTCGAATGAAACCTTCATTTAAAAAGTATTCCAGCAGATAGTGGTCAAACTATTTTTACCAGATGAAATCTTGAGTGAATTTGAATCGGATCTAAATCGTATCAGATTTTCTCACAAAATATGAATCTGTGACTATCCTGTAAAACCCATCTTGACTCTGTACAATCGCTTTGTACAAGAACCACGACCATGACATTGCTCACTAGCCTGCAAACGCTGAGACGGTTACAACAAGATGGTTACAAGACTGTTTTAAAATTAAACAACGATCACCGGGGGAAGTTTCATCGGCTACAAATCCATTCCAAGCAATAATAAAGCATGTTTTCACTGTATGGAGATGGAGGGATGCGATGTGCTATTATCTGAGACGGAGTGCTCCTCCTGGATGAATGCCCTGTTCTACAAGCTGCTCAGACTAGTATTTTGACAGGCAGTGGATAACGGTGGGTCCAAAGCAATCACATCTTTGACTTTGACAAATGGCTGTGCTGTGGCGAAGTTGAAAATAACACACATCCACTTTAATCTCTTTCTTGATTAAATTGGAAGCACGTCTTTTTGACATCATGCGATTCACTCTCAAAGCACTGACTACTCCGCGGATACACACACCCAGGCCTCAGGATATGCCTATTTTTTGTTAATCCCAGGATAAGAGAAGAAAAAGAAAAAGAGAAAGGGAATTAAATAATATCAAACGCAAGTTTAACTGCCAGTATCTCTCCGGAATCATTTTCCCGGAGATACAAGAAATGTCTGGTCAGGAAATGAATATAACGAGAATGTACATAAATTCGGGACAACGTCTTTGACTCGTTTAGAAATCGTCTCTGTGTTCATCAGCGGTGCCGAGGAAAGGTTTGCTTTTCCTCAACTCACTTTCCGCAGCAATCACCAGTATGGACAGAGTAAGAGAAGGGGATAAGGGGAGAGAAGGCAGAGGCAGATGGATGCATCGGGGGATGGAGGAGGGCAAGGGGAGAAATCAGGGCTGTTATAAATAACACTGATGAGGTGAGCTAGCATTGATCCACACCGCAGTTGAGAGGTGGGTGGTCCACACAGTGCTTAATTGCCAGTCATGTGCCCTGGGATGCAGCTACCACTAAATGTGGTCTGTGTCTCATTAGGCTTGGACAGGCTGAAAATACAGCAGCTAGAGCAGGAATTGGGACTTAAACAGAAAAGAGATTCTAAAGACAAAGTGCTACAATTAAGAATGATGGGGGGGAATGATAGAAAAGGACAAAATGGGAAATGGAAGAGTGTTACTCACGCAGTCCACCCTCCAGGTCCTGAAGGAATCTGTCCAGGATGATGCGAGCCATCAGTGCAGGAGACAGATCCACCTTTTCATAGATTGAAAGGCAAAAAAGGAGAATTAACCTTAATAAAAAACAGACTATGGCGTCAATAGGGGCTTAATGCAGCTTCAAAAAATAGGGATAGTGGAATTGTTATTCCTCTCTAGAGAACTGCTCCATTTACAAACCTTTAGACTAAATCTCAAATATCTAGCAGGAGGTACAGGCATATTTCGAAGAGTCCAAGAATATGGCAGTGAAATTACACAGCCAGTCTAACTTGGGCTGATGTCACATGGATAATAATGATTGTAATGTCTCTAAATTATATTATTACGTTTTCAAACCTTGACCCAACTTTCGACAATCCCTGTGCAAATTGGTCTTTGAAAGCCTTGCTTTGCAATAACCTTTCCCACAGGAACAAGAGATTGCCTATTACGCAGCCAAGCTACCCGGCTGAATTGCCTTTGCCTCTGTCAAACGGACAACTGTAGTCTCTCATCTTGTATGAGAAAGCATTGCACGCTCTGCCCAGGCTGGAGACAATGTAGAGCTTTAATCATCGAATGATCACCAAGGCAAAACTGTAGGAACCAACAGGACGCACCAGAGGGACTGTGGGAATGTGCTCCTCAGTAGGAAGGAGGGAACCTATAGGGCTGCAGCACTCTTTGAAGTCAAAGAAACCTTGAGAGGTTTGCAGGGTCTCGGTCTGTGCGCAGGGAGAAGCTCGGGCAGGTAAAAGCAATAATGAAAGACACAATAGGAGAAAAACTGACTGCTTTCCTTTCACAATGGGAACAATAGAATTTTGGGGCATGACGCTAATATTGATTTTACAGACTTGTCGGCCGATAAACATATGATTTTTAATGAGAGCACAACCGAGGTTGATTTTTGGGGGCCAATGTTGATACTGATATTAGGGAATAATAGATGTACTGGTAATGATCCATAAGATGTCATTACCAAACCCTTATGACTAAGAAATGCAATTGAGGTTTGATATTTTATAGTTATCAAGTTTAAAAGTAACTATTAATGACAAGAGAACACAAATGCAACTAAATATATAAACCCTTAAAAGAGAAAATAAACTGATTTTTAAAGGAATTTTTATAGATTAATACACATCATTTCTGAATTGTTTATTCTGTAATACAAAATGTCTTCATATCAGCAAACATAAAAGTATTTCGGCTAAATTTATAGTCTTTCTGCCTCTAGTATCATTTACATGGTAATATCGTAATGAGTTGCACTGAATAACCAAGAGAAATTCTGATGACTTACACAATGAGACAATTACTTAGTTAAATGAAGAGGAATCATAAATGGAAGCCTGTGCAAGCTTTGAAAATATGACTGACCGAGCCTCTCATAGAGGAATCGTTATCGCTGTTTGTTTACTGACATGAAAACTTTTATTTCATAAAATAAACTATGCAGAGAAGATCTGATTATGATGGAAAATTACTTTCATTTACTTTATTCAAGTAATATGTATTTCTGTGTTTCCGTTCTACTTATCGTCATTAATAATACATTTTCTGGTTAAACTCTAAAATATAAAGCTTTAATTAAATTTCTTTGTCATGAGGGTTTGATAATGACATCTTATGAAAATACATATCAGCTGACATCAGTGTTGGCCCCCCAAAATCCATACCTGTCAGGCTCTAATAATAAAATACACTATAAGGAATATATATATGTATGTATATAAAACTACATTTTAAGCATTGCTTTTGATCTATTTAAACAATATGCTGCAAATAAGCAGACACATTGAGTTATTCACGACTAAATTTCCCAGCCTCCTCATTGTGTAGGGAATTAAAACATTGCTTGGAGAGTTTGCCATTTCTAAGTCAGTTTGTTATGAGACTCTTGCAGCCAAAGTTCATTTTTTCTCTTGTTAGCATAATTGGGGACTAAAAGTGAATTTGCCCTCAGCCTGTAGTGAGAATGGCGCGTTTCATCTTCTCTCTGATGCTTCCTGGTAACGCTGGGAGCAGCGAGGCTTCTGTCTAAACATTGTCTTTTTACCCGGAGTAGTATTTGTTAACATCTCCATAATATTGCACTAAGAAGGCAGCTTGTGAAAAGGCTAAACATGTCTATAATAATTAAGGGGTGAGCGTGGAGTTTATATCTTCATTAAGACCTCTGATAGCATTTCAGACTTTGCATCTGTGGCCTGCAGCTAGTCGTCTCTCCTCTCCCCAACACTCCTCATTTGCTCTCCCCATCTTCTGCTCTCTTTTCTCTTTGTGCTCATTCCCTTGCTCTCTGTTCACACCGTTGGATAACAAGAGAGCATCACATTCCTGGTAACCTGCATCAGGGCTGACACATGAAAAATGGCAACATTACCGACGCTGGCCCAGGCTGAATAAGGACCACCTGATTAGTTCAGGTACTTGCGTCTTCCTAATTTTCATATTAATCATGAGTCCGTCTTCTCTCTCAAGTCAGACCACAGCAACTCATGTGTTTCACATGTGACTAAAATTCACAGGGTGTGAGATTCCTGCTGAAAATAATTATTGTTCAGTAAAATTCTGGTTTTTATTAGCCCACAAAGCCAATGGGTGTCACAGACTATCCAGCACAACTGTTCCTGCTCCAAACCCTGAATGTTGAAGCGACCTTTACATAAAGATTCTTATAAAGCAAAAAAGGTTGAATTTAGAAACCTTGTTCATGTACTTCTTCTGCAGGCAAAAAAAAAGAAATCCATGAATAGTTTTCATCATTGTTAATAATTTCCCTCTGTTGGAGATATATTGTCTCATAAAAGGGATGAAACTACATCAATTAGCGATCTGGGAGACCATGAGTGCTTGGTTTAAATGTTAAGTAGCATATTAAAATGACAGTTAAATGGTTCATAGACAGTTATCTCTGAGCTGGATTTAATCCTTTGGAGAAGAAAAAAAAACATGTGTCAATTAAATGGAGAATGAATAATGGCAGTTAGCTTTGAGGTGCCACTGATGCATATGAACTACTCTTATTTTAGAAGAAACCCTCAAATCTCATTGCCTGGTGTAAGCACCGATAAAAATTTAAATGTGCATTTAAATATGCTAAAAAGGTCACACAGCTCATTCGCACAATCAAAAGAGGAGAAAACGGCCACGACTAACATGTATGCAAATGGGAAATAAATTCTAAAATGCAAGACTTTAAGTTTGATTTAAAACCATGTGATACGCTTAAATATATTGTATTATATTATAAATAATGTATAGCAATAATTCAGCTAATTTAGCTTCACTGATTCTTTAACTCTAACTTAATGGAAATAATAATTATATAAATAATTTACCGACATACTAGTAAAAGAGGTAAGAAACACAAGTGGCTATTTTATAACAGCCACAAACACCCTCTGCTTACTATTAATCTCAATACTTGGATTCAAGTTCACATATTATGAAATGTAAGTTTACAATCGCTACTACATCAACCAGAGTAAATTCTACAACCAGAGTAAAGTCAACAACTGATGAAGAGAGGGATTGAACACTGACCCCCGTCCTCACCTGTCCGCAGTTTGCAGCAACTCTGCCTGAACTGCAATTTGCTAAATTACACGATAAAACGCAGAAAAGTATTTTCACATCTGCCTAATAGCAGCGACTTAATTACATCAAATAATTGATAATGAAGGAGACTATTTTACCAATTTTGATAATGACTAACAGACTAGGGTTGTTATCAAAACTGCAGCCTACTTCTATCTGTCTATTTAGAGAAAAAAAGGAAGAATCAAAGGCAGAAACAGAAAAGCAGACAGAGAAAAAACGAAAAGGTTATGTCATTACCTCATTGGCCAACTCCAGCAGGACAGGAGCAGTGGGATGTGCATTGCTTTCACTTAGATACCTTCATTATGACAAAGAACAACAGCAGTGAGACAGACGTGGCCCACAAAGGCAGACAGAAGGGTAGAGGGGACTAGACCAGGCTAGCCAAGACATGCTAATGTCCCTGATGACTTTGCCCTGGGTGGCATATGGCAGGCTTGGTGCGGTTAAACAGCAGCGCTTGAAGGGCTTCAAATTTCCTTGACGCCAGACAGGCATATGATAGTTAGTTAACCCCTGCCGCCCAAAAAGCCTTTTTTCCCTCGCAAGCAAGAAAACAGCAGCTCCCCCTCAGATCTTACCCAGATCATCTCTGAGGTTTGTTGTTGTAAGTGGATTAGAAGTGCATTATCCAGCCTTGTTTTCCCCAGAACAATGGCCTAATAAGCTAGATAAAGGCTAATTGTAATATGCAAAGAGGCAGTCCCTCTACAGTCTGTTTTTCCTTTTCTCTAATTTATCTGTATTCATGGAATTAAAAGATAATCATCCCATCATAAGCCTGTGTAAGGAAAATGTCCAAAGGCTGGTTATTTACTTATTTTCTTTCGCTTTCACTTTGACATGGAGAACAGAGCTTTAGCTTAGCAGGTGCAAGTGGAGGTCTGGAATGAATCCTGAGGGTGGTGATTTGTTTAAAAGGAGATTATATCTGTCATGGTGGCCCACCTACTCTCATGTGACTTTGGCAAGTCCGCTCCACCGTCACACAACAGCCAAGACAAAGAGAACACACACACACACAGATAAAAAAATAAATAAACAGTGATAGAGATGAGGGGAAGATAAACAGAGAGCAGGGCAGAAGAGAGAATCGCAGTAAACAATATGAATACAGCACCTTTGGTAGTGGTTTTCAATGATGTCTGGGGCGTGATGTCTTGAGAATGATCTTTTGGTTCGTTTCTGTCGCAGGGATCACAAATGTAAATAACAACAACAACACAATATTATTTATTAGAAATATAAAGCTTTACATTTTACATCCATTCTTAAAGCAGACCAGTTCAGCCCTGGCTCCTCTTACATGCTCTGTTGTACATGAACAAGTGCAGGAGAGTGTAGGATCTAGGGTCAGAGTCATTTAATTTCAATAAGTTGGTAGGGGTCACAGTGTGCCGAGGCAACCTTGTTCAGACCCCCATTCCCCCTCCACCCCCCTCACTCCAAACCTTGTATTCATTTCCCCTTTTTTCGATCAAACAATGACCCTATTCCACATCCCACACTCTGACATTTCCATGCAATTCAATTGCCATTTTTTTGCTGAGAGGGTGGAGGACGGGATAAAAGAGGAAGAGCATTGGTTAAAAAACAACTTATTTAAAAACTACTACACACAAAAAATGTAATTCCACTGAGACGGGCAGTGTGACTGACACCTGTCAGCCGGATGATAAATGACTCCATTTTCTGCCTGTGCTGCCTTCTGCCACTGGCGGCAGCGGCCATTTATCATCATCCGCTGTCAGCCGTGGAAAGCAGCAGTGACAGTGCGAGTCAGCAAACATTTAGCACACGCAGCCACACTACACGGGGAAATTATTATTGTCAGAATAATAATGGTTTAGCATAATTTATTACAGGTCCACCAAATAAGCAGGGGCTAGATGTTATTAGACAGATGGATGGGAAGGCTTGGCAGACATCCACTGAGGCTCAGGCAAGCAAGGGCCCTCAACGTGAACGTGAGGAGGAGGAGGAGGGGGGGTGGTGGTGTGGGGGGAGGCGGGGTGAAATAGACGTGGGTATGGTGGTGGTGGGGGGGGGGCATCCTCCAAACCAATCAGAGAGCTGGCAGTTCAATTACAAAGAAATAAAGGGACATTCATCATTCAATTAGGCACCTGTCAGGGCTCACAAAGGAAGAAAACTTCTAACCTGGTACTCCAGGGAGAAGATGCTCAGAAGAGTGGACTGCGAGTGACTGGAACAAATAAAAGAAGGACAAAGTTAATTACCAGAGTGCATTGCACAGAGACAAAGGGAGAAGGGGGAGCTTCAAAGCCGGGGCCAGCTGCCCTGTAATCTAAAAGAACATGAAAACAAGTGTGGCAAAGTTGTTCCAGATGAACACCTCTGACAAAGGATTCCAGCCACGATGGCGTGGGGGTTCGAGAAAGGGGGAGGTTGTGTGTGGTATGAGAGACGAGAAAAATATAGCCCGGTTTTTTTTCTCCTTTCACTCACACCGTCCTCCTGTTTCTCTCCAGCACCGAGAGCTATACAGTTCATAATTAGAAGTTCAGCAAAAACATACAAATGCAAGACTGCATAATAAACATGGAAAAATTACAGAGAAATCAATGACATTCCTGGAAATAATTAATAGGGTTCAAGTCCATTCGCTGGGGGAAAACACTGCATTCATCAGCACTTACACTCCCTGGGTCAGTAGATATTTCCTTGCAGAGATGACCGCTGTGAGCGTCTGCATTTGTTTGTGCAACCACTGAAGCAATGCCCAGATATGAGAAAGTTTTTCCTGCCTCACCGTCGGTGCTGGCATACTGGCCGTTCGGGAGCCCTCCCACTGCAACTGATGGGCTTTGAAAATGGAAACTTTCACTGCAGGAAGCTCGGACTCCCAGGAGTCGGTCAATTCCACGGGTTGCCATAAGCTACATTCATCTCCAGCTCCAGTCAATGTCAAACACCTGGCAGCGAGGCAAAACCTGGAAAACAGGCAGCTCCTACAGGGACACGCAGCCCCCTCGGTATCCCCACCCAGCCCCCACAGCATCCTTTGGGTTGAAGATATTTAAAGTGGTGACAGATATTATTCTAATTGGATGGTACACACATCCGCCCTGCATATAAAACAAACATAAAGATTCAGCCGAGGCATGAGCACACACATACAACCTGCTCCGCGGTGGTCTCCAGTGGGTCCGTGTCTCCATGTACTGCGCTCAGTACATTTGATTGTTAAATTTAATGGACTTTTCGTTACAAGTCACCTGAGAACGGTATGTAAATACTGATGTGGAGTCGATGCTTCCAATCTGCATTGAAATATTGAGCCCCGCATAGGCCTTCAACATCAATCACTATAAAACCATGAAATAACCATGTGGCATGTAAACAAAGCCAAAGGAATCTCAAACAGTGATTTCTGTCTGAAGTCCCAGCCCCGTGACCATATCTTAATAAAAGCATTTCAAACCGCTGGAATAGTTTAGCACTTTATAATCACTGAACCCACCAAAGACGTCATCTTGGGTTCTCCAGATGGCAGATTTAAAACCGTTTTAATGCTCTGGCTGGAGAACAACTCTGTGGATCTCAACCCATCACACAGATGAGTCGACTACAAAGTTACAGTCACACAAGAGGAGGACAGAAACGTTTGAAGTAAAAGGAGCAAAGGGGGGGGGAAACAGTCAAAAAAACATTGCCACCTCAGCATTAACTTACAATGATGCTTAGGGATGAAGGGGGCCACTGCAATTAAGTGGGCCATTAAATGATCAACTGTCAACGTGTGGACACTTAAGGGGAGAAAAAGAAAATTCTTCCACACTTCAACCTTGCACCTGAGCATTTCAGCAACATTACAGCCTTATTGTTGGCATGGGACCATCGCGATCCCCCCGTCGGAACAGACATCTGCTAGGCTTTAAATGGATTACTCTCTATAATGAGCATGATTACTGCCTAATTGCTTAATCTATACCCTGTTAACTTTAAAAGGGACATAAACTGCTCTTAATATCTGGGAAAACATATCTGTTTCAAAAACACTAAAAACTTTGAAGCCTTTTGTTTCTCTTTCTCACCTTAATCAGTTTGTGAAGACAAATAAAAACCTGCACCATGACAGCTGAAAAAAAGTCACATATTGAAACAGGCTAAATATTGTGAGATTTTAAGAATAATAAAGAAATGATGGCAATGCAAGGAGATGGGCACAGATATCTGGATCCAAACCAAGAGTTGTCTGCGTTTTATTGGGTCTGTCAAGTTTTACACTGAGCTCATATTGTATAATGCCCCTTTTTCCGTTTGACAGACATTAATAGTAAGTTATCGCAGGCTTTACATTAATGTATATCCAACCTGTGCTCTCCTGGGCACAGTATGCTCACTCCATTCTAAAATATGGAGCCAAGTGCAGTGTTACAATGGGGATCTGATCTGCCTGCTGAACAGTAGCATTACATTTTCTATGTAATATATCCACCTCCTTAACTCATGATATCAGCATTTAAAGAAATTCAAGATGGGCTCCGTGGTTATAAAAACAAACCAAAAGGAAAAAAAAAGATATATTCGAAAACCAGATTAATGCATTTGTCCTTTTTTTGCATTTACCAAAAGCCAAGGTATCAGATTTATACACACGAGAGCAGCAGGATTAGTGGCTGTGTACTTTTATAAATAATGCTCTGACAAAAACTTTCTGTTTTTTGATGAGGTTAAAAATAAAGAGTAACCCAAAAGACCTAAATAGAGAGTATTTTATTAATTCAAATTGTTTAAAATCTTATGTGTTCTTTTTTCCACTTTTTATTAGAGTTGTCAATGATGTTAAAACTAGTAAAATTACCAAAAACACAAATAAAGAGTTTTTTTATTTTATTTATTGGTTTTAAATTACTGTTCAAACTTTGCTATTGCAGTTAATGCTAAAACTGTTCTACAGCTACAACTGAGGATGGGAAATAATTAGTTTTATTATATCTGCGAATAAATAAAGCTTGTTTATTTAATTTCAATGTGAAAAAAAATATTCATCAACTCCAGTCGTACTCCTTGGTTTAATAATTTGGTTTCAGCCTTGTGTTCAGTTATTTGAAAATATTCCAGCAAATAAATAAAAACCTTTGAAAATCCAGTTCAGAAAGAGTCTGTGACACTGCAGCACAAATTCCTACATTGACCTTTATGTGGGAAGAAAAAAAAGAATAATAAAAATCCCTCCCTCCAGGAAATAATTTAGAACATGGGGAAACAGAAGGCTGGGAGACAGAAGAGTGGTTTGGGAATCATTCACTCTCAACCTAATTACCCTTCCTTACAACAGAAGACGGAGCATTAATATGCACTGGCACCCAAAATAGTAAAGCAGCAGATTAAATTAAAAACAATTAGGGACTTTCACTTTGTCACTGAGCTGGTATGCCTGTCTGGTCAGTGCTTCAGGCTCTATTAAGCTAGGCTATCCACTGGTTGTGAATCTGACAAATTCAAGCTTGAGTGTGGAATTGCCTGATCTCTGTGTGCATTCAGAGTGTGTCAGTGTCTTGGGCATACATGGAGGAAAAAAGCCACACACACACAAACACACATTGGGAAAAGCCTGGAAATTCCCATCGACCTAATTAATAGGATATGGTTGAAATTCTAGCTATCAATTATATTCGGAATCTTCCTATATACAAATAATTAATTATAAACAATAGCTGTAATTTAGGTAATGAAAGCCACCTGGCTAATGGCATTGGTATCATGTGCTGCGAGGGTGCTTAGCATTTGGTGGATCTGCATGCAGGGAGTGTTGCATGGCGCGACTCTTCGGGGCATAGCCCACCCTTTTAGCGGGAGAATGGGAGCCAGTGGGTCCAAACGACTTCCAAACATTTGGCTATTGAGGGGTCGGTGTTCTGGGAACTTGATGATACATGAAACTTATCAATTAAAACAAATACAATATATTTACATTACTCAAGACATTGTGCTAAAGACTGTGGATATTGGTGAGTGCAAACCATGGGCGGAGTCCTTATTGCGCTCACAGTGACACGTGGATGGTGAGTTATTGACCTTATAGACTGGGTTATCATCAAGCTGTTGTCTGACAATGTAGATTGTCTTTTCCCAGTAGGGCTTTAGTTTGCATGGACCTCCCCCTTCAGCAACATTGCAAACAAGGACCCGGTCACCTGGCTGAATAGTCACACCTCTGTTCCTTCTGTCATAATAATGTTTGCCTTTAGCACTTGACTGCTGGCTGTTCGTGCTCGCTATCCTGTATGCATCGATCATTTTCTCTGACCATTTTTCTGCATAGCTTGTTGGCATCTTTTGTTTCTTCCTCTGCCACCAACCTTAAGAGAAGGTCAACAGGAAGACGTGGATGGGGACCATATAACAGAAAATACGGAGAGTAGCCATTCGACTCGTGCTTGGTACAATCGTACGCATTAATGACGTGGGGCAGGTGATCTTTCCAGTTCTCTCTCCTTTAATGCTGGAACTGCTTCAAAATCTTTTGGGTCCACTCTCACCCCATCTGCAGACACCAGCCGACCAACGCACCAGATCTTGCTGCGAAATAACTCACACTTTTCTGGCCTCAACTTAACCCCCGTGCCGCTGTAGGGCTTGAAGTACACAGCGCAGCACCTCATTGGGCTCTCTGAAGGACCTCGAAAAGCAGAGGACATCATCCAGATAAGGAATGCAAAACTCATCCCTCAGCGTGTCAAGCATTGCCTCCATGCTCCTTTGGAAGGCTGCAGGTACATTTGACAACCCGAAGGGTATACTGACCCACTCGTATAAACCCAAAGGGGTCCTGAAGGCTGTCAGGTGTCTCGAACCTTCAGCAATAAAGTTTTGGTGGTAGGCTTTCTCATGGTACAAGATGGAAAACCAGCTGTAGCCTTGACTTTATGGAAATCAGCCCTTCCTGTTGTAGCCTGTGGTGTCTCTACTTGTTGTGTCATGCCTCTCCCATTCATATGACTTTGGTCGCATGTTGGATGGAGCCCAACAGAGTTCTCTTTGGCAGGGTGATTTCATGCTTAGAGTGATTGGAGATGGGCACGTGAACAAGAGACCACCTCCTCTTACTGATGTCTAAGAGGCCATTTCCAGAGCTCAGCTGTTCTAAGCTTGGACTCTCTTCTGGGGATTCATATAGAACTACAGGGTTAGAGGGGTCAAAGCTAGGTGGTACTCTGCACGTACAGAATGTTTTTCCAGCTGGGATAGTCACATCTTCACTACCTTCTCTGGTTGTTGCCAAACGGTGGTCTGGTGTCTTTTGGGCCTGAATGAAGCTAACCATTGCTTTGGCTTGTTCTGCTTCCACACCAAGGGCTCTTCGAAGGAGACCTACACAGTTGCGTGTGTATCAGTCGAATACCCTTTCCATTTATAATTTCCTGGAGAACATTAGCTCCTAATAAAGGCAGCGAAGCATTCAGTTCATCATCCATACTGCATCTGACGTAAGCGGAAGCTACCCCCAAAGAGACAGTCCAGGGTGCAACTGCTCCCGTGCCGATTCCAAATGAGTGCTGCTGTCATTTACTGATACTGACTCCGTAATGCATATGAAACGTTAAATAACGTGACTATCACGTATATTATTAGGAGTAATATTAGACCCTGAAAACTCACAGAAATTACTGTTCATTTAAAGAATCAAATATTTTGGGGAATACCTCAATTGCATCTTTTATTCATGAAGTTCTTAGCCTGACATGAAGTTGCAAATTCAGCACAGCTTCTCCTCTTTCTCCTCTCTGCTTACACACTTCATTCATCCCTTCACCCTTCCAATGCTCATCTAACCACATAAAGCTGGGGAATTAGTTTGCCAGCCTCTCAGCCTTCAAGGGTTGTGCCCCTAAGCCCCAACTGCCAGTTTGTGTTTTGTTCAATATGGGCAGTCAGAAGTGTGAGGCCATGCACTGGAGGCCGTCAGGGATGCCCCCACAGGCTCTGCACTAGATCAGTCTCTGGGTAATGTCGTTGCCACTTCGAGGCTGTAAAATCGCTGTGGAATTGTACCTTTACAAGAGCAGCAGCAGAGCAACTCAGTTAATTCAACGGAGATAACAGTGGAAGTCAAGAGTTAAATCCAGCCATGATGCATTTAACTTGGATTCTCAGAGATTTCAGAAATCCAAGTTCACATTTTTAAACCTTGATTCAGGTGAGCTTTAATAAACGCTTTGAACTCAAAATAAAAGTGTGAATTTGCAGGCGAGACGGAAGACGAATTTATCTGTAAACAATGGCTACATAACTTGATAAATGCCAAAACATTTCTCATTTGCACGTTTTATTTAAACTACAAAAATATTTCAAATCTTCTCATTAGAAATATTCATGCACTATTGTAATAGACCAAGTCTGTAAACAGTTAAATTGTTTGGGTGTAAATGATTACAAATGGATCTCCATTTTAACACTGTGTTCTACACTGTAAATGATAGTCATACCCAAGAAATATTACAATAGAAAAAAGCAGTTATAATCTCTAACATCTTTTCTTCAGTTCCTGGCATATAACTTAAACAAAATGTATAAAGAGCTCGCTACTTTAATGCGCCGTGCCTGTTACCAAATCCCTGGGTTTAACCAGCGTGTTTAAAAAAAGGAGATAAACACTACAGCCACAATAAATAATCAATGAGCAACTCCCTAAGCTTCGTCCTGAGCCGAGATATTACCATCAAAAACAAAGTGTCTGAAGCCAAGAAATCACCATATCAATGGCACATGCCACAACAACCCTGCCCTGCGCTTTCCTTCCAAAGATCATGGTAGATAAACCCCAAATAACAGAGAAATTAACAAATGCTTGACATTTGCTCAACATCCATTATTCTGACACTTCTTCAGAATTTCAAAGGGCTGAACGCATGCTTAATCAACATTCATATTCCCAGAGCGAGCCCCAGCACCATATTGCAGCCCGCCTCAGTGCTGATGAAAACGGCACATTAGGGCCCGATTCGAAAAACGTTCAGGGACTCCTCACTGGGGAGCTCAGAGTGCTATGTGTGTGTGTGTGTGTAGGAGAGAGAGAGAGAAGCATTGGTTGTGTTTAGAGGGGAGGGATGCTTCAGACTTTGTTGTTTTTTTTAAAGCATTTTCCAGAACAGAGGCATCTGCCCCTTTCTGCAAACCCTCTAACTTTCATGACTGTGAAAGCCATATGAGGTGTGAGCTGAATGGCGTTTTAAAGCAGGGGGGGTAATCATTACATCCAAATTCATTCATAATATAGCACAGAAGGACACAGAGGACTCGCACAGACCCTCCCTCTTTCTCTCGCCCTCCTTACACACACCCTCTCTGGGGACAAAGGGTGGAAGGACTAGGGTCCCCTCTAGACCCGGGGGAAGCCAGGCAAGGCCTCAGAGAGCATCCCATCATTTCCAATTCTAATATGTGGCAAGAGAAGGACTTGATGGGGCTGATGTCACATTTTTCCTCCCACCGGCCTGCGATGAGCCCTCCCACAGCCCCTCCATGCTAGCCACGGTCCAGATACTAGACAGGACACCGTGGCTAGCTAGGAGGAAGGCCAGGAAGAAAGGGCACGAATGGGGGTTGATATTTGCATGTCCCTTTATTGTGAGTGGGGGTAAAAAGTGACAGCACCGTGTCCAATTCTTTTCCCCCCAGAGCAGCTCGGGCCCGGCAAGAGAGGCCAGGCTGACAGATGACTCCCAACATCTGTGTTATGCAGCCGTTACAGATGAGGGACTCCACATCACAATATCTCTCTTTCTGTCTGTCTATAGGACACTCCTTCTCTCCTCCCACCACCCATAATCATAGCACAACAAAAAGGATGACAGACGCTCCGTGGAAATTACCCTGAAATGGCCTATAACAATAATTTTGTCCAAAGTTGAAATGTTCCTCCCTTTGAGTCCTCAATCAAAAGCAATGATTATTAAATGGTTTGGTTCTCAATACAGAATTCAAAGAGATGAGGATAATGACTTTTCCCCATTGAGCAGTATAATTAGTACTGAATTTGTTCAAAATTTCTATAATAGTAATAATAAATAAATACAAATTTAAAGTTTAGGCAATATAGTTTAAATATATATATCAGCATCTGAATTAAAATATTTTTTCTGACACCAATAAATAGCAAAAAATCCCGTGAAATAATTAAATAGATGTTCAAGATAATAATATGATGTATAAATACTTCACATCATAATACAAAAATAAAAATCTAATTATTATTGCTATTTAATTACAATTTGCTAAAAAATCTTCACTTACATATTACTTAAAATGATCACATGTTACTAAAGTCAATAATAGATACATTGAATTATAGTCCAGCTGTAATTGCAAGTAACGTGCATTTCAATACATTACCTGGGAAGAATTTTAATATATTGCCTGGACAGATCTTAGTATAAAAAAAGTTAGAAAACTGTATATTTAGAATAATTGGAAAAAAATGTGGTATATGCCCCCAAAAAATAGAAAAACTCTCCACTCTGACCCTGAAAAAAAAATGTATGTCAGCTGTAATCGTTTAGAAATGAGCTATTGCTGTGCAGCATTATGTGATATCCCATCCCCATCTTTTCTATATCACTGGCTATTATAACCCAGCCAATCTTTTGCCCACCCCTTCAGTACAGGGCTGTCCACAACAAACCCTTCACCCCCTCCTCCAGATCCCCCTGCCAGCCCCAGCCTGGCCAATATTTACGCAGTGGCAAGACTCCCACACAGTCCGAGGGGACAGGAGGGGTGTGGGGAGGGGGTGGCTGACTGCCGTGCCTGAGCGCATGCTAAGAGATGATGGATGGCCTAGTCGATATGTTATGTCTTAAGAGCCTGATTTCCTGCCAGTCCAATCACTAACCCTCCAGAGCCCAGCTCAGCTGATTGGACAACCAGAATAATTTCGCAGGCTGTGAAAACACTGCTGCCATGCCTGTCTGTCAGGCCCAGTGACGAGACTCAGGGATTTTAAAGTGCAAGGGCCTCCCCAAGATTGGTTATGGTGAACGAAATAATAACAATAACCAGCAAGACTAAACAAAAGAGCCAGCACCTCCGGGAGAGAAGAATCATGCAGAATTATTGGAATGGAAACACTCCGATGTTTTTCTTTAATTATTACACACACCAGTACCATTTTTCGAAGAATTGGCATTTAGACTGTTTGTGAAAGACAGTTTGGATTAGGAAACCAAAAGGTGAAAGTAGACTCAAAATAAACATGAAAACGGCCTCCTAGTGCTGCTGCCTGAATATACAGGATATTGGATGCACTTTACATGCATGATATATTCTGTAAAATGCTGACAGTGAGAACAAAGGTTGGCTCAAGACCCACTGAGTCCCCTTTGGGGAACCGATACCTTCCTCTAGATTGGTGATTAGAGCCACGATGGAAGTAGGAAGCTCCAAATACATATGACTTTGTAAGTGACCTCCACGGGGATCAGCCGCGCTGTACTGGTGTCCGGGTTGGCCTTGGGGGATTACACGTGTTACGTTCAATAAAGTGAGGGCCCTCAGTGTCAAGGAGAAAGGCAAACACAACCATTAACCTCTCGCTTCGATTTCCCGATGTGCAGGCGCTGCATGGCATAGCATTGGCTAATGCTGCGGTGAAAGCCTCTGATGAGACCTGTGTGGAATTAATTAGTGACCATAACAAGAGAATTAAAAGGGATTATAAATATTTAATTATAGAATATGAAAAAAGAGAAAACAGGAGTAAATAATGCTCCTCAGGAGTATTGATGGGCAGATAGTTGATAAATTAAGCCCTGTATTTGCGTATATAAGTCATATTCAAATTTGACTTGACACAAGGTTTTGTGGCCTAAGTATCTTCACGTAATGATCACCGCCGACATTTGGGCTAAAAACCTGAAGTCGATGACTCGGTTTAGATTTGAATTTGAATTTCAGGGCTTACTGACACTTCAATGACACCACAGGAGCACTGTGGAGCCATTTTTTTTTCTGTAGTTTATTTACATCTGAAGAGTCTCCTTTTTCTAAAATTGCTTTACTTTTGTGGACTCAAACACTTCACCCTTAGGAGTAGAAAATTAGTGAATTGTAATGTTGGGGCTGGAACTATCCCTTCAAGTTACTCATTTGTGTATGTATGATTTTCCTTGCATCATGTTGTGTATTTGTGGACTCACTGAATGAGAAAAGTACAGATTGTCAGGCACATCAGATTTGTCTGTTGTCTCACAATCACACACATCTGCAGAGAGCTGCACAGTAACAGTTCAACGTGTGACCACTTACTTTGGAAATCTTTCCTTGAGCAGCTTCATGCATTGTCGGGTGGGTCTCAGCTGTTCAACGCACCTCACCACCTCCTTGTATCCAGCTCTGGACAGCCTCATCTTCTTCCCGTTGTGTAGCTGCTGTGTTTACCTGGACAGGACAGGAAGCGGGGCTGGTCAGAGATGTAAACAACATGACAGCTGTCAAGATCAGCTGCCTTGCTAACCGAACTTAGCACATGTTGCGGCTAACGCAGACAAATAGCAGGATATAAATACATGAAATGTATCGTCTCGTCTTGCTGCTTGACTATTAAACGCGACAGGTTACCGTATAAGACAAGCTGAGCGATGAATGAGGCGTTAGAAACTGTTGTTTACCGGTGTTTCCAGCCGCCTGTGTGTACTTCCCGGTTAGCTGCTTCCCGCTAGGAAGTTGAAGAGGAGACGTTCGTGTGAGCGGCGCGCTGATTGGTGTGTTAGTCCACGAGTCTGAGTATTCTGGCCTGTGATTGGTTACTCTGCGTCCAGGCAGAGGGGGCGGTACCCAGCTGCTCACTGTTTCTCCATCACATCTCTCTGTGTTCTCTGCAGCTGCGAGCAGGTGAAGAGGCGACACACGCTGGAAGGAGAGATGGAAGAAAGAGGCTCCGGGTCGCTTCTACACGAGAAATGTTCAAATGCAAATGGAAACAAGGTCTTAAATGTGTAAACTTTGCGGTGGAGGGAAGGAGTTGATGGAGAAGAGAGGGAGAAAAAAGAAGCAGAGAGAGACAGAGAGGGGGTGTGCATGTGGTCCAGTGTAATTGAGTACAAGCACCTCACAGGTATTATGTTTTAACAATTTTAAATAATAAGTGTGGATCCTCTATTATAACATTAATTTAGAATGAAAGCAGATACGTCATATAGCCCAGCAGCACTAATGCTGTACTAGTACCTCTGAAGATACTTCATGTGAATATATCTGGATGTGAGTCTCCTACAGTGTGATGTAGTAAAAGTCGTAGGATTCAGACAGCAGCTGAAAACAAACTAAATATTTAATTCACAAAAAGATGATACATGTTCCCCTGGCAGTGCTGGAGGTTGGGACATAGCATCAGTCATCCGCCTGTTCATACTGCTGCCTTTTTTGATTTTAGATGTTGGCTACAAAAAATCCTTGAACAATTTTAACATAGAGCTCTTTTCACTCCCCCCTCCAAAATACAACATTCTGAACTAACTGTATTAATTGCAGTGACTGTTAATGTTGAAGTTTGAAAAGATGGCCTGCAGTAAGCGTCACTGATTGAATGAAGTGTATTCTTTCACCTTTGCAGTGGCTGAATTATATGCGTGGATAGAAGTTCTGCCCCTGCCTGGGAGAATATTAGTCTGGGGCTTCCCCTAAATGATTTTCCCACATCCTTCAGGAATTTCTGTGGGTTATCCTCAGCCGTGGGCCCCTGAATGATCAACACCTTTCACCTCAGCAGCGAAGGTATGGTGTCATATGAGCCCTGGGCAGAAATAACCAAATGAGTCCAAGGAAGATGATTAACTGTAGAGAAGTGTGTTAAAAAAGACTCAGATGTTTTTAAACGCACAAATATAATTTAGTATTTAAGCATAAGTGTTTGCTCTGGCTGCAACACTTGTAACTCCCAATATGCCTGCATTTGAATACAAATAACTTATGTATAGTTAAATATGCAGAGTTCAATTGTAGAAAAAATTATCAGTTGATTTATATTCAATTTGGTTTCAACTCTATGATTGTCTCTATATAGTGTTGATTTGAGATAACACTGAGATAAAACTAAAACCTTTAAGACCTCGTTTGTCAAATACATCCCCTGAGCTCAATATAATTTAACAATGTCATTGTTGCATAATTAGTCTCTGAACAGCACGGCTCAGGCTAATAGATTTTCTCTGTAACCTTCTGTCCTCACATAGAGATGCGGCAATGTCTCTGTTATTTTATGGTGAGGTTAATATTTTTGGGGATTATTTTTGTTTTTGTTTGCAGGATTTACTATTTATAAAAATCATTCCTGAAAATGTTCAATAATTTTGCACATAAAAACACAATATCATCATCCCGAATTATATTCCTTAAAATGTCCAATAATCTGAGGTCAAATTTTCATTATTGTGTCTGACTCTGTGTGACAATGTCAAGTAATTCTATGTTTGATTCTAACATTCTTTTGACAATACCATTGCTGGTTTCCTCCTTTGTGAGCCAACAATGCATCGGTGAACAGAAAGACTCTTATCTGACCTGTGGTGCATCAGAAAATGGAGCTCATTGTTGTTGGGCAGTGTAGTATGATGACTGAGATGAGCTGAGGTCTCGGACTCTGTGCTCACCGGCACAGTCCCTGGCTTTGAAAGGGCTCACCGCTCTGTGCTGGCTACAAAAGGGAGCTGTGTAGTGGGATTGGTATGGCCTGATAAGATCTGGGCCTCTGAGGAAGTCTGGTCTGATTGCTACAAAGGGCTGAGGTCAGGGGCAGCAGGAGCAGTTTACTCATCTAGGTATCAGAGGATCAGTGGTTTTGGTGGGGAGCCGCGTATGTAATAAGTATAAAAGGATCAGTGTAATGTGATGCTATAAAAAGATTAAAATCAGAAATAGGGCTGGAAGGTAGTCTACTCTAATGGCCCCAAAAGCTACGGGATTAGAGCTTTTCTGTGTGTAAGCGTCCGCTCCACACCCTCACACTGACTGAGTTTGTGTCTGCATGCATCTTTGATGGCTCGAGAGAGCCACAGTGGTCTGTGATGAGAGCTGGAGGGGAGAGGGAGGCGATGGAGGGGATACAGGGAAAGGATGCAGGGGGAAAGACGAGTGCTTTGGAGGCTGCGTGTAAACAGGGCAGTGGTACACACCGTGCCGTTAACCAGCTGTGAAGACTGCTCACAGTGGGAGATGAATTTACAAAGGATGTCTCCCTCTGATATCCAGGAGCTTCTGCACTGATCTCTGCTCCACTGCTCTCGGCACACCATTGTAGTGCTAAGCACTGTGCCACTAATGGCCCTTATGTACCTTAATGCCTGGAAAACATTTACATTTTGCTCACAGCAGAGGGAACGTGTGTGGCTGTTGAGGAAACGTGTGTGTGGGGTTTTAATCAGAAGCATCCATCAAAAGTTCTGACAATAAAAGTATCGTCATCATCATCATCATTCAGAAGATTTGAGAGTTCTTGTAATTTCCTTTACTCATCACACTGATTAAGGAAATTGCAAGCCATCCAATATCATGCACATTAGTCCCTGCTTATAATGTCCACTAATATTACTCCCCATACAAAGGGATCTTTTTGTAGCACCAGATTCTCAGACATTACCTTCGTAATGTTTCTCTTTTTCTTTTTTCCACTTGTGAAGTCAGTGACTGAACTCCTCCGCACCGCAGAATTGCTCTCCAATCTTTAGGGAGTCTGGGATCTCAGCTCTAAAAGTCACAGTTTAAACATGAGGCAAGCCATAACCAGGAAATGCCTGTAGTGTTAGCAAGGTATCGGATTCATGCATTCCCCTCTGAACAGCATGACTGCCCCTGAAAATCCCACATCCATATTTTACATCACGGGAGACAAGACACATGTGTTTCACCCTGGCTTTCAAAGCTGTTTCTTCCATTTATTTTATTATGCTTTAATGAATTTAATTAGATGACATGTAATTAAATGCAACTGTGCCGCTCACCCCGTAACATACACACACACGCGTGCACGTGTAAACATATGCACACATTTGGCTGTAAATTGCTCAAAACAACATGTGCGAGGTGAACAGATTTCCTGGATTAATAGGGGATTGATAATATTTTGGGATTGTATTTCACTCTAAACGGCTGCACGCGGAAACAAAGGGCTGCAGCCCAGGCTCATTAATCATAGTCAACGGGTTGCCCGGGTGCAATTTGCATGACCGAGGTGGCTGCACATGCTGCTGTTCGGCCTAGGTTGCTGGATCTGCCTCGATTTGGCCAGACCGTTAACGCTGCGTCAATCAAGGATAACCCAATAACACTATGACAGAGAATCAGGGGTGGGGGGGGGGAGATTTTCTCCTCATTACGCCACGCTCCTTCCCCCCCTCCTTCCCTTTCTCTGTCAGCCCAACTTCTTATTTTAGTTAGCACTAATTAGACTGGCCTGATGAGAAATGGAACCATTATGTTATGGTTTTTAATTTAGAAATTTAACAGTGTGATTTATTTAAAAATATGAATGTCTTTAAATATGTAGTAATTTAAATTATTTGAATTTTCTAAAATATAAATAAAGGTATTTCAGTTTTATCCAAATGTGAGAATATTTAGCTTGAATTGTAAATAAACTAGAAATCTTGCCTTTTAGCCTTTTCAACATTTTTGGGAAAATATTAACTTTTATCCATGAAACTTTTTGGGTTCATCTGTATTTTTTTGTCTGTCACAGTTTGCAGCCTCACTAAGCTTTTTTAACTGCAGATAATTGGGCTGTGGCGTGATGCAGTGAAGTTAAAAATGAAGCACAATTTCACAAAGCCTTAATCTCACCACCGGCTCCATACACTGAATTCTAATTATCTCGTCATGAACTTTAAAAAAGAGGCAGTGTTTTAATGGCTTTTTAACTCCGTAAGTGGTGTCTGCGTCGTTGGGTGTGTACATACAAGCATGTGTGTACGTGCATGAGCCGTTTGTGAGTGGCTGTGCGTTTTATTTTGCTTGTCAGACACACACACACACACACACACACACACTAGCAGACACCCACCACCACCACCGCACACAGACAAGTGAATGCGGCTTGTGTCTGGTCTGGCCTCTCCACCCAGCTCTGCTGCCGTGGCTCACGCTGCGCTCTACCCCCATCCCCTAATATCCTGGAGGCATTTTTCTCATTATCAAATATTGTTTGATGTCTTTGTTTCTTGATGATAAACCACGGACACCAAACACCGGTCTGGATTGTTTAAAATTTAATTTTGGGGGCTGTGAAGTACCTGCGGAGGGGCTGGCTGGTGGGGACACCCGTGTTTTATGTATGCTATTTTTCACGCCGAAATGCAAGAGGACACACATTGAAAAACACAATAAATCCTGGAGGAGAATCATTAGAGGAATACTAGTAGTTTTTATGACCATTGTTATTCAACACTGTATTGAGATGCAGTAAATTATTCTGTTTATTATAGGTTTATGGATTCAGCCACATTTTCGGAATAATTATGTTGTTCCTCATTCTGTGTAAATAGAGCTACTCTCTCTATATTTTTTTTATGTATTTAACCATAGATGTAAATATAACATATGTACACATATTTTGTATTGTAAATATTTATTTCTGGCAATTTGAGTTTATCAAAATTATTTGCACTCGCACATCTTTTGCATATTATTTGTGTTTTGACTTCACTGGTCTTGTTTATATTTCTGTGGTAATTTGAACATCATAAAGACAGACATAGCGCCCGAGGAATTCGAGATTTATGGCGGAATCGACATTGTAAGCAAACAAATAGGGAAACAACACTCTCCCCTAATGTCAGCGTGTCAAAACTATATTGAATACTTGAAATATCTGTGTATCTAAGGCTGAATAGCAGCCATTGTATCGGCCCTAATGATATTATCCGCTGAAATTTGGAGTGAAAGAAAAATGGCAGAAATGAACAGTAGCATTGTCTGCCCCGTTTTTATTTAAACAAATTGCAAGAGCAGAGACACACAGGCTGAGGGGAAGAGCGAGGCGAGCGAGAGGGAGGGAGACAAAAAGGGAGAGAGAGAGAGAGAGTGCTCCCTAAATGAAAGGTTAAGCGTCGTCCCATGTGTTTGTGTTGTCAATAACTGGAGAAGGCTGTCAAGAAAGTGGAGAGATAAAGGTCAATAACTCAGGCAAATGTATTTGTATTTGTACGCTCCTGCTGATAGCAAAGCAAACGTCAGGGCCTGTGTCTGACACCGCACAACAATAACACAAATAGTGGGGCTAGCACTCGAATAGTCATTATTATCGTCGCTGCTGGAAATGAGAGGGAACCTCGGCACATGGCTGTGACAGCCGGCGCGGTGTCACTCACACGTCACTCCATAATGAAACACGCCAGAGATCAGAACAGGCGATGATAAAGTGTAAACACAAAGAGATTACGCTGCCGGATGATTTTGATATTTGCCTTATTTTCCCGTCTCAGAATAGATATGATTGTTACCGTGTTGTTTTGCAAATGCTTTGTCAGGCAAATGTAAATAATACATTAATTAGTACAGTTTTTGATTTTTATTTTTAAAGTGTCGAAAATATTATTGTTTCCACATTTATTACTTAATTATCGGCCATACATATTTTAACAATAAAGCAAAATGCTCTTATTGTGAATTTACGCTGCCTTTTCTCAACCAGTTAAACATTTTCCACTTTTCTCAGTCTAAATGGCAAGTAAATAAAATTTGTAGGAGTTGTTTCTTTGCCACACAAGGTTAAGATGTGATCTAAAAGCTTAATTTATCCCCCATGATTCCTCTCTCTCTATATATATATATATGTACGTGCTCAAGTGTTATTTTATTCCAGAGCCATTTAGTGCATCTCTCTGTGGCCTTGAGTGTAATAAATGTGCAATTAACAGACTTTACTAATTCATGAGGAACATTGTGAAACTAACGAAGGGCATAACTACTGTACAGATGCCGCTGTCATCGGTGAATATTGTTATTGTTCTGCGTTTAATTGCTGAAGGAGGAGGTGGAGGAGGAGGAGGAGGAGGAGGTGGAGGAGGCAGCATGTTTTGAATATACGTCCACGGTTACCATAGCAAGAAAAAGAAAACACTGCCTCCTTACTGATAGTTACATCTAATGTCAGAGGTATGTGGAGGTGTTAACTTCACTGGTTTAACCAGTTAGCAAACAAATGACCCCTTTTTAACGCACAACACAATGAGAACAGATACACACACTAATCCCTCAAGTAACAACAGTGAAATCCTCTGGCCATTCATCTTGATCTTGAAAAGCTCCCTGTATTTCTGTGTCTCATTAACACACAGGCCTCCTCTTTTTATACACCACATATAATTTCTGCTATTTTAACTGTTGCCACTGGAATCAGCATTAAATCGTGTGCTTCTTTCTTTAGTGGAGGGAGAGCAATAATTAAAGCTATAAATCATTTAAAGCAAATAAAGGAATACAGCTCTTTTTTGGCCTGAAATTGTTTGTCGAAAAATCAACGCAAAAGCCGACACAAAATTTGCAAATGTGTCCTATTGTTGTGAGCAGATGAATCAAAATGTACTTTAAGTAAGTATATAGAGTCCATAGGGGAAAGCGGATCCCTCTCCCACTGTCACCCTCTCCCCAGTCAATTTGTTTGTTGGCTGTGGAGCCTCGTAGTGGTTTACATTACATATGATTATGTAAATCTGGAGCTTTTCCTGTGCATTATGGGCCAACGCGTTGTCAAGATCTTTTCTAAAGCAGTCAAGTAGCTATTTCTGCATTCTTTTATTATCTGAGAGTGCAACAAAGAAAGTCTTTTGTTCACTGTTTGCCGCACACACGCTCTCATGCATACATACACACACACACACACACACACAGACACACACGCGCTGCTGCCGTCCATGACTTACTACTGTCCCCTAGTGGTGCTCGACTCAACAGTCTCCCCCAACTCTCCATTTCCATCAACTTTCCACACTTCCACTCACCTGACTTCCCTCTCTCTTTGTACCCCACCCTCTCTCTCTCTCTCTCTCTCTCTCTCTCTCTCTCTCTCTCTCTCTCTCTCTCTCTCTCTCTCTCTCTCTCTCTCTCTCCTCTCTCTCTCTCTCTCTCTCTCTCCCTCTCTCTGTGTGCCTTCCCTCTGCCTTATCATGCTCAAACATTTAAAGGGTTGATTCGCTGCATTGTGTGACGGAGAGCTCCAATTATGCATTGCTGTATCCACAGTGGCGTTTGCCTTCAATGGAAGGGCTCGAACCGTGTCAACAAAAACAGGAACCCTGATGTTTTGTGGCTATTGTGAGGCCAGAGGCCAGTGTCAATAAGGAGTTGTTTAGTCAGTGAGTGTCACGCCGAAACTGCAGCGAGAATGTTATCTGTGGAAATAGGGTGTGTGAGTAATAGTGCTAAAATGTAAGTATGATTGTTTGCACAAGCCCAACACTAATGCACACAGGGAACAGCCTTAAGAGCCTTTTCACCTCTGCACTGCTTCTTTTTCTCTTAGATGTGATACACAGTGTTTTTAGAAACACAAAAAACCTTAACGCATCTGTCGCTCTGTCATCCCATTCTATAATTACATCTCGGTTATTTACTGTGTCGTGAATATTTTTAGCGAGGTTAAAAGAGCGCTCTCTTTTATACCTGCCGTCTCCGAGTCGATCTGGCGTTCCCTCAGGTAATGGAATGCATTTTTATACTCTTTGTTTTTCCCTTTTCTTGATCACTGTTATCCCAGCCCTAATTGGTGTGATAACCTGGAACAGTGCTAATAAACAGAAGGGTAAAAGGGTCACTCTCCGGTGGCAGATGCACGGACACACACACACACGACACACCACACACACCACCACACACACAGAGTCAAGTCACTCATGTCAAATGACCAATTATACATTTTATAGAGGATGGCACCTCCGGTCTCGAGTGCCCCGTCCCTCCTGGGATAGCTCTCCAGTGAGAGGGCTATCACTCAAATCCAAACCACATTCATTCATTAGCCTGTTAAGATGGGCATCAATTATTCATTAAGAAGGTGGCCAGTGGATTATTTCTGTCAGCGCCGGGCTTATTGTATCAAAGGTTGATTATGGCTTGGTTGATTTAGTTTGTACAGTTGTGTGTTTGTGATCGATCAAATACATATATGATGATGTTTTAAACAGCAAAAAAAATACTTTTCTACAGTTTTGAAGTTTGTTAAGCACACAAGCTGATTATTTAAAAGTTTGCTCATGTTTAAAAAAATACGTATATCCGAAATAATGCAGCGTAATTCAACTTAGACTCATATTTCTGTGTGTCCTCTCGATTTATGGCTGTAATATGCTCACCACCCCTGCTTTATTTTTCCTGTCCCTCACTAACAATCTTGTGCTCACCTCAACATCTTCCCCAGAAATTCACACTCGCACCACTCTGTAAAATCTTTTTATTAGAACGTTAAAAAGTCCTGTGGGGATTTTTCTTTTCTTTTTTTTTCTTTTCCGAGAAAGTGTGAGATCTGTGTGAGAGCTCGGGGAACCAGTAAAAGAGTTGTGTTAAACCAGTGGATTGAAGAAGCCTGAGGTTCATTGTTTTTTACATGCAAATGGAGGCTTGAAAGTAGCTTGAATGTGTAACAATTCAAAAAATACCTGACACTTGAAAATAGGAAGTTTTTAAAAGTTTCTGCGGGCCACACAGTTTTATTGATTTATCCTCTTAACATTCATTTTTGCTTTGTCAATGATTTAGACTGTGAATTTCTTTGTGTGATTACCGACTTTTTATGCATTCATCAGGTAAAACATCATCATAAAGTCATTTAGTCAATGGGACTTCATTCATAAAACACCACATTTTTAAGATAAAGAGCGTTATATCTTTATCATTACCTGTCACAGAAACTGCTGCTGCACATTAACCTACTTTCTCCTGCCTCTGACCTGCTGGATGCCCTCAGAAAGCCTGACTGAGTAAAGTGCCATTCGAGCAAACAGGTTTGCGAGTGAGGCAACGTTTCAGCAAATAGCGATGGAGTGTTTGGGAGATTAGCGTCCCTTTTACAACACATCGCTGTGCACTTGAGTTTTGTGTTTGCAGGGCTTTTCTGTGACAAAGTTGAACCCAGGGCTTCAGAAACGTCTTTCAAAGCTGCAGATATGCAGGGGGGCAGATATGGCATGTCAATATACACAGAGGAAAATTTTTCCTTCTTAAGCAAATATATTAAAAAAAAATTAACCTTTTTATTTTGTTCCATTTTCTGTAAAAGTGTGTTTTTAACTATGCAATAACAGGGTTTTTGGTGGAGGAAATTTAATTTTAATTGCTTTTAATCATGAAAATTATATTACAGCTGTATTAGAATAAACTGCTCTCCACCGTTTGTGCACACACACACACACGCACACACACTGAATCCTATACGTATATCTTTGTGAGGAGGCGCATTACACTAAGCCTAATTAAATGCCTAACCCTAACCTAAACCTAATTCTAACCATTAAAAGTCTTAAACCCTCAAACATCTCTTTGAAAAAGTGTGGACCGGCCTAAATGTCTTCACTCCTCAGGGTCTATGCTCAAAGTGGACTTCACAAAGATATGAGTACAAGTACACACAAACACACACTCACAGCAATCCAAACTTCACGTAATCAGAACATAAGATCACCCCCTTTTTTTTGTGTGTACTTTGCACAGCCCCCCCTCCCCTTCATCAACCCATGCAAGTGTTAAATCAATAACCAAGTGTCACAATGTTACCACTTCATAGGTAAGAAACATTCATTTGGTTAGAGAAGTTGCGGGTGTGTCGCTGTTTTCAGAGTGGTACTGCAGGATAAACAGTGTGAGGAGGTGACAGAGTGCAGACCTTGGACTCGGCCCTGGGCGTTGAGCCACAGCAGGCACTTGCTCCGTGATGCAATGACAGCTCTCGGAGATGCTGGGGGGAAATTAATTCTTGCACCGTGTAAAGAAAAACTATTCACGGGAGCTTTGCTTGAGAAAACATTAACAATTTTTCACAGGGATCAAAGTGGCCATCTGGTTAAATTCACTGAGGTTATACCTTATTCATGCGCCTCCTCCGCTAATCTCGGTGGATTAGTTTAATTTGCTCTCGTCCTCGTTCCCTCAGGTTTTTCGCGGCGTTCCCCTCGCAGAGTGAGCCTCTCTCAAGAATGTGTCTAATTTAGTGGCTAAGAGGCAGATTTATACCTGTGCTAGTTATGGAGAAGGTTGCTCCCTGGAGAAGCCCCGATGACTGTTTACGGGCGGCCCCGACAATGCCTTAGCAGATGATGAAGCACCTGCCAGAGTTCCCCCCACGTCTGTTCCATCCCTTTCTCTGTGTCTGCTCGCCTCCCTCTCCCCTCGCTTTCTTTCTTCTTCCACTCTTCCTTCCTCCACTCGTCCTCAGCCTTCCCCTCCTTCCCTGCTCCTTCCTGTCCCTTGCCTGTTCTCCCTCCGCTTTGTTTCTTTCCTCAGCAGAGCCACATCTCCGTCAGTTACCATGGAGTTGTGTGCGTTTTTACAGCCGCTCCCCCTGCTCTCCCCAGAGTGAGCCCATCTACTTACTCTGTCTACCACAGAGAATAAGAGAGATTTTGTCTCTGTGTCCCTTACGCCATACCTTCCCCATCACACACACACACACACACACACACACACATGCTGTATAGACAAACCGACAGCAACACACACACACACAGGCGAACAGAACTGTGGTCAGGTTTTGTTTATGGCAGGGAAAGGCAATATCGAGATTGTTTCAGAGTAGTGTCATCACGTGAAATGTATCGCTGTCAGGAGCAGGTTTTATACGTCTGGGCCCTCGGCTGAGGCCATTTTGGGAAACAGAAAATATCATATCATATGACCTCCTCCGGTATAAAAGTAAACTATCAGCTGTAAATCCGATACACAACTCCAGCGGTGTGTGTAAGGAGGGAAGGAAGTGGGCTCTCTGTGGCATGAGGCTCGCTCGTGGAATAGAAATCAGCTGTTTCTTGCAGTAAATTCTAAGGGAGGTTGCAGATTTTCATATTTGGAATTATTATTTATAGATACGGATTGAAACGACATTTAAAAGACAGTAGAAGGATTCAAGATTTCATGAAAGAGAATTTCTTTATAAGAGGCCTGTTTCTGATATGCTTGCATTGATGTTGTTTTTCTCTATTTAAAAAAAAATACTTTAACAACACAAGCGCAGAACTCGTGTTTGCATCTGGACTCAAGCTGAATAGCTTTGTAACAGAGGAAAAACCGACTAAGCCTTTTCTTCTTTAACTGCTACTTTATTCAAGACGGTTCTTTACCTGTGAGAAAAGGCTTTTAGAAAACCTTTTTGTTCAGGTTTCAAAAAGTGTAAAGACAAATAAACTCAAACTACAGATGTTTCGGATGTGATTTTTGGCAAAAAGAAAACTGCACAACAATCTGGGTGAAACAAATGTCCTCTAAAGACATGGTTCCGAATCAGTAAATAGATTCTCGCACTCGCTGATCCCTGAACCGGTAGTTTCAGCATCGGAGGCCTTTCCGATAACATCTCTTAATCAAAGCCTTCAAAGGGTATAATTTCATCAGCACTTCTAAGTTTGGCTGCTTCCTACTATATATTTCCTGCAGTAAAACACTCTGAAATTCCAAATCTCCAACGTGTCTCCTCGTGTCATTTAAGTCTTAAATCACCGAGCGTTGACCAATTCCTTGTCCCGTCACTTTAAATCCCACTTCTTCTCTTTCTTGACTATCCGGTCTGCTTCTTCTTATGCTCAATGGGCCGTGCCTAGTTAATGTATGTGGTATAATTTTGCACCTGTAATTAAGTGTCAGTTTATAAACACACAAACACTAATAATACCCAGAGCTTTTTCAGGGCCAGCCCAGTGGTGGCAAAAGCCCATCCATCACTGTCCCTAATGAGGCTCCGTGCAGACAAGTCAGTGGAGGCTTCCTGGGCCGTTCAGTCTTATTTCTCATGCTCACTGTGATAACAGCCCAAATCCCCAGTAAGATGATATCAGCCAAGATAGGGGAGAAGTTAATGTGTGTGTGTGTTTGAGTGCAAGCCTGCCTACTTACAGTATATGTTTATTTAGGCCCTGTTTGTTTTAATATTGGTGACGTCAATGAAGGACACCATTAAGGACGTTGTTCGATGTTAATAACGTGAAGGAGAGACATTAGGAGCTGGAACAAGGTGTCACAGGTCATTTAGACCAATCAGAAGCCACCACAGGACCTTATACCAAACAAAGGTTCTCGGCTCTGCAGCAGCACCACTGCTCCTGGGACAACTCAGCATGTACGGACACAGTTAAAGCAACAATAACAGACTTAATAAGCCGGGATAAGCTGCGACCAGGACAAGGAGGAGGTCGCTCACTTCTTTTTATAGACATCTTGTTTATTTATGGGCTCAGAAAACCCAACGTTCAACAATGAAGTTCTTATGCAGCTTATGACTGATAATACTCTTGTCAGTTTTATTTGAAATATAGATCTCTCTCTCTCTCTCTCTCTCTCTCTCTCTCTCTCTCTCTCTCTCTCTCTCTCTCTCTCTCTCTCTCTCTCTCTCTCTCTCTCTTCCTCTCTCTCTCTCTTCCTCTCTGTTACTGTGGTTGAAATGTTCAGCTGACAGACAAATCTGAAGTTTCCGAAGCTGAGGTCATGAGACAAAGTTTGAAACGGGTCTCGGGGATCCAGCAGGAAGTAGAGGAACTTTCTCAAAGAAACATTTACAGAATCCTTACGAGTGCTGATGCTACATTTAAGGGACCTTGAACAGTAGAGACGCGGTGACATTTAAATACCAAAAAGGTGTTCAATCTGAAAGAAGGTCAATGAAAATCTGTATCTACTAATTCCATGTGTCTAATTGTCTGTATGTTGGTCGCACATCTCAAGAGCCGTTCATCTTATCTGCTTCACATTTGGAGCGTTAGGCCCCAAGATAGTTCAGTGCCGAGCTTGGTGCGATTCGGGCACTAACATTTTTATAGATTGGAAATCGGTGGTCTGTAGCAGCGGCGGCTGGGACTCATCCACGTATAAGTTACGCTATCGATGATGACAACAGCACATTCACAACGGCAATGACATTTTATTCTGCAGTGCAGGCTTCTGCATACCGAGTCGAGCTTCACCGAGCTTTGTATAAACAGGTGAACAGCTCTTTATGCAGCAGCAGTGGAGCAGCTTCAGGGTTCTGCAGACCGAGACCTGCAGCCTCTCTTTACTTGCAGCGGCTCAATTCATGCAGGTCACTTTTACTGTTTCAAAAAGAAAGCTGTAGACCAGTCTTACCACAGTATCAGCAAACAGGCAGTTTTATAATGGACACTAAAGGCTAGAACCAGCAAACATTTGGCCTGGTACGGAGTTTAAAGGTACAGTGTGTAAAAAGTAGTGACATCTGGTGGTGAAGCTGCATGTTGCAGCTGAATACCCCTCACCTCATCCTCTGCTTCCAATCATGAGAGAGAACCTGTGGGAGACTTGAAAGGTGTTTAGTTTGTCCAGTCTGGGCTACTGTAAGAAACATGGCGATCTTCGTAGAGGGAACCTGCTCCTGATGGTAAAATATGATATTTAAATATAATGGGCCCATTTTGGGGTAATGAAAACAATAATTTATACAATTTAGATGAAATACATCAAAAAGATTACATACATAAAAAGATTATTTTGTATAAAATGTCTCCCAATTTCTATGGTCAAAAAGTGTTTTAATTGTGTTGGGATCTCTTTTTTTACTCTATTGAGCAAATTATAAAAAAAAAGAGCTAACTCTACCGAACAAATATTAAGAAAACGTTACCGTAGTTGAAGATTGAAGTCATGCAACAAGTCTTGATATGGACTACGGTAGTGTAGCCCCTCGTGACAGCTAGTTCCGTCTGGAGACTCTCTGATGCTTTCAAGTGCTCATGATTAGTGTGCATTAATGTAATAATAAGGAGAGACTACTCTGGATATACTTTTAGACACCTTGATATTTTTTCCCTGTATTTCTCTGTGTGTCAGTATGAAAGCAGCTGCAGTCGGCGTGTCAGCGGGTAATGACAGAGGAAGTGACGTCTGACAACTATGGCCTGCCACCGTGGTCGGTTCTTTAAAAGCAAAAGGAGGTGGCCACGACTCAGCGCTAATGGAGGAGGAGAAAATGGCCGTGTCACTGCTGTCAACGCGTTATGTTTCAGACCTAGACAGTTGTTGTCGCTCTTGCAGGCCCATAATTTTATGCCATTAAAAGTGCCAAGCGGGGGGGGAAGTGAGGGAGGGAGGGAGGGAGGAGGGAGGGAGGGGGGGCGGTGGGGTCTGAAGTGATGCAGTTGTAGGGTTTTTTTCTTACCTCGTGTTCCCTTCATGCCTGATGCCCTGACACTTTTGTGCTGGAAACTTTTGGCATTTCTTGAAAGCATAAAGACCATGTTGGGGCTTTAAAGTGATCATAAAGTCAATCATGTTGGCTCGAATTACCCGGCAATCTGTGCCAGCCCCTGCTCTGTCGCCGCGCGGTGAGTTGTGTGTGGGAGAGGGGTGTAGATGTGTGTGTGTGTGTATTTGTGTGACCCGCTGCGTACATTAATGCACGTACTGTAAGTGTGTGGGAGGCGGGAGAAGCAGGAGTCGGGAACTCAAATGAGAAGTGATGGCGGAAGAGGAATTACTTTTATGCCTTAAAGTGCAGTAAAGTCAACATTTTGAGTTGATGCAAATATGTAAAAGAATATTTACTTTTGAGTGGAAACTACATGTTGAGAGCACCTATGAAAAGCAGAGATTACACATTCAACCCCGAGGCAGAAATTCCAACGCCCTGCAGGTCAGAGCAACTCCGACACTTCTTTATGAATTGCGACTAATCGAAAAAGAATGTTGGCGGGAATTACTGTCACTTGTTCTGATTTGCATGCACGACAACCTTTTCATCTCAAAGAATACCAGACCCCACAAGGTCTTTACATTACGGGGCAAACATTTGCAATTATGATGAACTCCGCCAGCTTATCTCAAAAGGAACAGGTTCTCACTGATGGACAAGTAGACGTTTTAATGAAATAAACTGCTCTGAGCTGATGAAATAAAGATTGCTTCACCCCGGGGCACGCTCAAATTAAATTATCAAGATGACTGCATGCATGCAGCTCCCATTAACTCAGGTATGGCAGCAGCCTAGTCACACTGCACTTGTCCTACATGTCTCAAACTACTTTCTACTGTTGATGATGCTCGCTGGTAGTCAGTCTGTCCGCTCTATCCCTTTGAGGGCTAAAGGCCTCACAGCTTCTCTTTCTCTCCATTCAGAGGGATGAACTAATGTTAAAACCATGTGTCGTCCCCGGAGGCCGGGCGAGTAGACACTGCAGTGCATGCAGTTTTATGCGTGCAGATAAACATGGGCCCGATGGCTTGTCAGAAGCCCGCGGACGGAGCCCAGAGTCCTCCGCCTTAAAACAATGTTGGTGTTGGGGCGAGAGGGACTGTGACTGGCAATGGGAAACACCTGTGCCGGGGTGAGCAGCCGGGCAGTGTGCAGGGGGGAGACAGAGGGGGGGGCGTGGGAGGCAGGAGGGAGGTATAAAGCCGGCCGGGAAGGACACTCCATCCTCGCCATTAGCTGCTGAGAGGCAGAGCTCAGAGGAAATTAGTTACAGTAATGTCTCGCTAAACTGTCCCTTCAATTTTAACACACGCACTGGTAGCAGCCGGCCGGAAGCCTGAGGCTCGGCCTGAAGACTGTCAGTGTTACAGACACACAACAATCATGTGAGACCTTCACAATCATATCTGTGAACACGGCAAAGCAAACACGGGGGAAAACTGAATTTCCAAAATATGAGTTCAATATTCAGCTTCATCTCCCAGTAGTATTCTTGTGTTTTGTGTTCTGATGTCAGATATTTAAACTAATGCATTCTCTTCCCATGTTGTAACATGACATGTCTCTGCTTTGACAATCGTAGGAGTTATTTTGTGAATTGGTTGTGTCAGTTTTGTGATTCAGTGTATTTACTATAGGCAGCAGCATAGAGATGTATAGAAGGCTGCTGTGAGTTTGGCAGCCGCGCTCCTTCTGGCAGTATTTCAGACAAAGTTCTACTCTGAGGAAACAGATGACAATATTTTATTTTCAGTTGATATACAGTCTGACTTTTTATTGACTTGAATTGCTTCAGGATATTTTTAATTAGAAAAAAAATTGAGCCTTTCTCCCACCCCCAGTAGCTCTTAAAACTTGTTTTCATGTAAAACGTGAGAATCACCTCTTTTATATCCGTCATTAAAAATGATCTTTTATGTCAGAATGCATTGAGGATGCCTCCTCTTCACAGTCAAGCACTAGTTATACATATATGTGTTAATACAAAATCAATAATTAATTTATAGTAACGTTAAAAAGGTGAAATCCAAGGCAACTGTAAGACACGTCGGATTTATCGGTTTTGGAATTAAACCAGGCTATGAAAAAAACAGTGTGCGTGCAGAATAAACATGCAAATCCCAAATGAAACGCAGAACACACAGCACTGCAGCAGCATTTTCCTTTTTCCCTTCTTCCCAGCCAAACATCTCACCCCGCTGCATATCCATCAGCCTCCCTCCTCAGTGGCCCAGCGCTCCACCCGTCAAGTCAGGTTGATCATTCCATCTCCTGCCGCTCTATCCTGAGGTGCCTCCTGTCAATTTATCAGACTCTTCCTTTTAATTTCATACTTTCCACAGTGTAAGCATCCGTCTCCGCTGTCTGCAGCAGCGTTCCAGGGTTCAGAGCGTGGCAGCGCGGAAAACAGGCTGATGTGAAAGCCCACGACTGACAGGGAGAAGCGGGTTAGGATGGAGTAATGATCTCGTGAAAAACAAAAAGGCAGTGTACTGTATACACACAGCTTGCAGCCCTCAATGTGTATTTTTACATTCTTTACCATATCCAGTGTTTTGCTTGTTTTTAAATATTGAGGATATTTTTCTATGGACATATGAATAAAAATTCCAAGACACGCACTTGCTGATAATGTGTCTTTCAAGTCAGATAGATAGATATTATCATACTTAATAATCAGTTGTATACAGGTGAAGATAATACACAGTCATTTTATAGATATAACAGCATCTACGTTCTTAATCTGACATTCATCACCTGCGAGTTTCATAAACCTGAGTATTGATGCATATTAATAGATGAGAAATCAGATGTGGTGAATTTAATTTAAAGTGAATTTCACAGAGAAGAACAACGATAACGTGCCTCAATACACTTCAGTTCATATAGATACCATGTTACTTACAAACCAGTTATATAAAAAAGACTGAAGCCATACAAGCAGTTAATATACAGTATTTTTTTATAGATATTTTAGGATCTAAGTTCTGATCTGACATTTGTCATCTGACGGTGACCTTTGTATAGATATTGATAAACGAGAAGTCAGACGTAATGTAGGAATCAAGCATGATTCGGTGGATTATATCCATGTTGGCTTCATTACTCATTATCTCTAACATGTCTGAAATTAAAAATAAAGTAAATTATAAAAAGATCTGACACGTGTCCCCCTCCTGTTAAATAAACGGGATATTTTAGGCCCATAATTTATTTATAATTTAACTCTATAATCCAAATCGCACACTTTTAAGTGAATGAAACACAGAGGTAAATTTATCAAGGTGTGCTTACACTTCAGTTTATATACTTTAAATACAAATGGGTGTATATAACCTAGAAGACCATAACCATGTGTAGGAGAACATAATACATACAATATAGTAATTTGTTAGATATTACAGCATCTACGTTGTGATCTGACACTCATCTTATAATCCTGCGTATTGAAATAGATAAATGAGAAATCAGATGTATTGTAGGAGCCAAGCATGCAATCAGTGGATTATATTCCTGTTAAACTCCATTGGCTTCATTGCTCTCCCCTTGACACGTCTGAAATGTGAAAATACAGTCAATTATTATTAGATCTGACGTGTTCGTATATCGCAATCTCAACTCAGGACTCCCAAACCCTATTTTCCTCGAGTCCCTCATCCTCATCTCCTCCGTCCTGATCCTTCTCTCTCTCTCTCCCCCCCCCCTCTCTCTCTCTCTCTCTCTCTCCCTCTCTGCGTCTAACAAAATTAATTACAGTATGTTTTATTTGATGAAGGTGTCAGAGTGAAATGATGAATGGCCTGTAATATCAAAAGATATTAAAGACACAATGCAATGAAGGATGTATCTGCTTACACTGTGGTAGTGCTTACATGGAGACTCATGTACACACACACACACACACACACACACACACACACATGCACACAAGTCTCTAGGGCCACTGATATCTGGTTTCATATTTGATATTAACTTACTGGGGGAGCGATTATGGCCACAACGTCATTACCAGTGGTAGAAGGGCATAATAGAAGTGAACTTTTCCAAAAAGGTCCCATTATTTGCAGCCTGGGTCCCTCTTGATAATAAAATTCCATATTGATACGTACACTGGTCCCCTCATTACGGCCACAGATGAAAAAGAGCATTCCAGCATTCCTTAATGAGCGCTGTACCAGTGAAGGTCATCGTAATGGGGTTCAACTTGCTTGTTGAGAGCCAGAGGTAATATTCTAATGAGAAAGAGCCACTACACACCACTCCAGTAATTCTGTAATTGCACCCATGGATGCCATTTTATTGTTGCCTGTGCAGTGCTGTTGAAGTCCTTTGTTGTCATTTGCAACATTGCTTGTCCTCTCTGGTCTGATCTGGTGGTCCAAGCCGAAGCTCGGTGCGTCCACACACACAGACACACACACACACAGACACACAAACACATACTCAGCCTCATTACCATATTTCAAATCCACTTCAAACGCTTCCCAGTGTTTATTGGAAGCTACAGTTTATTCATTGCTTACTTATGGGTGGAGGGACATCGGAGCCACCCGGCAAAAAGAATGAATATTAACCCTGGTACTCAGCAGTGTGGCAGTGCAAGGGCAGGGGGAGTGGTGTTTGTGCGTATTTGTGTGTGTGTGTGTGTGTGTGTGTGTGTGTTGTTTGTGTTTATCTGTGCATGTGTTGATTTTGAGTTAGCCTGAGTGCATGTGTGTACAAAGAAAGGAAAAGAAAAAACTTCATGCCTGAAGCTGTTTCTTCTCTGAATCTCCGTCTGTTCTTCAGAATAAAAGAAATGTTTGAATGTCGAAGCTGTAAAATGAACTTTATAAAGATATTTCTCAGTTTTGTTGTCGCTGCTTTCTACTTGTTGCCAAGCATGAAACTGTAAAATCTGATCAGATGTTATTGACAGAGCAGAAGTTTGGCGTTTCATCTCCAGAACACAGTGTCTCACTCTTTGATGGACACTTCAAATTGATCCAGAACCAGAGATATCGTCTTTTTTTTATTCTGTCTAAAATCTTGCACCCTCATTTCCCCACAATGCACTTCAGCTGCAGGTAATTAGAGATGTCGGGGGTGTGCTACTAAGTGAATGTATCTGCTGGCCGCTGTGAGGAGGCTTGATAAGCACACTTCTTACTAACTCCTCCCCACCCCCAGTTTCTTTTTCATTTTTAAAACTTTGTATGTCCACACTAATATGGTGTTGTTTTAAAACTGTGATTTAAGTGTTGTGTTAACCACTTATTGTTGGTCTGAATTTGTCTGTCTATGTTTGTAAAGACTAAAAGGCGTCCTGGGAGTTTTCAAACTAAAACAGGGCTCACATTATTTCCACAAGTCTCCGATTTCGGGGTTTGAAAAGTTTTGCCCAGGGGTAAACATAGCAAAAGTTATATGTTTTAAAAACCTTGTATAAGCCCTGTAGTTTTCGGGACTCAAGTGACAGTCACAGATTGTGCAATCTTCGTGCTTCTGATCCTGGATATCATTTCCTCCGCTAAACTGTTTTCCTTGAGTCTCTAAATAACTGTGGCACTGAAGCATGCTGGTTAGATGAACGGACATGAGGATGGCACGTGGCAACCATCTGTGGTTGCTCGGTGGCCTGTCCTCCTCGACGTCCCCTCACATCAGCTTCATTTTCAGAGAAACAGAATGTGTCTCCACCACCAGACGTACTGTAAGATTTGGTCCAATATTCAGGTTCCAGTGTTTGAATAAGACACAGTCACACTTTTTTTTTGAAACACCAGGTGAGTCTGTCTCTGTGGCACTGCGCGGTAAATAGTTTTATTTGAATTATTTTAAATGTCTGTGAAGGATTGATCTTTTTCAGCACTGTAAGCTCCACATGTAGTCGTTTCCCGGATATTAAAGTGGGTCTCGGGGGGGGGGAAGAAGGAGCGAATATAGTTGAACATAAACTAAACCAGTCCTCTGAGACCTCTCCCTCTTCCTCCTCTCTGCGTTATTACTCCCTCTCCGTGGGTCATGTCAGTTGCGGCAGGATCCTCAAATACCTTCACGATGACTTGTGTGCACATGGGAGATGCACAACACAACTGGAGGTTAGAAGCCATCCAGCACTTTACCTTTTTTTTCGGACAGGTCACGACTCATCAACATTCAACTTTTGCCGGGATGAATATGTAAGACAAGCTCTGGGGCACGTGCTCTCTCTCCGGGGAATTAAAATGAGCAATTTGTCAAATTTCATTCAAAGCACTCGAGTGTGTGAAATCATGGATGAATTTCAATCTGTCTCCAGTGTCTTTGGCTGACTGAAGTATATGAGGAGAGAGGGAAACCGCTCCAGTGCGATTCGGGCGGCTGTGTAAAAAAGTATGAGGGGAGTTTTTTAAAGGTGATAAAAAAAAATGGCAAGGCAGTGAATATCATCTTGTAGATAAGACAGCCACCCCGCTTTCCACAGGCTACATCCGTTTTATTGCATCTGGCAGCGAATTAAGGCACGTGTGGAGGGGGGGAGAAAAAAAAGAAAAGAAGGGACGATTGAAAATGAAACCCGGGGCTAAGACCGCATTCAGCCTGACTGCTTTCTTCCCTCAACACTGACATTAGACTTTGATTCTCACATGAGATCCTCTGATGATGATGATGAACCATAAAAAATGATATAGCTCAATAAAAAGTACAAAAAGGCACGAGTTCATAAAGAGGACCTGAGGGCCATGTTAGGTTCGGTCCGTGCCAGTGCATTTCTTCTCCCTCCGCTGGCTCTTAGACATGATTACCTTGGATATTTATGGAGGAAACATTTTTTTTTGGATTCGAAGGAGCTGGATGTTTGTATCTGGCTGGATCCTGCGAGGCCGATTACTGTGGCTTTTGCTCGCGCCATTACCAAAAGATCTATGACCTTTTATCTGTTAAAAACTGGGATAATATAGTGGAGTTGTCATCGCTGTCACAATAAATAGCACTAGGGGGGGATAAGGAACTTGCTGTGATACATTGGCGATGACAGGATTGGAAAAAAAACCGAGCGATATTGACACACACAGATTGAACGGACAGACGAGACGGTTGCTGGAGTTTTTCCTGGTCACCTTGAGAAACATTGGATTGGGTAGAAAAAAATCACAAATGGGTCACGTGCTTCTATATATCATCATGAGAGCATGCCGATACATTGACTTTTATGACAATACATTGCGGAAAATCAAATGCTATCTGCAGCCGAGGAACGGCACAAACATATCAGTCCTCTTCCTCTTCCTCTGCCTCTCATTGATTCTTTCATCTCCTCCTCCCCGCTCAAACATTTCCGACTGGAGGAGAAGGAGCAGGCTCCAGTGAGAGCGCCGGCTCCCTCCTCTCCAGGCAGCATGTGATACGACTTGAGCCGTGTGATCTCCACCAGAGAAAAACCCTGATGCATACAGGAAATAATCAGGGCAACACAGGCAGGGGGTTCAGAGGAATGCAAATATTTTCCGAGTGCTTAAAAAAACAATACTGCACGCATGCACATCCACCAAATGGAGACCCCTCCCCTGCACCTTCACACACACACACACACACACAACATCACACACACTTAACCACAATACCACACATCACACACAAACAGGAACAAAAAAAGAACAACAACCAGCCCCCTGACAAAACTCTCCCCAAGTGCATTTGCATAAAACATTAAGCTTAACAAAATGATTACACCTGACAAGTTGAGTTGGAGGAAGAACATCGCCGGTGGCAGCCAGTTACTTGCAGCTCCTGCAATCATTCTCTCGTCAAACAACTGTTCCACGGCCGCCTTTGTAGCTACTGTCACGCCGCCGCATCGTGATTAATCCTTCCCTTTTGTTTTCCCTTTCTCCCTTCCACCCCTCTCAGTCCCTCCCACAAATCCAATAAGTTGCCCTTAAATCAGGTTACCCTGCACCTTGCAGATAGGAGCATTGTGATGGATATGCCAGGACGCGTGCCAGGCAGCCTGTTTTTGTGCCGGAGCACTGTGAAATCGTACCGCTGTGATTCTGCATTATGGCGCTAAGTGTTTGTCTTGTAATGCAATTAAACGTGCATGTAAGCCGCCCCCACACTCCCCAAACTATTGTGTGGAGTATTTAATAATTTTATATACGCTCTTTTGTGACATTGCCATTTAACCCGAGGTAAAATAGAATAATTTAGGAGGAGTATTAAAAGAATAACTTTAGAGTGTTTGCCGTGGAGAACACAAGCTGGATCATTTTGGAGGAAAAAAAAAGATGACAATCAAAACATTAATATCCGTCTCACTCACATATAAGCCTGCTGGAAAAATTCCCTCGCTCTGAATACTTTGCTGAAGGATAGCTCGCAGATAAAGAAAGAGAGAGATTATTGCCTCCTTTCATTTCTGCCCCCCCGGCAGCGGTAGGTATGGTAATACGGTTTTTGAATATTTGCAAGCATAAACTTAAGAAATGAGTGCTGATAAGGAGTGACAGCAACAGAGGCAGCAGAGATCTGCAGCATGACAGGCGATGTCAAGAACCACGGTGACGCTGTCACTGTGACAAACTTTTCAAAAGAACAATGCACACACACACACACACACACACACACACACACGGTTATTGAAGTGAGCTGCTGCGAGCCCCTCTGACAGTGTTGTCCCAGCAGTTAAGAAATGGAAGCATCACCTAATTATGCACGCCAGGTTATTTTTTTACTTAAGCCTACAAACTTTCAACGTATGTCAATATACTTTGCAAAGCGCCTGGGTGCACACGAGCACAGCGGTGGAATCTTAGGTTCTACGGGAAAGATTTATGCTGATAAATGAAATATTCCAAAATATATCAAATAAAATAATGAGTGTTTTAATAGTGTTTTCTATAGGCAGGGGATCAAAACAAAAAAAATAACTTCAGCCTTAACCTGAACCGTCTTCGGCCGTAAACCCGACATTAACCTCCACGTGTGACGAGAGGATTCTGTTATTGCGTCTCACTCCTCTTTTTAATCTTCTCTGTACTTTTATTAGCAGCTCAGCAGACCCTGTCCCGTCTGCGCGAAGCCGAGAGGATCATTACTTTCAAAAAGAACCAGCTGGCCCATTGTTTAGGCTCTGCCAGCTGTGTCTATTTTCATAACCCATTTTCCTTTTGTTCTCCTACACGTCCCTATAAAAGTACAGAGGCAGGAAGACAGAGTTGTATTTCACCATCTTCATGAACTCTTACCCCTTTGCGATAGCCTAATGCTTAGCGCTGGTGTGTGTGTGTGTGTGTGTGTGTGTGTGTCGGCGTGCATGCACGGGGTCTGCATGTGTGTCACTGTGCATGTGTGAGTGACTGCGAGGAGGAAGGCAGGGTCTGTAATCACCTAATCCAAACATACACTCGGAGAATCTCATTACTGGACCTAACAGTTCCATTTGAACCTTATCTGGTTTCAATCAGCCGCCTCTCGTTCGGAGCGCGGCCCAGAAACTTGATTCCTTTTGTCTAGAACTCCCCTGCTATCCCGGGGTTCTCCTGTTTGTCTTGTCCATCACCATCTCTTACGGCTAACGGTATTTGGAGTCCTCCGTCAGTGGTGGTGGAAAAAAGCTGCTTCTCGTCATCGAGCGAGCGAGTAGCGGCGCGTGACATCAGCGGGGTTTGTATGTGCAGGAATGGAGGGCTGCCATGGGGGGAACTCCCGCTAACCCCACACCCTTCCTCACAAGCCCCAGTTCTTCCCCAGCCACCCGCTCCCACAGCCCCCCCCCCACCCCCCCCTCCCAGTCCACATGCAAACGGACATTAAAACGAAACCTGACCCCGGCCCTGGAATCTGTAAGGTACTGTGCTTTCTCCCTCTTTTCTTTTTTTCCGAAAACAAAACAGGGTGTGTGTGTGTGTGTGTGTGTGTGTGTGTGTGTGTGTGTGTGTGTGTGTGTGTGTGTGTGTGTGTGTGTGTGTGTGTGTGTGTGTGTTTGCGTGTTGAGAGTTAGGGTACTCAAGAAGGAGGGTCACGGCGAGGTGAGCTCGAAGCGACGTCAGCGAACTGTCTCAGGAATCCCCAGATTAAAAAGCTCCAGAAGGTTGAGAGTCGGAGATAATCACAGGATCTGGAATTCACAATAACAAACTGGCCATATATCTACCTGTCTCCGGCCTTCCTCCCTCAGACGGCCACAGGGTCAACCAAATGGCTGCATTCCATCAACAGCTCTTCCCCCCTCCCTCCTCCTGTTGAGCTCCCAATGAAGTGTCTGCTGGGATCAAATATGGCCTCTGAAGCTAAAAACTTCCAACTCTTTCTTCTTCCACTTTCTCCACTGACATAACTGCGGTTTATTCCAACTTTTTCAAAACTTTGCTCTTTTATAGTTTTGAAAAGGGTAAGAAAATGAGACTGGTGTTCCGGGTCTGAATTGCATGATTAATGTGGGATCCTGACGTAGAGGATTCAAGGACGAGGCCACTCCAACATCACAAGCTTTGGGGCTGGAGGCAGTCGTGTAGGAGCTGGGGTTAGAGGTCTGGAGCTTTGTGGCTGGGGTTAGAGCGCTTCCTCTGAGACTCTGGGGTTGGAGCCACAGGCTCTGGGGCTGCAGCAATTTCTGGGTTGAATTAACAGTTGAGCTGTGACTAGTGTCTGGAGGGGGCTGCTGGGGTCTGGCGGAGGGTCTTGTAGGGCAGGTATGATTTACATAGCTGTGAGAGAGTCCAGGATCTAAGTCTGCCCAGGCCCTGTCCCCGGGGAACGGTGTTGAAGGAGGTGCTGCATTGTGATACTTGTGTGATTTATGTTCCCCACGTACTCCTCCTTCCATTGCCTGACAATGTCATTATTTATTTATGTTTGTTGTGATTATTTGCTTTAGCACAGTTACAGATACTGTATATTGCGTATAGACGCTGTGCAAACCTTGGGTTGCAGCCTAGAGATTCGACTGTGTGCCTGTCTTTTCCTTCAGATCTCGTCTCTGCAGAGGTTAGTCTTTGTTGTTGCCCGTGTACCCGTCTAGACGCTGAGGATAATTTGTCCCTTTGCTTCCTCCTCTGGTTGCTCCATTCTCAGCGAGGGAAATTACCTTACAAAGAGGGCAGGGGTTGCCGATTGAAAGTAAGTTATTTCGTCAGTGTAAAGTGTAGTAAATAGCCTGAGGTTAGGAGCAAAATAATGATATACAGCCCTGTCCAGAGGGAGAGTGCAGCGTGAGACACAATCAGACCCCTTGCAGAAAACTTTCTGAAATGCTTTCAGAGGATGTATTTCATCATGTTGGATTACTACAGTGGATAGCACCTCAGCTGGATGGTTATATCATATCTTTGTGTTGGTGCAGAGTCTCCGGCATCGTGCAGCAGCATTCCTCGAGCGTAGCGCCCTGGGGCTGCAGGACTGCAGGGTATATCTAAATTCAGCTATTGATTAACGTGCAGCAGGGGAAAAAAAAACAAAGTCCCTTTAAAGACATCAGCGTCGGCAGTTACACGGCAGTCTGTTTAATTCCGCCCTCGCTGCTGCATTCAAATTATTTGCTTTCCCAGTCGAAAATCGAAGGGTTGTAAAAATTGACTTCCTGTACGGCCCGGAGAGAAATAAATTTCTGCAGTATTGACAGCAGCCAAACAGAAAAGCTATTGCCCAGCATTTAATTATTGAAGACATTGATCAACAAAGTGATTTATTTGCTGTGGTTTGGTTAAAAGACCTAATTGAGTCGCAGTGTTTTGTAAAAAGGCTTTTATTTTTTCATTTGGTTCCTGATCTGATCGCATGATGATAACCTACCGTCAGAAGGTATGAGCACTTTGCAGTTTGAGTGGATGCTTTTCAAAAAATCTTCTGAGGACAAGATTTAATTTAGATACGACAACAAAATTAGTAAAACTGACCAGGTATTTATTTATTATAGAGGCAGAGATAAGACAAGGTGAGAAAAGGCCTCAGAAACAGAATAGACACAATTGGTGCGATGCAAAGATTTGTTGGATAATTCTGTCCTTCAATTGTCTCAACAACCGTTCATCGGATCGATATCAAACTTGTATTTCACTGGGGATCCTGGGAAGTGTTTTGGATGAGTGGTTTTCCAGATCCCAACCACAAACCTAACCCCCCATTTGTTTTAACCTGCACTTGCTGTGAGGTGATGATGGGCTGACATCACAGTGTCATCACAGGATGTTCGCTTTGTGAGTTGGCAAATAGATCCCATCACTCCCTAACTTTACTAAACTGTCGACATTGTGGACTGAGCCTGGTACTGCACTGTAACTATAACTGAACATAAAAGCACGCTTACAAAAATCCATGCATGATCATAAATACCCAGAAAACCCTTCTCTCCCATATGTCCCCCAAATGGACCTCCATTGCACGAGGGGGGAACCTGCAAGTCTTCAGCCATTTTGCAGAAATTCTCCACCTTCACCTTTGATCATCTGTTTATGCTCCCATCAGGAAACAGGGAGTCTGCTCTTCCAGACACTTGGGCTGCTCTGTTTTGCCCATTGTCTTCCTGAGGGGCTGAGCTGAGGTTTTAGGCTCTTGCCTCATTCCTGCTCACATCGTATCTTTATTGTGGAGGAAAGAAGAAGAGTTGGACTCTGGGAGACCATGCAAACTTTGTTGAGGTGTTTCCACTAACACCAGTGGTGGAGGAAATACTCTACTTGAGTAAAAAATACAGACAGACCACATGAACTTCTCCACATCAGTAAAAGTACCTGCTTTTAATTATTCTTAAATTCATAATATATAAAAGTATTGTCAGCTTGTTCCCTCGTGCAACTTTATCATTACTTTAGTTGTTTTTCTTCCAGTGAGTGAGGCGAGCTTTGTGCTCTTTGAATGAAGCTGAGTTTAATGTTACGTGCCCACTCTGATTAGATCGATGGATCACTTCCCTTCTTATTAATCATTATTTTTAAAGCTATATTTAAAAAAAATAAACTATTTGAAAATACAGCACAATGCATTGTACGAAGACAATGAAGAAGAACGACGACTCGCTGATTTATGTAAAGTCAAATCCACCTAAAAATAATAAGTACAGTAATGAAGTATGGTGCCAAAAACTAAAATCATTTGTCCTTTCAAGTTTTCCATTTGTAGTAAAAGTGGCATTTTCTGCAGAGAATATAATAACCAGAGCTGGGCCGGCTGCCCCTCTCTCCCTCCTCTCCTCCATCCCCAAAGCTCCTGCAGCACCACACAGAGGGAGGAGAGACGGGAGGAGCAGGCAGCACAATGTTTTCATCAGGACGTCTCCTCACTCCTGCACAGCCAGTGAGCGGTCTAATGATCTCACTTTAGACGGAGATGGGAATGTTGGGATTAATGGCATTCCAAGAGGAAAGGGCTGGGGTCCAGGTTGTGTCCCCGGCACAGTTTGAGACTGGAGGGAAGAGTCAGGCAGTGGGACTGGAAGAAATTATGAGATAAGGGGGGTGAGGGAAGCTTTACAAAAAAAAAGAGAAGGAGAGAGAATTGAAAGAGTGAAAGAGAGGTGAAAGGAAGGGGGTGGTTTCAGAAAAAGACACCACAGGCAAAAGAAAAGAAAAAAAAGCCCAAAGTGGGTTGTTCATTTTCTGGATAGATAGATCAGATGGAATGGAACCATAAGTCAGAATGAAGGCAGCTGCGCTTTTGGCAAGGCCTCCTCTGGCACACACAGGCACACGGCCGCACACATGCTCCTCATCCCCTCGTACACAATACAACACACACACACACACGCTGTGCAGGGTATAGGGGTCTTTGTGGACAGGTGATTGTTAGCTCCAGTATTAGCTCCGTGCTGGAGGCCTGGATGAGCTCAGCTACGGATTTTTCCTTCATTTTTCCTCTCCGGGGCTTTAGCCGAGGGAGCAGTGTTTAGCAGGCCCTGAAGGCATGAGGCCTGGAACCGCTTCAGTTTACCTGCTGTGTCCTTTGCCAGATAGTGATGTGTGTGTCTGCCTGTATGCGCGTGTGTTTGTGTGTTTGCTGTTGTTATCAGAGTACTTAAAACTGCACATGGATGCTGCACATCATGCACTTAGTAGATCTATATTTTATTTTCCGAGGTGCAGCTCTTGCAATAACATTAAGCAGAGTTTAAATCAAATATGTGCATTTTAAACGGACGGTTCATCCGAACTACAATACAAACTAATGTTCTCACTTACATCTAGTGGGATCAATACATGCAGATGTTTCTGGAGAAGACACTTTGCTTTTTAATACATTACTCAGAAGCTGCATGGGCGAGGTTCCAGTAGATGGAAGTGAGTAATTGTTATTTCTTGTTGTAAGCTTTTCCCTTGAATGTACAACTACGTCATTATTTATTAAGAAATGGAAAATGATGCGCTAGAATTGGCTTTGTTGCACAACAGTGGGATTTGTTGCTCCTCGTTGCAGAGAGCGAAGCTCAGTCGGGCCAGAGCTGGAACAAAAATAAACTGTTATCCTTGGACGTGTCTTTATTGTACTTAGTCGCACATGCATTTATCATGAGGTTATAAATCTTTGTGAGTGAAGGTTGTTAATGACTCTGAGAGACAGAGGTGGAAGTGCTCTGTCTCCTGCGTTAGACGGGTTGTGATTCTAGTTGCAGAAGACAGACCAGTGGCTGGGATAGTACTTTACCTGGCCCAGGACTCCCCTGGGCTCACTATAGTGGACCGCTCCGCAGACTGGGGGCCCTGGCCTCATGCTGGGCCTGTCTGCATCCAGCAGTTTATGGAGACGCCGCATGGACTGACACTGACAGTTTGATGTCGGCGAGTCGCCTCTTGTACCCTCTCATTTCAGAGTGTATCCACCTTGTTTTATTTGTTTTGTTAACTCGTTCCCTTCCTCTCAGCACTCTTTCATTCTCACTTTCTATTTCTGTGTCTCGTTTTTGTTTAGAGGAACGACGGCCGGAGCTGTCTCTGCATCTGCCGTGTGTTTTTCTGGCTCAGCAGGATTTCACTCAGGAAACACTCTGAACATCGGTGAGCAGAAATATCAATGTACGCCACAGTTGTTTAATATTTCCTTTCCTCTGTAGATATGGACATGAGGGAAATATCCACCTCCTGGGATCCTGACCCCATAGGAACTATCTATACTCCAGGCGGAACTCAGACAATGACGTTTGGAGGAAAGGGGGAAGGGGGGGGGTGCTATTTGTAGTCCCGGGTCACTTCCAAGGCATCAGCCCCAAACCTTTCAGGGGCCTCAGACCTCAGTCCATTTTTAGTGATGAGTGCAGTGAAAATAAGCATCACCAGCAGTTTGTCTTTTTACAGCCTTGCATCATTTCCTGCCTCCCCCTCGCTTTTGATCATACTCTCTCCCATTCTTCAGCCACCACACACACACTTACACACACACACACACACACACACATACACGCAAAAAAACTTGCACCATCCTCTGACTCCTCCGTCTTTCATCTGTCCTTCGAGCCCTAACGAGTCTTTCAGCTGAGCGATGATAGACCTGTATTTATTCTGCAGGCCGATAATTTCAGGGAGTGTATCTCCACTCTCGGTGCCTGGGGCCCATGCCAGGGACAGATCATTCCCAGCCCCAGGCACTGTGAGGAATGGGGAAATAGTTTTTTGGGGGGGGAGAGTCGTCCTCCCTGCCCAATTTTTTTCTGTACAGTAAATACACACACACTATACACAAGTATTACTTCATTCTCCTGTAGGCATCTTCACTTCTTGAATTTTTCCAAAACAATTTACCCTCAAGATATGCACATACAGTATGCATGCACAGGCTCACACACACACACACACTCACAGCTAATCCCATCTGCCCACAAGACGCTGACAGTGGACAAACTCCAGGCAAAAGCCCGGGGCTACCACTTCCTACCTCCCAGCGCTGTAAACAAGGCAAAAAACAAAAACTGACCAAAAAAGACAACATCATATAAATGTTTCCGCTTGTCCTGGAGTCCGGTTCAAGTGCCCCAGCAGTTGCTTGCTTCTGCGTATAAACTTCAAAGTTATCAGCGAGTTGCTGTGTGAGTTGCGGTGGGAAGACCCATGGCGTGATGAGATATGTGATAGAGATAAATCTAACATGCCGCTCATGAGCTCATTAATTCAACATTTGGGTCCGTATGGATGAGATGGGGAGGGCCTATCCAAACACTGTCCCTCTGCAGCAGGGCCCTGAGCACTCTGCAGCCCCCCTTTATTTACTATAGGCCTGTGTTTGGGCTTGTGCCATGTAACTCTTTGACCCAGCGTGAGGAGACTGTTGAGACTTGTATGCATGAAGGGAAACAGTGAGCTATTGTGAGTCTCAACACAGCAGGGTTTGGCTAAGGTGGTTGTTTTTTTATCGTTTTCTCAACTCACTGACACGTGTGACTGCTCCTCTCCCTCTAACTTAACGCTGTTTTCTTCTATGACCTCCAGTTGTTTAACTGAAAAGAATTATCCATTGATAATGTATAAATTCAAAAAACATGTAGAGTGGATGTCCACAGATCATCCTCTGACTGACCATGTGTCGAAGTGGAAGAGACTCATTCATCTCTGTCTTCTCTTACCTCCATTGTGAGATGACATCACTCTGCATGTTTTAAAGTTTTTGAAATTGGCCGCGAAATTACTGGAACTGTCTCCTCATGCAAATCTTTTCAACAATTTGTTGCATCAAGATTTTTTATAATATACTTTCAGGTCATTTTTGTTGATATATTATTTTGTTTAATGTTTTCTATAGATTTAATAATTCTACAACATTTAAAATAAGTTTTCTTGATATAGCCACGGTTTAACTTGTTGCAAGCTTCAGTTCATATAAGGTGAACAGACAGTGTTATAGCACATAGTCAATGTTTCAGGTCACAAGACGTTTGTCCAGTGCTTTAACCCTGATCAGTATATGGAGCATATCCTGGAGATAGAGAATAAAGAAGGGAGTAGAAATACATATCTCTCTTTTTTTTACCATTTTTCCACCAATGTCAATGTGTTTGCTTGTGAGAACTTCTGGATGGATTACCAGGTTGAGATACGGGTCATATGGGAACATTAGATCTGGATCAGGGGGCGGATCCAGGACCACTTTCACTCTCTGTGTGACACCTGCACTGATTTCCCAGGGAATAATTCATACATCATGACGTCAAAACATCTTTAGGGAACTAATATTAATGAGTGTGTTTAATTTATTGTAGCTTGACTGACTTTAAGGGCACTGTTGGGCCTTGATGGAGGTTGGCACTCTATTGACTGCATACACCAATTCCAGATGTTCTCCGATTCCAGTTTTTAAATTAACTGTGATATTTCTACGAAGAAGTCAAACTTTTCCATCCTCATTGAGTCCTTTTGACATTCATGTATATTTCCATGTGCCACTGGGAAATTTCCTGACTTTTTTCTGGTCATCTCAACCAAATCACTCTTAAATTATTAATTGTTTTAATCCAGGGACAGCTTGCGCAGGGGGGAGGTTCGGGGCAATAAATGTTGATATTAGTCTTGTGTGCATATAAAACTCTACAAGTATATGGACTTTCCTTCATGTGATGAACTGTTACTGCTTTAAGAAAACAAAACCTACAGTATACCCACGAATCGGAGGTTAACCCTAAAGGAGTCATTGGACAGTTCAAAAATCATCTGTCATGCAATTTAATTTATTCAACACCATCAGCAAATGAAAGCCTTTAAAATCCTCCCGTCGGGTTGTGATGTGTAGTTGTCCTCTGCCTTGTTCCTTCCTGTCACAGTGGATGACAGGTAAATGACCTCAGAAAGTGCAAATACTGTCATTCCACTGTCATAAATGCCGTACAGCAAGAAGCAACATGCATATTTATGATGTCACACAAACACTGCCCTTACGTCACACCGGCAGGCAAACGCGCACCTCTCCATGCCACTCACATCCCACCCTCCAGAGCCCCGGTGGCACGGAGCACCAAGTGAAGGGAACGCCAGCCTCCGTCAAACACTACATGGTGAATTCCATCTAGGCACAAAAACACCCCTTTTAATCTGCCATTGGGGGAATTATTCCCAAACACTCAGCGATAGGAGCGTGGCCATTTCATCTTGTTTTGATTCGGAGGCTGCTGATGGGATCCAGGGTGCGTGTTGAGGCAGCGGAGCCTGCTGCTGTGAGGTATCAGTCATCCCAACCTGTCAGAGATGAGGGACTTTTATAAACTCTACTGATTAGTGGAGGATGGGTCCGGACGTGTTGCTGACTGACAGCTGCACCTCCCTGCCAAAGCCTTAAGCCAGGAGGAATGGCTGAAGTCGGTATTAATCCGCTAAGTGTTGGCCTCATCACACAACACAAAAATTCTTTTCACTGTTTTAACAAAAGCACACTCACCAATTAAGCTTGTTATTCGAATATACGCTACAATAACTGGCTGTTTTTCCGAAGGCTGCTGCTTTTTACTTTTCATGCTCCTGCCGGTGAGGTGGAGGGGGTAACCAGGGCGAAGTGAACAATCGGCCATAACTGGTGTGAAATCCTTTCTGGTCCCATGTGTGGTGCTCCGACCACACCGCCACACCTCGGCCCATCTTTTCCTCCCAGCGGGGGGGCCCGGCTTCCCCTGGCCAAGCAGCCAGACTTCCTGTGTTTCTCGGCCATGAGATACGGCGTACAGTAAGAGCAGTTGATGGAAAGGAAAAAGGTCCAGTTTGCATTGAATTCAAGCAGACAGCTGGCTGTGAATCGATTTATGTCCTTTAGCTTTTACTCGTGGCTACTGTATGCATGTGTTGGGAATTAGCAAAGTCCTGTGAAATAAGCAGATTTACGTACAGTAGGTGCAGAAAATTTGCTCTTTTTTCGTTAGTGTTAAACACAAAAACACACAAATCAAATACCTTTTCTACTTGAAATCATGTCCAACGTCACAAACACACACTGGAAACTGAAGAAGCTATCTCACCTCGATGTCCTGCCCGTGTTGCGTGTTGCACGGTTACACAACAAAACCCAGATGTTCAGTGCGCGTTGCACCACAGAAGGTTCAACACCAGCGTCTACTTTTCTAAACTGCAAAGATAAAGAAGAAATGAGCGTCTCAGCTCCATGTCTTCCATTGGACCTGAGCCAATAAAATCCTGTGCCTACTGCAAAATAATTTGACCAGGGGACTGAATTCTGATTGTATTCATTCCTATTGAAGAAAACACCCACATGTAAGTGGGTTTTTTGGACCAGTGGAAAAGGGGCTATAGGTAGCAGAGGAGGGCGATTGAAGCTAGTTTTTATAAACGCGACTGCTCTGCGACCTGCGCCCTTCCTAAATGCTGCCACCTTACCTTGAACGCTGGGTGAAACTCATTCAACCCCGTTCCGTGGGTCAGCTAATAACAGGGGACGCGTGTGAAAGATGCTTCCGGAGAATTAATGTATTGAGAAATGTGTTTCCTCCCTCCCCGCACATTTCACACAACCCCTGCTGTTAGTGCTGCAGGACAGAGCTCGGGCAACAGAACAGAGTCGAACGAGTGTAAATGTGTGTGTGTGTGGGGGGGGGGAGATCCACCTGTGCCGGCGGTAGAGAAAAGTCTGTCAAGTCAGAAAGTCTGGTGATGAGGAGACAGCTCTGCCAACATCCGGTGCAGCTGGCTGCAGCTTCTCAAGGTCCAGGCTGAGAAAGCGAGGCCCTCAGGGCAGAGGGTGTTAGATATTCAATACTTTGTTTTTCCATCTTGATGTCTGTTAAAGTCAACCACAGGCCCCACACTCCGTCCCTGCAGGCATGTGTGTGTGTGGGTCACTTCTTCAGACATGTTGACTTTTGGCGTGCCGCGATGTTCGGCCCTGATGCAACTTTAAAAACATATTTCTGATGTAACTAAAGCAGCCTCACGGAGCTCATTGTGCCACGCCGCTACAAACGCACAACCTCAGCAGATGGGTTTTTTCTATCCTTGTAGGTGTGAGTTGATTGACAGGTGCTTTGGAATGTTGCGTGAAGCTCTTTCACAGTTCAGTGTCGAGGTTATGGTGCATCACACAAATCCGCACTAATCGTAGCCCCTAGTAAAGCTCCACCTGACAGGCAGAAACCCCACCGACGATGAATTGTTGACATGTTTTTCCGAAACCAGCATGCCCAGCACATTATTTCCCCCTAAGCCTATTCACAGTAAAGGGGAGCGCTGAAAGGATTTTGATTGTCTGCTAAAAGTATTTAATGCACAGCAAATATTTTAGACACTGCTCATGGTGCGGAAACAATACACACAGTTTCCAGCATTCTTGGTTAATCAAGCAGAGCAAAACAAACCAAGCCAGTGGGAAGAAAAGGCAAGAAATAACATTGGCCGACTGGTGTGTGTGTGTGTGTTTGGCGTGTGTGTCTGTGTGTGCGTGTGTGTGTGTGTGTGTGTGTGTGGATAATCTGATTGCAAAGAAACCCATCGCAATTATTTAACTTTCTCTGTTTTCTTTTCTTTATCAAACCACACTGAGACTTTTAAGGGTATGAATATTCATCCCACACCACCGGGCTTGTAATAAATGATAAGATCACAATAGGAGTCTTTCTTCAAGTGAAATTTAATCGCATTACACTGAAATGAACCGTACGCCTCTCTGCCCTGCAGTGTTACAAAGGATTTTCTGGAAAAATACAATATCTTCTTTGTCAGCACTTAAGGTCTATATAGCCGTGCCTCAGGATATCCCTTTCCCGAAAGGAAGGATTGCCCCCGATTTATTTATTTATTTTTTCTTCCTGAGCTCTCATGCTGCTCATCACATTAACACCTCAGCTCCACTCCGGAGCAGAGACGCCCTCTCCTAATGGGATTAGTCAGAGCAAAAGTTGCTATTTTCTGATGCAGCGCCACAGCCGTCGCTTTCCTTTAACAGAAGATAAAAATGGACATTCTGACTTTTTTGGATCATGAACATTTAGAAAATAATCTAAATAGACGTTTCTTCTTCTTACTTCTTACAATATTCTCAAGAAGGGGAAACATGTTCACGCCTACTGTGTTGGATTCCCCTTGTGACACAGTCATAGTGATTTCTTTTGCACGGTCCTCATGTATCGCCTGACACCCGAGGCCCTTCACACATCCTTCCTCCCTGTCCCCTTCCAGATGTTCCCTTTTGATTCACCCTCCCACACCCCCACCCTCCATCTGGCATTCTCTGTCTCTCTCTAACAAAATCAATAGCGAGTCCATTTGCCATATCATACTGTAGCGTCTCCCCAAACTCCGGATGGTAATGATGCAATGATAACCCAGGGGTGAGGCGCATAGGGGAGAATTTTACCCTGATCAATACAGCTGGTGTACAGTATGACAAGGTTCTTATAAGGATACACCACCCTCCTGCAGTCTGCCGCCTAGAATATCACAGTTTTTGATATATTTTAAGAGCATAAACGATAATAAGCATAAGGGGGCGTCTGGGACATTGGCACTTTTATAAATTAAACATTTGGTTATATTCTTTCGGCGATCTCTGTCCTTCATCATTAGCTGCTTCGGGGTCAGTTTCTGGGTCACGCACGTGAGTTGTCCCCCCCCCGTCCCTGGACAGCGGCGGTGATATGAGCCGCCATGACATCACTCCGTTAATGCGCTCCTCAGCTAAAGGGAGTCGGAGAGTGGCCCTTCCTTGGGGAAGATTTCAGCAGAGGTCTTTTTGCGCTGTGAGCTGCTCCTGCAAAAACTCACTTAAAGTCAGCCTTCTGCTTCCTAAACATGGATTTAATACCCTCATTAATGATATATGACAGGGGAGATCAATGCAGACTGAGGGTTAGAGCCCCGCATCTGTGTGTGTGTGTGTGAGAGCTTGTGCCTGTATGTGTGTGCGTGTGTGTGCATCAGTGTGAGTGCATTTGTATGTTTCCATGTGTCACTGTACATGTGTGTTTGCATGTGTGTGTGTGTGCGTGTGCACCACTCCGTATACTGCCTTTAATGGGTACATGCTGTTCAACATCATAGAGACTGGAGTGCCTCTGGATACATTACACCTCGTGGAGGAGAGGCAGGGAGCAGCAGGGCAGGATGCCTTTGGAGGTGGAGGTCAAAGCAGCTGATTTCACCCTTAACACACAGATTAAAGATTGTTTTATCCAAACCTGGAATTGTTAACATTGTTTAAGTTTTGCTGTTTCATTTTCTTGTGTTTATAGAAGATGGAAAGAAATTATATATTGATCTTGTCATGTTATCATAAAAATTTGATGTGTACCTAAATAGAGAAAATAGTCAAATCTAACAATTTCATGTTATAATTTCATGAAAATATATTCATATATTAAACAGAATATCCTAAACAAGCAACGTTAATATTTAATTGTATTATATTATTTTATATTGTCTTAAATTATATTATATCTACTTTATAACCGTGTCATGGCTGTGTGAAAGTCATGCATCTCCCAAATTAGAAAAATGTGTTCCAGCTTTGTGACAAAGTATATTTCAGATAATCCTGTGGTTTTGAAATTGTTTATTCATCTTGTGAAGTATAATAAGAAAATCTCGAGCCTTAACAGAAAGGCAAATCCTTCAGTTGGTCTGAAAATCCCCAAATCATCGACTCTGAAGAGACGTGGTTTTCAATCGGCAAGCAACAGTGAACTGCTAAAGCTCTGTGTGTTACATGTACACACATAAACAGCACTGTGCAACCGAAGCACCATATTTACTGTGAGATGTAGTTCAGAAAATGTTGTTGGCACAGCTCCATCGCAGTCAGATATTTTATTCCTGCTCTGTAGAGTTCACCGTCGGCACGCTGCCAGAGATATCCAAACAATCTTCAGCGCTGGGATTAAATTCCTGTTTACAAAGCATCAAGGTTAAACCCGAGTTTTAAAAGGTAAAACTGAAGCACCATCTACTTGACCCCGCGACTCTCTATTTGAAGGAATTCATAGCTGAGGTGATAGCATGTAATAAAGCCCCAAGATCAAAGTTTGGATTTGATTTCCAGCCAGCAGGGCTCGGTGAACGGGGCCCGACAAGCCCATCCAGCAGCCGGGGCAAGCGTTCAGCGCTTTATTTTCTTATTAAATTGCTCTCCCAGAATTCCATTTTTATCCACATAGATCTGGCCAGTGAATCACCATTAAAGGGCCCATCAAGCTGTCAGGCCATCCGGAGTGCAGGTGCAAGCGGGGGCCCACTCCACTGTAAACAAGCAGCACAGGCCCTCTGAATAATGGAAGCCGGCGCTGTTTTATGTTGTTCGGGGCGACTTAAAGAGATTCATCTCCTGCTGCTGTTCACCAAGTTTGCTTCACAACTCCTGCCCGAGCTGCTGAACGCTACAGTCTCATATGAGGAGGGAGATAGGAGATGGGAGAGGGGGGGGCTTGCAGAGAAAAAGGTTGGATGTGTAGAGTAAAAGGAGGGGAGTGGTTGAAAGAGGTAGAAATCTCTCCCTATATTCTCAAACATCAGTACCTGAGCGGCCGTGTGCCAGGAAGCTTTTGTTTCTGTGAAGAAGTCTAAATGGAGCATTTTATGCCTGAGTGAGCACAGACACTAAAACGCTGAGGCTTCTTCATATCTGACAGATTTTCTTTCATTACCCTTTCTCCATAATTTCTCCAGCGGTTAGAGGACCGGCCGCGGCTCTTTGTCGAGCAGCGAAATGTCCGACTTAACAATTTAAGACACCAGACAATTGCCCGTTGGTGCCCCTCCGACCCAAGGTCAGAGAGAGAGAATGGAAGTGCGCAAGAAAAACAAATGCGGACCATAGTGTAGTTGTCACACGCTCCACTAACGCATGTGAAGCCTGGGAACCCGAATTTTTTATTCTCAGATAAATTGCCCTGAAGAAATGTTCGTACATAAATGTGGCCCGAGTAAACCGAGGCACGAGGGGCATTTCTCATGATTTGCGAAAATAGTCCTCCGGAGTTTATCTCATGTCGTTGAGTTTGAGTGACATCACCTCACCATTTAGATTATTAGACAGCCATGTTCCCAAGAAAGTGTCTTTTTTGTGTGCTTGCTTTCAGAGAAAAGGAGAATTCAAAGTGTTACACTTATCCCAAAGTGGATTTTTCCAAAGCAAAATCATATAGTATGAGTTTCAACTGCGTAAAATGATCTGAGAAAAATCTGCCCATTATGCCCCGATTGGATAATGTGAGTCAGCAAATATGTGCTATATATAACTGTGTGGTGGTTAGCACCTTAGTGCCCTGTCTCTGAGGGTGTCTGGTTGTCATTAGGGGTGATGGGCAACAGCACCGGCAGGTGGGGCTCAGCGCTACGGGTCTGCTGACAGTTTTGCGAAACTGTAAAAGATATTATCCAAGGGGAATGAAAACAGTGCTCAGCGGGTCTGTCAGGGGAAGACAGACGAGTTCAAACAGATGATGCACGTCCCGGGGACTGCCCCATCGTTCTAGTGCCCCGCGACACATGTGGCTGCAGAGAAGCCCTGGGCCGCCACATCTGGCCATGGGTTACCTGGAGGCTGCGGGCTGGGGCCTGAGGGGACACAAGGAGACTAAAGGAGACCTGTCAGATGAGACCAAACAAAGGCTCACTGGCTACCGACAGGCTAAACGTGGAGAGGACCTCAGACATGTTTTCTGCTTCTGTATTATCCTCCCCCCCATCAACCCGTCAGAATGACACCTCGCACTAGAGAGGAGAGCTTTTATTTCCGCGTTTACAATATGTGGCCGGCTTGTGTTGACATTAGATGAGGGTACGTGGTGATGCCTCTGCAGGCGCACAACTTTCTGGGTTTGGAGATGATGTAATTATTTGAAATTTAAAAAGCAACTTTGCTGTATTCAGATAAGAATCCATTTAAACACGTGTCAGCGTAAACATTGTCTGGCACATTGTCTTGAAACGGACCTCAAACAGCCTACAACAGGATAATGAGATATCAAAACACACTCAAATGTTTTCCCCTTTAACCGTAATTGCCTGCAAAAACACACAAGTGTGATACTGCTGGGCGCCACACATCGTTGAGATTACATCAACAGTAACTTTGTTCAAAGGTTGCACGACTGTAGTCCATGAAACGGCTGGATGTTCTCTCTCCCTCTGCAGAGGTCCAGGCTTGTGGCCTCTGGCGCTGAGGGCTTTGGAGAAGAAGAGGCCCAGGCCAGAGAGGGCGTAGGGCAACATGGGGTGACTGAAGGACACAGTGTGGGGTCACACTGGGGCTCTTCCTGCTCTGCATGTTCCATGCCCCGGCGCTCTGGAGGCCAGAGCTTGATTACTGCGCTGGGATCCAGGCGCAGAGCGTTTTCATTAGGGAGAGGGCCAAGATCATCCAGGAAGGTTCCGGCCCATTAATACATTTGAAACGGCGAATGAAAGGCTGACTGTCGGGCGGGGATTTGAAAGGGGGGGTTGTGGGTTATTTTGAAAGGGGAGAGCCCTGTGGAACAACCATGAGAGCCTTAGTGAATAAATACCCTGTGGATCATCTTAACCTCATTCTACTTTTTTTTCTTCGGTCCTCTCCCAAAGATCTGCTGCCAATTTTCCTGCAATTTGGGATAAATTGTTTGTGAAATCCATGTGGGCCTTTCCACTGGGAATCCATTGACAACAGATAGAGGAGAAGGACTCGGCTGACGGATAACTGCAGCGGGACTGGGAACAATGTACAGGGGGAATCTGGTTAATCATCTGCTTCCTGTTTCAGACTTATGCTTTTCATACAGGACAATCATAATATGGCAGCAGAGCAGATTTGCATTCACACTTGAAGTAGCTTGCAGTGATCAAAGGAACTTCATGCATGTGTTACCTTACAACGCGACACTGACAGATGTTTGCACAAAGCCGCGATACGCCTGATATGTGTTTTGAGGTCTGTGGGGATCGGGGTCGGCACAAGCTGAAGAATGCACAGGGCTGAATTTCCCAGGTTCTGTGATACTGAACACGTTCTTCGCTCAAAACATCTTTATCTGTCTGCACGAGATGATACAGGAGAGATGATTGGTTTTATTATAACCAGGGTTAACAGCTCTTCATCTCTGTGTTTGGTAAATAGGATATTTCCCCGGCTATTGTGGGCTTTTGTTACCAAAATACATATCAAGCCTTCACTGCTGGAGGAAATGAAATCTCTCCAGGTTGGTTTCTAATCGAGTCAATATTTTGAATCGTGCACAATGATGTTCTGATCACTATTGATTTTGAATAATCAGTTTTTATCCTAGTGTGTTTCAATTACTGTAACTACAAGTAGGTCTTTATTTGAATGGCTGTACTTCAGAAAATATATTTTCAGAAACAAACTCTGGAAAGTGTCTAAAAAATTGTGTAAAGACATTTTCCGGAGTTTTCCTTTCACATTGTAGAAGCAAAAGAGTTTCCCAGTCAGACCTTCACATGTCTCTGGGCCTGCATGCATGTGAGGTCACCACCATGTCACTTTCCAAGCTACATCTGTCGCCTTCTACGTTGACACCTCATGATTCCTCTTGTCTCTGTTGAGTGTCTCACATGCCCACGCATGTCCTCCGTGTTCTCACAAGGGCTCACTCAGATATTCTCTGGACACTTTTCTAAGGGGCTGCCAGGAACATTTCCAGATAATGTCCAGAGCAACTTATTTGGCCATTTGCCTTCTCACATACAGCCCCTCTGGAAAGTTTCTGGAAAACGTGTGGATTTCAGTGCATGTCTGAAAGCAGCAGAAGTCTCCGGCGGTGAGGACGCTCCCATCTGGGTGTTCAAAAGTCCATTCAAACTCTTTTTCACATCTCTCAGCAGCCAATCAATCTATTTCTGGGGCTATTTGAATAATCGAATATATTAGCGTGAACAGTCGAGAACAAATATGACCTTGTGTGCCCCACTGGCCCAGCACACACCTCACACCCCGACCCTGCCAATAACACAACTCCCAGACTGGTCTCGCCGTCCCAGTGCAAAGTGAGCTGCTGGAGTCTGACGTGTGTTTTGTCATTGAGGCACGACAGGGAGGAGGCCGGCCGCTGAGCAGTGAGCAGTGATCAGGGAGCGGCGGGGGGGTAGAGAGGCTCTGCGACTTGGCAGCCAGGATCCCGAGCCGTGCCAGCACAGCTGTCCGGCAGGTGTCTCCTTCACAGCCGGTCCCAACGTGGAAGCGAGGACCGATCTATCACCACAGCAGCCGGGCACACAAGGACACCAAGGTGTAAACCCGGCCTGCTGACAGAGTGCAGGAGCTCTTTACACATCATAATCTGTCCTCCTGGACTCACATGTGCTACAGTGATTTAATTGGCCTGTCGATCTACAGATGGGAAAGTAACCGAATATTTCCACGTCCATATTTTGTCTATGGGTCAGTTTTGAAATTACATTGTGAGTTTTGGAAGGATTCCCTGACTGCACATTCTTTGTATCGCCTCCACATGAAGTTCTCCTCGTTCACTCAGGCCTTGTAAGGGCATCTGCACTTTTGCTATCTGACAATGGAAAATCTCCAAATCGCTTTAAGTTCTGAAGTATGTAATTCAGTCAACTGTTAATAACTCGCCGGGGCGCCAGGCCTGTGGAATCTCTTTTGTGAGGAAGACAATAGTGAGAGAGGCGGTTTTTATGAGCAGGCGTTTCTCTCCTGTGCCAGGTTTTTGTTTACACTTTCATTATATCTCTAGTATATTATCTGATGCCTACATCCTGAGTCCAATCTCGCGGTTGGGTTTTAATCTCCTGACGCACTCAGCTCACTCGCCTCGCTGTCCTGTGCCACACAGGGAATCGGAGAGGGGTTATATTACAGCACATGAATCAAGGCGAAATGAAATGCACTCCAGACGCTTTCAGATGGTTTTTAATTTATGGCGGAGGCCTGCGGATACAAAAAAAAATGCATTAAACGTAATCTGATCACTTTATTCGATGCTGAATTTATGAGCAGTCGGACTCTGCCTGGCTGAGTGACTGTTTTAAAAATAGACCCTGTGATAGATTACAGATCTTAAACCCTCCAACATGTTGATAATGGTATTAGCAATAATAAGAATTATGATTTATAATGGATGTATCTGAAAAAAAAAGGGGGAAGTGTTCCAGGAAAAATAATGTAAGTGCAAGTGAGAACATACTTTACACACTGTAGTTCTACTTTAAGGCTTTAAATTAGTTATTTCTACTAAGCAAAACTGTGATGACACATAAATTGAGATGAAAGCAGCTCAGTCACTTGAGGAACATGTTTGATTTTTTTACCGGTGTCAGTTTAGCAGGGATTGACTTTCTCCTTCTCCTCTCTTGTGGTCTCTGCTCCATTGACGTCTCGATTGTAAAAATCATCTCTCATCCCCGTGTCCTCCGAGATCAGATCAATTCACGGGAGCTGGATATCCGTCTCTGGACCCGAAACCATTATGGTCAATCTAACCCGTGCAGGGCGTTTGGCTTGCACATTAAGAGGTCCACAGGCATTTACAGTGAAGTGAGGAGACGCATCAAGTTTTAATGCTCAAAGCCACAGAAACCCCACGAAGGATTAGTCTGAGTCATTACGTGACATTAATGCCTCGTGGCGGGAAAAAAAAGAGAGAAGTGCAAAACGCTGTCGAACTAATTCTGTTTTTTTTCTCTCCTGCAAAAACACAAGTGATCTGAGGTTGTTTTTAATCTTTCGCTCTGTTGAGCAGATAATGCATGGCCACAAGCAAGAGCAGATTAGCATACAATCACACCATTTGTTCCAGCACGTGTGTGGATGCAAAGACTTCGGAAGTGCATCCATCAGCAGTTTCGAGGCCCGCGCTGAAAAACAATATTGCCTCTTCCTTCCTTCACCTCTGACCCCCCCAGTGACACCTGGTGAGCGAGGATGTTCCAGAGGGCTGAGCGAAACCACGAGGTTCTTTTGGAGCCATCACGATGTTCTCAGGCTCAGGCAGGGTGTTTCTTTGTGTGAAAAGATGTTGATGTTCCTCCGACAGCAGCTTGTGAACATCTGTGTGAAGACACTTCTTCCCACTTCCGCTGTGAAATCAAGCTCAAATTCAAGTTGTGCATTTTCCTGCTCCTCTCACTCTGCTCAGTGGATACACTTCTTACTCCTCTTATTCCCAGTAGCTCCCCTAATGACTTTAAAACTGTGTCACCAACTTGTAACCCATCACATAGTGTTCGCCTGTCCACCACTGTGTTCCAGATGGAAATATCTCCACAACTCTTAAATAGATGGCCATGAAACTTAAAGCATCTCATGAAATAGACTACAGACTCTTGCTCTGGTTTTTCTACTCGGACCAGTAACTCGCTTGCCGACACAGTTCCCATTAGCAGAATTTAAACCAGCCAGTGCAGTGCCTGTTTGAACTGGGCTGTTAGCTTGGCCTGTGAAGACCGGCTGCTTGACACCAAATTGTTTGAATGACACTTAACTTTTCTCAAACTCCTTCATCTTCACCACAGATCTCAAAAACCAACAGATACAGTAAAACATACAAATGAATAACGGTTCAGCTTTTTACAGTTTTCACCTGTCACCACAAAGATGACGCACAAAGGCTGAAAAGTGGAGCCCAAAGAATGAGGCAATAATTGTGAAGGATGCTGGTGGTAGATCTTTTCATGCTTCTGTTGCTCCAGCTGGGTGTAGCGCCTATCTCGGAGTAATTGCTACAATTGTACCCCTCAAATTGGAATTTGCAAAGGGCCGGCCTGGATGTAAACAAAACCTTTAAGCAAACAGTGGAGAGAAAAATATCACGGGCAGCCGTGTTTTGACAAGTGCACGATGAGTGTCCACACACTCGTTTTACAATTAGATGAGCCGGCTCCTGCCCGCGCTCCCTTTCAGCGCCTGCCACCCCGGCTCTGTGTCTGCACGGCTGCTCACATACGCTCTTCTTTTAATGTCAAGTTCTGAGAGCAGTTTTGCAAAAACTTTCTTCAGTTAAACAAAGAGAGACAACTACTGTATTCCATCTCTTTGCTTTCTCCACTGCAAGTGTTGAAATAGTTACAAGGACTTGGTGGTTGGTTCTGTAAAGATAGCGTTGAAGGATAAAAAAAGAGAAAGAAAAGACTTTTGGATCTTGGAAGAAATTATTCACGGCTGTAGTTCAGAGGAGCGCCTCGTGTGATGGGCTGTGACAAGTGAACCGCTCTAAGCACGTCCCTGCCAGCCTGGAACTCGGTGCCGCGCGTGCCTTCCCACAGACACCATTAGCGGCTCTGAACTGGGAGAACGGCTCGTCATGGCGCTCTCACAGAGGAACAGAGGAGCCGTGGTAACGTTTTCTGAGATTTGGCGGCAGTTGAAGATTGTTTTGAAGGCTCGCCGAAGTGAAACATATGATCTGAAATTTGAGTTTTTGCTTTTAGTCTGGAGTATCATGTCATGAGCTTCTCGATATCCCTCTCCCCTTTATAGCTGATGGAGGCGGATAAACGCTTTTCATGTCTGCTGGTTGTTTTTGAACCAAGATTACATCTAACAAGGCTAAATCCTTATTTTTCTTCTAATTAGAATTAGAAATTATAATAAACCTATCAATGCATTTGTCCAACAAAGTGATTCAAACACATTTTTGTTTAAAAAGGTTGCGTTGGAAAAGGAAGAGCATTTTTTTTATTTTTTAAAGATGCCTTCAACACTTCAGTGGTGTTTTGTCTGTAATTGCCCTGCCCCTGCTTTTTGAGGTCCAGACAAGACGGGTTTATTCATTCAGCGTCTACAACAAAAGGAGCTCTGCTTCAGGCCGAGCACGAGGACAATGACATGTCACCCTTGTACACACACATCAGAGAGAGAGATGTGACTGGGGCCGTCCCAGACTACCATAACGACCCCGCACTTTCCGCTCATGCCTGTGTGTCGAGATGTGTGCGCCTTTGTACCTTTGGTCTATTATCTGTCTCTGCCGAGGCCTCCAGCTATCCAGATGAGCCGAGGAGCTGGAGCTGCGCGCGGCCGCCGACCGACCTAGCGCCGTCTGATGGGGGGGGGAACGAGGGTTCAAACGAAGCCAGCCTGTGAATTATGGAGTGCGCCTCGCTCCGAGCGTTGTGTAAATTAGCCTGGTTACATATGCACAGGGCTCCTCGTGCCCAGAGGTCATACAGCAACCTAAAGACAATGGTGACATCACTTGGACGTACCGCGCGCTTCTGAGCGGACAACAGAATTATCACAGGAACATAACCACAGAGGATATGTTTTGATTTATTCATGTGGTGCAGTTTTTTTTTGTCTGTTGTGGAAATTCGACAACATCTACATCCAGGTTGTTGTTCTTTTTCCCTCGCCCGCCTCTCTGCTTCCAACTCGTCAGACTAGAACTCACCTTTATCTCTAAATGAGAGGGAGCGGCTACCTTCTCCTGACAGGTTGTTATTGATTGTTTTCCCAACGTGCTGTCAAAGTTAGATCTGCCAAATTGCGGGGGGGGTTGGTCTTGGCGTGTTGTGCGTCCATCCAGGAGCTGTGAGCAGGTTGCCAGCTGACCAGTCAAACGTCCGTCTTAAAGGGCGTTTCAGTTCTGACAGTGACAGCAGCAGGAGAGCAGCCAGGGTCAGGAACAAACACGTCAGAACTTTAACGAGAGTGCAGAGTCTGGTCCGGCCCTGATTGCTCCCTCCGAGTTTTAATCCCTCAACTGAAAGAAAATCTGAAATCTTTTGTGGAAGTTGAATCTTCAACTGCCTGTGGAGAGAAGTGTGGTTAGTGCAGTGAGCAGACGATACAGGTGATCAATTTAAAAGAATAGTTTGGAGAATTACTTTTATTAAATTTCTTACAAAGAGTGGGATTTGAGGATAGTTACCACTCTCATGTTTGTGCACTTCAGCCCAATTCAGTGGCCGCATCCTTCAGAGGCTTCATTTGAAGACCATCACATTACAGTGGTGTGACTAGGTCAGTCCCATTTCCAAAGGCTTCTTAAAACGTGGTCGACAAATGCGTCCTTCTGTTGCTCAGCAATGGGCAGATCCATCTCGGGCCGACCGAGACCAGGATTTATTGCACGCCGGTGTCAAAACTAACGAGGTGGCTTTGTGGGCGGCCAAGCTGCATTAAGTGCAGCCGGTCAAAGCAGCTAACTATGCAGTGGTGAGAGAGGGACAGGCTTTTGAGGAGTAGGACATTTTGCTGAAGACCAGAAAATCATTCTGAGAGCATTATGCATTTGTTCATCTACTTGTTCATCAATAATGGTTTATCAACTGGGTTGCACTAGACTAGAAAGGAAGATTCATTTAAAACAAGAATCCAAAAAGCCAGGTTAAGTTGATATATGGTTTTTGACCATGTTCATGCGTCAGTGGTCAAACCAAGCAAAGTTTACCTTCATATGCCAGATGCACTGGGGCTGTGTGTGATCAATAAATCAAGAATCAAACGCAAAAGTAACACATGGACAAGAGTCTGATTTAGGCTCAGCGCACAGAGTCCTACAGAGGTGGAGCCCCTCAACTAGGACACACCCTATGTATAATGGATTGTACACAATATTTTATGCTGTCAATAATTGTTGCTGCATTTTCCAGATTAATAGATATAAAGATGACCATCACTTTATATGCTTTACCATCACTGCAACAGAACCATTATATTCTCAGGAAATATCGTACGTGCAGACATGTGACCAGTAGATAACACACACCACACATACTTCGGTACTTTGCCCTAAATACAGGGACCTTAATGTTCCTGCTCGGTTGCGTGTTTGGTTCTGCTGCATGTATGTGTGACCTATTGTTTATGAGCGGATTAGTTTCAGATGAGCTGCCTGAGTTGTCTGCCCAAGCAGAACCTGGTGAACCTGCAAAAAACCTTGAAATGCAGATCTGAGGCCTGTTGAGGCGCGATGACAGCTGTCATAGCACCGTGATAGAGTCAAACAAAAAGAGCCAGCGAGAGAGAAAAAAGAGAGAGAAGAAGAAGAAGAAGAAAAAGAAGAAGAAGAAGAAGCAGCAACTTCAACACTTTTGTGCTGAAGACACAAGAGGATTTTTCTTTTTTGTTGAGGGGGTGGTGTGCTGAATTTCCCTACTCAGCATAAAATGTGTTGGATTGAGAAATAAATAAAAGCTGTGAGTGACCACTTGAAACACCGCTGCGCTGCAGGGGATTCTGCTTCCTTTGTTTAGATGCTAATATGCTGCTGTGATAGCAATATAAAATGAAGGGGTCCTCCTCTTTGATACACACCATCCCTCTGCATCTTTTTTTACTAGCCCTGCACAACAAGGATAGTATCCCTGGGAGAGTAAACCAGGGCCTTTTGTTGCAGGCTGACCTGCAGGCACCGAGCAGCCATTAACATAAGCACATGGGTAATAATATCTAACATCGCTGCCTTCTGCTTTTGTGTCCAAGAAATAATGATGCCTGGATAATATGTCTTTGTTGTACGTACAGCATCGGGCTCTCCTGCAGGGGGACAGTGGAATGTCCTTACATGGTCAAAGAATGTCTCCGATCCGGGGTTTCAATCGCTTCATGTATTCATATTTAATGAAATGCTACGATTATTTTCCAAACATTATCTGCTGCACAGGCTCTGTCATGAGTGACCTGGCCGCGTCCTCTGTTTGCTGTGTAAAATGAGCCTGGCTGCCACACACAGGGTCAGCGCACTGGATCACTCTGCTATGTCGAGGGTGTGTGTGTGTGTGTGTGTGTGTCCTTGTGTGTGTGGGTGTGTGTGTGTGTGGGCAAACCTTAAGTGAGACCCCGAGCAGGAAATGGACAGGAGGGGATCAAAATGAGTGATGGAGAGACAGAGCTCGACTGGGAAAAAAGGAAAACACCAAAACTAAAAGCAGGGACCTTCTCAAGTTTCATTTTAATAGCACAGGGCCATTTTTCTCCCTTTACGCTAAGCACAGGCCCCGGCCATTAGGGCCTCTCTGTAGAATGTGTAAACCTCCTGCTATTAAAACCACAATTTGCACTGTCAGCTCCTATGAGCCAAATCTATGACCACACTACAAACCCCCCCACCCACCCGTCCCTCACCCCGGCACGACTCGCACTCCCTTCCCCCCCCCACACTTTTGTAACAACTTTCAGGCCACAATAACCATCATCAGTTAAAGGCGGCGGGTCCATTACACTTCCCCCTGTTCACACAGCCCTGCATTAAGCTAATATTATCTATTCCCAGAGTGGCCCCGGCCCTTCACACACACCATCAATTATTCATCTGCCTGCTCCACAGCTAATGTTTGGGTCTGAATTATTTAAACCTATCTTCATTTATCAATAAACATAAATGTTAAACAAAGAATGCTGATGAGCGTGAATTACACTTTGAAAAAAAAAGGAAAAAAAGTTTATGAGATTATTCGGATGGGAGGTGATTTACGGAGGTGATATTCACCGGTGGTGTTTCAGAGGAAGGGGTGAGGATTGTAAAGGGATGGAGAGAGAGAGAGAGAAAGAGAGAGAGAGAGAGAGAGCGAGAGGGGGAAAGCGATCTCACAGCAGGGGCGGTCATTTTGTTTATGGTCAATATTGTCAGTGCTGAAGAAGAGAAAACACATTTTTCCAGCCATGTTTCCAAAAAATTGCACTCGGGCGTCCTGTTGTCCTTTTTCTTCTTTTAATGAATGGACTCTTTCACACGTAAGCGAATCCAAACCCGTGGCCCAGATATGCCCCAGATTTGATGCTGTTGAAAGCTTTTTACATATTAGGCCCGGGCCCCTCCCTCGGGTGCCATTACTGGCCAATCCCCCTGCAGTGAGAACAAAATGAACCAACCTGTTAACAGGAGAAATGAGCAGACCTGAAACACAACTTCTCTTTGGGGTCTTGCTCTAACCCTAACCCAGTCCTGCTGCAACCCCTTTTGACTGATGAGGGGAAAACAGGCCAACGTCACAGTTCTCCCTGAGCAAACATATCTGTGTGTTATGGATGACCTATGGAGGCAGGAATAATACAAGTCCTGAAGGGTGTGAAGGGCCGCCTGCCTGGCAGACACATGTCACCTCAGAGCTCCGTGCCATCTTCACAGTGGAATGCTGGGAATTCCTCCGCCATCGCAGAGGGGATGCCTCTGGAAGATAGGCAGGAATAAATGCCGCCTTTTTACTTATCTGTCGTGTAGAATTTTTGTGAGACAAAGAAAGAGCGAACTGGGTGCCCATGTGCACGGGGAGCATGTTGGTAGAGTGGGTGGGATTGGTTCACCTCCGTAATACCCAAGACGCTCATATCCAATCCACCTGTTCTTATTCACACAGGCTGAATGGCCAGATTAGGTTTCACAGAACACAAAGAATGGCAGCCTGCAATCACAGAGATACGAGAAAGGAGCAGCCACTCATTTATAGTGACACCCAGGGGTGTATTTCTTTTACGAGATTTTAGATCACTCAATGACACTTTCCCTACCGTCGTCGCGGTCCAAATTTCAATGCGTGCAGCTCTTCACCACACCACCTAAATCCCAAACCCTCCCCGTACCTCCACGCCGCCGTCTCCTGTGTCGGGTAAACAAGGCGGAACCCTCGTCAGCGCCGGTTAAGCTGGCGGCTCGTGACAGAACGCTGAATGAGTGATTTAAGGTTTCAAGTGAGCAGCTTTCACAGTTAATTAACCTGCTGATGGCCGTGCATGTGTGGAGAGGAGCGAGCGGATCCAGGGGTGGAAGAATGTCTTCGCCTGCCGCTGCCGTTTCAAGACGTGACGTGAGGGCTCAAGCCTTTCTGTGGACGCTGCTGGTTCTGCAGGTTCGGCCTGGTCTTCTCTCCTTGTCTCAACAAAGGAAACAGGTCAGAGTGAGAACAAGGGGGCAGTCAACTCCTAAGCCTGGATGGTGCGGATCTGGATTCATCATGTAAGGGAAATATAACATTTGACAATAATATAATCATGTTGATTTCCCATTTTATTGATCATGATTGAATCTATTGCAATGTAACCTTGATCGTGCTGTTTTCTGTACTATTGAATGAATCTTGGCCTGATTGCTTTAACTAGGCATTGTTGTGTTAATGTGTTCAGAAGATATCAACCTTTGACTTTAACACAAACCCCAACCAGAGTGGGAGGGGTTAGCCAAATGTATAAAGACAAAGAACTGTTTCCTATCTGATTGCATATTACAAACTAAACTTTGTTGTGTGCACCATTCTCGAGCATTTAAGGTGAGAATACTGTAAGAGAAATTTGTTGTCTTGTTTCCTCGTTGGTTGAGTGGGATCAAACCGCTGCACATCTGTCCTGCGTGAATGGCACACGGCTTACTGAAGTTTGAAAACATTTCAAGTGTAATCTGGTCTTTACTTTTGGATATTGTTTCACCATTTTCACTTTCAAATCTGGCTGTGGAAAGACGACCAAGTGCTAATGACGGTAGCCCCTCGGACTGGCTACCACTGTGATGGTTAAATACCAGCGGCCTGTGAATTCCTTTTTCGGAAGTTTGCCTGTTGAGCTGCATTTAAATATGAGCTAATCACTCCCACTGTAGATGTCCTAAATACTTTGCCATTCACGCTGGGAGGTCAGGGACTCTGGGATGGGGGGGAATAGATGTGTGCCTGATTTGCAATGGGCTGATTGGAGAAAGCACACACACTCTATCACTCACACACACACACACACACACACACACATACTCACACATACCCACACACACCCTTTGACCGTGGAACATTAACAGTCATCAATGCTCTCACACTCTCTCCAGGTTCCTTCAGAAACCTGATATGTGGCACGCTGAAAGCCGGGTCTTCACCTGTTAGCAGCTCTGGGGTCAGTGTGTGTGTGTGTGTGTGTGTGTGTGTGTGTGTGTGTGTGTGTGTGTGTGTGTGTGTGTGTGTTTTTCTCCGCTTTGCCACCCAGGCAGGAGTGAAAGGCAATGGGAGGATGGTGTGTGTGATTCATGTCCTGATAATAACAGTGTGCATCCTCTCATTTTTTTTTGTGCCGCTGACGACTCAACCAGATGCTGAGGAGACACGTGCACTGACAGGAATGTGTGTGCACCACGCAATTTAACAGAAACACACGTTTTTCTAGAAGATGAGTTTAATATTTGAATTGCATTTTACAGTACAATACTTACACATCGTTATTTCCATCAACACTTTTAATGCAGCCAATTAATCTGAGTGTAAACGGGCAATGCGCTGACAATCTGCACAAATGGAGTAATTGTCCTGCAGAGCCGGAGCCCTCACACATTCATCTGCGTGGCAGTAATGTAAGAATCTCGGCTAATTTACTTTATCCTTGAGGCAGTGCAGCAAAAACAATTTCCCAGCGAGGGGCGAAAAAAAGCTTTAACAAGACCAAATAAGAACATGTGCGTCATTATTGACTCTTAGCCTTTTTTAACTACTCTCCTAAGGACACTGTAATTGTCTGTCCATGTATATGAGTAGCTCCAGGAGGTTTCAGATTGCTCTTTCATGAGTTCATGTATGTGGCCGCAGTAAATTGCGCGGTCGCAGGTTGTGTTGCTATGGATTGTGGGGTGATTAAGAGAATTTAATAATGGATTTCTCCTTTTTGCTTTTTCCTTGTTTGTGTCTTTTTATTCAGTTAAGTCTTATAGGTTATTTAACAAAGAATTATGTGTGTGTAAAATTAAGATTTTAGTTTTTAAATATATTATTTCTTCAACATTATAAGAGAGAGTGTTTCTCCTTGATTTCTCTGAGAAGAATTCATGGATCTTGATGAAACAGCAAAATCAGGCAGGACTGAATATTTGTTTGTGAGTTTGGATCTTGAGAATTTAAATGTTTCATAACTTTTTTAATAATGAAAGGTAATTCAAACTATTCTGTGCGTCTGGACACTTTAAACGTAGCATGATTACATTAGCTTCATTGTTTAAGTGAATGTAAAACAATAAATTTCATACAACACTATAACTATGTTCTGTATGAAAGCCCCGGCGTTTAAAAAATCCTGCAAACACTTGTGATATGTGTGTCTAAACTCAGAAATAACACACTCCTTAAAGTGCTGGAATGCTGAGTGAATAATATCTGTATGCACCCATATAACCATCTTTTTTCTTTTTCTACAGGGAGATGGGAATGTAGAGGAGAATGCTGATCTATGGGACTCAATGATGCAGCCCTCTCCCAAGGCACTCTGGGATGCATTTAGGACATGCATGGAGAAAACAATGGCGGGTGTATTACCAGAAAAGATAAATCTATCTCATTAATCCCTTATTCTCCCAGGCTGGGAGGCACATCTAAGGGGAACATGCGGAAGCAGTATTGTACACGTCGGATCTTTCACACAGATGGGCCGAGGAGAGGAGAGGAAGGGAGGAGGGGCCACGGTGTCAATCTGTGCATCATTAGACAGTGCAGCGATGGCGAGAGGAAGAGAGGGATTACCAAGATGTGGCTTTCACAACAAAATGATCAATGAGGTCTTTGTCTTGTCATATAAAAACATGCTCGCTCTTTCTTTGCAGCCACGCTTTTAAATTGAATCGGATTTTTTTTTAAACCAGCGAAACCGATGAATGCAAAGGACTCAAAACATTTTATAGTTCAAACAAATTATTTTCCTATTTTTCTTTTTTAAATTTGCTTTGATTTAGTTATTTTTTATTCTCACTGTTTTATTTAAACACTACATGTCTATATATTCAAACTCATTTTCAGATATACACAGTATTTATTGACGAGACCAAAACCTCCCAGTCAGTGGTTTCTCCAGCCCCGCTATTCCCCTCGTATCTTTACTCATGCTGCATGTTCAAATTACCACCAGTAAATTCAATTGATTTCAGTCAAAAATGACATTGATTTTTGCCCATCCGAAACGGCCAGGGAGTCCATAAAACAGATAAAGAGGTCATAACCATTTTACCAGCCTGTAGAATCCCACAGAAAGATTTAAGGGGTCGTGAAGGTCTGATGGTTAAAAGTGAGGCTTGTGGCGCCGGCACCGCAGGAGGACAACAAGCTGCACCGGGGATCCTGCATCGCAAAGCAGGCGGCGTGGAGAACTGATGGCTAGAAAAACATATATTCGACGTGTATTTCTTTTAATTGTGCTGCAGAGAAGACGAATGGAAGTCGACTTGCCGGGGTTGAAACCTAAGTTGATTGCAAATTCAATTAGGCAAATTCCTTTGGTTTGTTGATATGTGATCCACCTGGAGCCGGGAGATTTTCCGATGGATAAGGACTCACAGGGAAATGCCTCTGCTTTAGACGGCCGTGTGATATTTTAAAAGCCCCAGTTCTTTTAATGGTTAAGGTTTTATACATCACCGATTTAAATTCTTATAGACAGAATATGGGGTATGTGCTTTTAAACATAAACAAATGGATTTTCATGTGTCTCATTATGAACAATCACTATTTTAACATTTTTCAAGGTAAAAAGAGAATTGTCCATTGGTGCAGTGTTTTGTTTTCCACTCCGTGAAAATATGCTTTTAGATTAAATTAACTTTATAAATATATATACTGTATACATGGTTTTTTTCTGTCATAATGCCAATATCGCTGAGCAGTAAGTTGGTTTAAAGTGTGCAGACATTTCAAGTCTACCACTGACCTTGGTGCCTTGCTCCAGGGCACTTCAGCAGTGTTTAATGAGGGGGGGCATCAGTGGTTATTGATTTGCTTCCCATCCAACTTCCTTCTGCCTGTGCAGGGATCACACCTCCATGTTCCCGAATCCTTTGTCTTGAGTGCATTGATAACTTTTTAGACATCACATGGATTTATTTGAGTTGTGTCTGACACACCTGTGGACTCACATCCGGAGTCTGTGCTGCTGACAGGTAAAACAGTTCTGCTAATTTATCTCACCGTTCCTCTTCTCTGGACTAAGAGCTTGAGGGGCTGTGTCTACAAGGGGGTAAGCTAGATCTCAGTCCTGTCAACCTTTTATTTCACCTGTCAGGACGCTGACGGACGTACAAGCGCTTGTTTGCCCTTCCTCACTTCTCCAGCTGCATCGGCCATGACAGGCTGCATGCAGGAAACAGACAGAAGGCCCCTTTCAAGGACCCTCAGTGTCTTCATGGTATAGTTGCACTTCATGAGAGATTGTGTGATTTGAGGGAAGCACCTTTTCCTCCTTCTTCTTCTTCTTCTTCTTCCTCCTGAGATATCATTTACTCTTATAAAGAAGAAGGGGGATAGAAGTTGCCGTGGGTGGAGGTGGATTTGACAGTCTGGGGTTTGGCAGTGCAAGTTTTAAAAGTGTAATATGTAACTTTTCCACCTGAAAAACTACTAGAGCTATGTGATGTATTATTCAAGCAATATTTAAACTACCCCGTCTACGTATGTGTTAGTGCTTTGATGGTAGAGACAGTCTGAACTGAATAGTTATCAACTTTAAGCCCAATTTCTATGATTTCGTTTTATTTTATTTTAGTTGCTGTATTTGAACCAGATCAAGGACCCATATGTTAAGTAAACAGAGACAAACACGAACCCTAATCCCAACTGCATGACTTTTACACCTAACTCTAAAGGTCTTGGTCTGGAACCTACAAGTCCCAAGTTTAAAATCCAGCTTGAGAAAAACAAATAGGACACAGAACTCAAAAAAACTGAATGATTGAATACTGTATATTAAATAGTCAACTCATTGAGGATTCACCGTTTAAAAAACCTACTTAAAGTCCAAATAATCCCCTAAACACAATTGAACATCTTATTCTGGACTAAAACCAACAAGATGAAACTTTAAGTCAGAGATCCCTAAAAGCTGAACTAAAGGACTTCACTTCAAATACAGGAGGTTACATTTAGAATTTAGAATCAAATCTAATTCATTTAAATCACAAATTGGGAAAATTCACTCTGGATCCAACATGTGTGCATTCAACAATGTCAGAGAAACTACTTATTCCAGATTAAATCACGCCACTTTACAATGTAACCAAGCTTTGACCTTTGATGGTAGACCTCTAGAGGCAGTAAATTTTAAATATCCAAAACACTGGTCCATCTAAAGAGAGACGAGATGTTCAACCTCAGTCAGGCAAACAGAAAAACCGAAACCCCAAATCTTAACTCAACCCCTCTTTTCATACACTCTTCCGAATCAATAAATGGTGGTGGGTTTTCTGGTGAGAACGTTGAGAGCTTCTTGTCACTCTCCCAAATCCTTCAGGAAGACGCTAATGGTCGCTTTAAAATGTGTGAAATCTTATCCTGTAGAAAATTTGTTCAATTGCGAAATGAAAACTGAAATACGTGATTATCACCTCACACATACAAGGCCTTCAAAAAAAAAGGCCCTGTTCAGCATCGATTTGGAAACTGTAGCCCTTCTGCTCAGATGTAGACGCTCAGCTCAGCCAAGTCCACATAATGACATCAGATTATACCTCTTGAAACCATGAAAATAAATATGTCTTTCTGCAGCCTTGGCTTTGAGGTTGGCGAGGCTGGAGGAGCTCTGCGTTTTGGACATGCATGAAAGGCTTGGTCTTCATTTCAATGCTCTATCTGGAAGTAGTGAGACTTCCTCTCTGCAAACCACCGAGGTTTTAATGATAGATTTGTAGAACATGGAGAAGACAGCTCAGCTGGACTCGTGGCAAGTCCCCTGTGGTGAGGACTAATTTTAAGCTAAGTGGACATCAGCATCACCGAATCAGCTTCAAATGAGAAAAAACTTTGAATGTGACCAGTCGCTTAGTCTTCCACGTAACTGAGTACAACTTTGAGATGATAGCAACAAAATGATGATACTTTTGTCTTTGGAGCCAAAATTATAATCATCTTTTAAAAAGGTATCAAATTGAAATTCCAAGTACATTAAAACATACATTTCCTCAGGTCATCAGGGTTAGGGTTACTTATTTCAGAGTCACTGCCCTTGCATTCACATTCAATGTAAAGTTCAGGTGTAACATCAACATATATAATCTACCTGTTATACTATATATGTACCTTTGTTCCACTGCATTTTCCAATTGATTGATATTTAATGTACGTTGAGGTATTTCTACTTAAGTATTACGTCTTTATAATATTTCACTACATTTCAGATGCAAACGTTGTACTTTTTACTCCACAATTTTAATATCTTACTAATTAGTTAGTTTGTAAGCTTATGTTACATTAGAAGAACATGACCAATGTGTATAATACGGTGCATTTTTTGTATTTTTGAAACTACCCAAAGTGGAAATGCACAAAGATATGTTGCATTTCTACGTATGAAACCACCCAGTATATAAAGTTTAGCCTCCTTCCAGGATGCAGGATATTGGACGAGTATTTGTACCCTGGAATACTACTACTTTTACTGAAAGTAAATGATTTGAGTACTTTTTTTAATCACCAGCTTCTTGTAAACTGCTGAAAGTGTAAAATCTGCTAAGACTATTTCCCGACATGAAATTAACCTACATTTTCAAAGTAATTATAACTGATCGTGTCGAGCTAAGATTCAAGCAGTCAACACGTGCATGTTAACCCCGGACCTGACGTTGAATATACTTTGTATGTAAATACAGCGATGAATGAAATGATGCGTTGCCTGTGATGTGTCCATTGGCAGAAATGAGCGCTGGCTGAGGGGAGGAGTCCACGTCTCTCCCTCTCCGTCAGCCGGCGAGGAACCCTGCACCAGCGAACTTTAGAACCATCCTTTGTTTTCAGTCGGCCCTCCTTCTCCTCCTCTCCGGCTCTCCTGTCATCCTTTGATCACCTTGGGCTCCTCGCTCTCTCCTCCTCGCTCTCCGTCTACACCCTCACGGGTCTGACGGGAGAGGAGACGTGATTCGGGGGGGCTGCACCGCGAGAGAGACAAAAGGGATCCCGTTCCCCTCGTCCTTTTTCCCCCCCGCAGGGCCATTCCTCCCCCCCCCCTCCTCCATGAGCCTCCGTCAGGTGACAGTCAGTAAGAGAACACTCCTGGATTTCCCCACATACGAGGAGATAAGTCCCTGTCTATGTACTCTCAGTGGTACCCCTCCACCCAGGACTAGGGTCAACACCTGTGGAGCTTAGGAGGGAACTGACAATTTTCTTTGTTTGTCCTTCTAGGGTGTAATTGTTGCATTTTCAGGTCTTTAGCCCATGACCCCAAACTGTTAAACCCCCAGTGGCTTGTCTTCTCTTTATCGCTCCAACTATTCACTGCAAAACAACCTGTTTAAAAAGTTGTATTTTTCTCCCAGGCCTCGCCGCAATACCTCGGCCCCAAAACACAGGAAGTGTCAGTCCTCGGCTCCGCGTCCCGGGTTTTAACACGCCCCCGAAACTCTGTCAATAATATTGATGTAATCCACAGGCAGTTTTGAGTGATCCTGCTGTCACGGGGACATAATGACAGCCAGTGGAGGGCCTGATTGGATCTGCAGCACGGCGAGGTCGGGCCGGCGCACAGCCAACACGGCTCGGCATTGATAAAGTGTCACAGACTTCAGGGCTTTGATTAGCCCTTCGACTAATGCCATGCTAAGCAGAAACATTACTCTGCCCCCGCTAGCTATATGGCTGGGGGGGGAGGGTGGGGGGGCCTGGCTGAGAGAGAGGGAGAAAATATACTCTACAGGGAAATTAACCCAATGCGGATGAAATGGTGTACCAAGGAAATTCTTGGATAAATTAACAACGCAATTACATTACATGACACACTGCAAGATGGATGAGGAAAACTTGGCTGGTATTATGTTCTGTTTTCCAAATTGCAATTTATTTGAGGGCCCTAATGGATGCCGTATTAAAACATCTTGGGCTGCGGTCAGATTTCATTGTGTGTCACCCAGACGTGATTGATGACCCTCTCTTCCACGCCCCCTCGACACCCCACCCCCCCACCCCACCCACACACAACCATGTCCTCTCTCCCAACCCCTTCACTTCGCCCTCCTGAGTTCCCCCCCCTCCGCCGCTGCATTCCCCCGCACATTTACTGGGGGGGGGGATTTTAAACATTAGCAACATTTATATGGATCCAGGAGTATGCAATTGATTTTCTTATCACTTAATTCCCTCGCTCGCTCCTGCAGCGGGACGATAAATTCCGCGCCACTTGCCGAGTGAGAGCGGCCCAGTCCATCTCCATCTCCCAGTCTTTCCCTTTCTCTCAACCAGTAGTACATATTTTTTATCAATAATGCCATTTTCCTTGAATCCCAACCTCTCATCATCTCCCTCTGATCTGCCTCGGCCTCCTCGTGCGCCTTTTGTTCCACTCGCCAGCGATTCTGGAGATGAAAATAATAATCGAAAGTATTTTCATTGCTGTGGCAAATGCATTAGTGTGTAAGGGGACATCTGGAAATCGTCCACAGCGCCCTCGCTCAGTTATGGGCGATATCACAGTGACTTTATTTTACCACTCATAATTACTCACAGGACAGTGAGGGACCACATGCTATCTGCTTTGAACTTTTTTGGGGGGACAGGGTTTTCCCACATTGACCTGAACAAACTTGAAGCAACCCAATCCCTGCGGAAGACTCTCTCTCACTCCGAGGTGAGGGGAGTCTTCCGGGGAAGGGAAAAGGTTAATAAGATTCAGAATAAATCGGCGTGCAGCACCTCCCCTGGATGACATCAGCAAGTGCTCCTCCAACCCAGAGGCCCATAAACAGCTTTGTTTTTCTTTTCTTTCAGGTTCGTTTCAGATGTGAGCAAACGGATAAATAATGAATGAGCCGCACTGACGAGACACATATTTCACTTAGCGGAAATGGCTTTAATGCAGTCGGCCTGTATTACCCTCCTGATCACTGAGACGCTGAGAGGCTGCATGGGGCGGGGGGGCTGGGGGGTGGGAGATGTTCAAACAAAATTCAAAGAGCGTTGAAGTCAGGTGTATTCTCCGATTTGTAAATGACCTAGTTTTCAACCAAACTCCTGGAGCCAACTCCTCGCCCACTGCAGCCGCCGCGAAAAACTGTGTAACACATGGAAAATCTGGAGTTGGAATTAAAGTTGGAAATCTGTGAACATTAATTTTGAGTGACTGGTGGAAGTCACGAAACAGAATTGCAGAAAAAAAAACAAGGAAATGCAAATGAAAGCCTGATTGAGAAATACCATCTGGCAAATGACATAATATCGACTGCGTTGTTTAATTTAATCTCCCGTCGAATCGCTTCCCACGCCGACAGAACTGCATCGCCTATACATTCCTGCAGCATAGAAATGAAATGATTATTTTTACTTTTCGGGTGGGACAGGATACCACACAGCCCCCCCTGAATTTCCACTTTATGGACTTTGATTTCTGGTATGCAAAACATCTGCCACGTAACTGCACAATCTAAATCCAATTCGCTATTTATTTACATATTCCCAACAGAAGTATTCGCTTTGTGGTTCGGGGGAAATTCAGCGTGACTTTTCCTTTTTCCCAGGTCTCGACGGTTAGAAAACTAAAGTTCGCCTGGAGTTTTTTTTTCTTTTTTTTCTCTGCATGGCTTTTAGAGGGTTTGTCTAAACAAAGTTTGGGGTTTGTAAATAGCAAAAGGTTATCTGGCCATCGAGGCCTCCAGATGGCGGCTGAGCCAGACCACCTGCTATGGAAATGCTTTTGCTGGGAGGACTGGGTGGAAATATTCAGTCTCTGCGTCTCTCTCTCTCCCACACACACACACACACACAGACACACACACACACACACACAGACACACACACATCTTTATGGTTAACACGGTCGGAGCGGCGATGAGAAGAAGCCCCCTGCTCCTCCGCCCCCGCCTTTAAAAGTATTTTCCCCTCTGCCTCCTCCTCTCTCCCCCCGTATTGACCCCCCATCACTCTCCCCAGACTTTGCCCTCGGAAAACAGAACAGCTGGACTGAGGCGGGCGCTCCTGCAGGTCCGGACCTATCATGTACGAGGATGACACGTCTTTTTTTTGAAGACGCCCGGGCTAAAAGGGAGACGAGGCGGTTTCTGGAGAGAGAAAACATAAACAAAGGTGTTTTAATATGATGGTCGCCGGTGGCACAAGTAGACAAGTGGAGGAGGGACGGGGGGGTAAAAATTGCTTACAATAGAAAACCCTTTGAATGACAGCCTGGAGACCGAAAGCATGAAACACAAACCTTGTTTCGAGAGGGTGAATGCAGAGGAATGGATTTTTAACACTTTCTCCAAGGTCAAAGTGAATATATCTTTTCTGTTTAGTTCCTATATCTTGTATTTTTAACACTTTGTAAACTTCTCCGTATGAACATCTTCTGCAATCAGGTAGAAACTAATCTTTGTCTCTAATAACACGGTCCCACAGATGCACAGCTCCTCTTCCCCGTTGTTTTTAGGGAGAAAACTCTGACACCATATCATCCAACTGTCTGATTTGACACCTGACTTTGATCGATTGAGGTTCGGCGTTGTGGTTGAACACATGCCCCTCCCCCACAGCCCAATGAGAAGTCATGAAAAAAAGCTCCACTGTACATCAAAACAACCCCAACACACTCCCCGCCACATCATCCGACATGACACATGCCAGACAACGCTGACCACAACAATGGCTCCACGCCTTTGATGCTAAAACGCCTGAGTGTTTATTTACATCGGAGCAACCTCCTCGCCCGTCCGTCACTTGGTGTTGAATCGAGGTCTTTGAAGTCATCGGGGGAGCAGCCGTGATGCAGCATCCGGCTCCCGGCCGCTGGCTCGCGACCAAGGGAGGGCGGCCATGTTGGCAGCACTTGTTGGAGACACATGGGGCGGAATCAGACACAGACAGTGTTTGATCCGGGGGGACAGTTGTGGGATGAGCACGCAGATGCACTGTGGTTGTTTTGTTGTGATTGGTCCGACGCTCTGTGTGTTGCCGGGATGTGTTTCAGATCAGAACCATGTACCGCCTGTCACAAAGATGGGAACTTCCTCACAAGCTTGTTCACTGTAATAATGATAATTACAAACGCAGGAAATATGGAACACGGAACGCTGCCTGCCGCCATTTTCTCATGAACAAAAGGGCACAAGAGCACAATTACACTCACATAGACACACACACACATACACTTTTTGCATCACACCAGCACAAACCCTCACCCCTCCAACCCCAGCCCCCGCTTTAAGCCACACTGTTAATTAAAGCTGAAAGGTTACAAAAGGTGGGAGCCAATAACAAGGGCTCCATATTACATTTAAGTTGCTTCTTATCCTTACACCCTCTCAATAATTCAGGCCTCAGAGTGTCTACAAGGAAGCGAGGCTCCTCTTCCTCCCAGGAAGCATCAGACGAGGATCATCTGTCCGCCGGACTCAGTGTAAGTAAGAAAGTGTGGGCAACAATACATACCAGGCCAACCCCAGCCTCATAAATAAATATGGTGATTGTTAATGGGGTTTAAAATTACCACCGTGGCATACGAGCGCGTGGAGGCAACATGTCCCCTCCAGATAGAATGTCTGGCACCATTGATACCGCAGAAGGGCCACAATGCCTCCACTTCCACTTCGTCCTTGCCGTCTTGTCTTATCTCGAGGACACATCGTCTTCCTAGCCCTTGTTTTGCGAGGTGGATGTTTTCTTTTTCCCCCTCCTCGCCTTTTCTCTAGTTTCAAGGTGGCTGCGTTTACACCAATGGAAATGCAAATAGAGGTTTTTTTTTGTTTACTTCCAGTGTTTGCTTGAGTCCAGAGCTGCTTTTCATTCTTATGCTCCTGAGAGTTTACTGATTCCTATCAGTGTTTGAGTGTCATTACACCTGCGGCCACCAAGGCTCTCGTTCTTCAGGTGTATTTTGTTTATCTCACTGCTGAATTGATTTCCCTGTGTTGAAGCTCATGCATCCAGCGGACTGATATATCCCTACTTGACTCGTGTAAGGAAATACTGCTCAGGAATGTAAAGACACAGAATTATGCTGTACGGTGACTCTGTGCTTTAAAAAAAAATATATATATATATATATATATTCCACTTCTGTAGATGCTGTTTGGAATTTGCTAGGAATGTTTTTATAATTGAAATATAACACAAGAGGCTGTCTTCCATTTCCACCCACTTGGGCTTGAAAATTTATTTTCCCCCTAATGCTGGGAGAGAGCGCAGAACATGCTCTGTAATAGAAATGTAAACTGTCTGTGGTCCGTGTTTATACTAGCGCTGATAAACATCATGAATCCAGGCAGCATCTGGTCTTAAGGACAGTGTTTATTTTTCTACTGTATGAGAGAGATGATATATTTCCCTTTCAGATTCTTTTGGTTCTGTTGCAATTTTTCTGCTTGTTCGTGTTCATTTCCGTTTCGAATGAAGAGGTTTGGAACGTGCACGGCGGTATGAACCCGCTGGACAGGTTTTCAGATTTGTTGCGTTAATGCTTTATTATTCTTATTATTACAACAATTACTGCTATTATTAGAAGTATCCCATATATAGTCTCAGTTTGACTGAGGTGGAGCAGAGATCTTGTCTCTGCTGTTTGCTCCAGCGTGGTGTGGTGTTGTGTTTCTTGCTGCTCCGTCTCGATTGCATGCCTGTATCTCCCCCTCCAGGACAACTTGCATTATGGTCCCTTTCTCCCTCAGCATCGAGGCTGGAGAAGGTAGCAGTTGGAGAGACATCTCCACAGCTCCATCCCCAGATTCTGAAATCTGTCATTCAAATCAACCGAGGGAAAAATAGAAATATCCAACAGCAAATGATTCTCTGGTCTGTGACAAAATCGTTCTAAGAGGAACTCGGGCAAATTGCCTGAATTCTGTTATTCCCAGCCCGGTGCTCGTCTCCGTTCCCTACTCCCCAGCGCCAGCCTGAGCTGATAACAAGTGAGTGCACTCCCCGGAATGATGGATGGGCCTTAGCCATGGGCTTGTCAGGAGAGGGTGCAGGGCCATATGGAAGTGGCATATGGAAGCTCATAGTAGAAGATGGGGCGAAAGGAGGGGAGTGACAGAGATATACATTAAAGACGCTGCTTTGCTCTTAAAAATGCAAGGTTCATCAGTTTAGTGGGGAATATCAGTCAGGAGCACTTCCTTCCACGGGACTGGAGGCTGACAAACACAGGCACGTGCAGGAGGTCGCTCGTTTGTGATTGCAGCAAATTTCTTTTTGGATCCCTTTTTAAGCGATGAGGATAATAATTGAAAAGAAAAGTTATATGGTAGAAAAAAATGAAATAATCCCAGTGGGATTCAGCAGAAAATACATAATGTAAGGCCTCTGTTTTATATTCCGAGCATTTTGGTATTGATTCCGTGTTGTGTTGTTGTCAGTCACATTTAATTTCCACTTTAATTTGGAGGGGTGTCTGCGCCCGAGTTCACCCATGCAGTCCTGTGAACAAGCATCAATTATGTCTTCAGATCAAGCCATGATCAGTCTATTTTTTACCTTTCTAACTTTGGCTGTGTGCATGTGTGTCAGGCGGAATGTGTTCCTGTGTGCGTGTGTGTGTCTGTCTGTCTCTCCCGGTGCCCTGTGGAGTGTCTGTGGGCCCTGAGGAACTCTGTTTGATTGTTTAAAGCCCCTCTTAATTGGCGCTTTGTCTGCGCGCTCCTAAATGAGGCGGGACACCCACGGTGGGGGTTCCCGTAGAGACCGTGGGCCGTTTGACAGCCCCCACGGTGGGGCCTGTCCCGCAACCCCTCAAACTGCCAGCCGCATGACAGCGGCCCATGCTGCACCACCCTGGCCAATTAAAACTCAGCTGTCAGGACCAGACACTATTCCAGCACCGGGTGACTGAGTGTGACTGGGAGATAGCAGAGAGTGTGTTTGTAGGTGTGTGTGTGTGTGTGTGTGCTGATGAATAGACCCCCTCTCTCCTTTGCCTCATGTGCATTTGTTTGCATGCACTATGTATTCATTCCAGTGTCATAAGGTGCATATACGGCACCCACTGGTTAGAATATTTGAAATGTGTGCGTTTCTATGTGTGTGTGTGTGTGTGTGTGAAGGGTGTGTAGAACGTGCTCAGCAGAAAGGCTGCATTGGGTTACATGCAGACAGCTTTGTAATTCGGGAGCAATCACTTAGGACAAGCCCTTACACCATTTTATCTGGTCATGACTCTAGGCCAAAGTCAATACTCATAGTATAGTAATGAGTAGGGTCTAACTGAGCACGTTTTATTAGAGCTCCGAGGAGCGAGTGGGATGCCAACCTGCTTCCCCAGGAAAAAATAATCTCTCATTCTCTTTCTTTTCTGACGTTTCTCTGCTCATCTGCTGCTCTCTCTCATCCTCTGCTCTACCTGCAGCTCTCAGACCTCCTGCTCAGAGGTGGTAACAGAGCCTCATCCCTCGCTTTTGTTGTCTCACAAACGTAAACAAATCCCTTCCAAACAGGATGAGGGGAATTATTGGCACAAACTGAACATTTCTACCCCCCAAAAAAACATTGAGAAGGTCTGTGAAGCGTGTTTTCGTATATTTATGCTTAAAACATAATTTGAGGAGATTATTCTAGAATGACAAAGGTGGGTTAAACCCCCCCCTTTGGCAGGATCCAGATTTGTAATCCGAGATTCCAGCGTTGGGCACAGATTCAGTTTAATCCCCGCCGGGGGGCAAAACACAGTTATTGGAAACTTCTCACCTCGTCTTAACCATGTTCGAGCATCACATAAAAAGCTCACCTTCGCAATATAAAATCCTCGGCTTTCTCTTCGACAAAGGGGATCTTCTTACCTCACGGTCTCCTTATTGAATCCTCCGCCTCGCCGTGGTAGATATGCTATATGTAGCGAACAATATAACATTGTTGAGGAGGTGCACCAGCGCTCTACCCTTGGGCTAGTCTGTGAAGGCGCGTGATTTGATTGACAGACAGTTTCTATGGGGCTAAGTAACAAAGTCAGTGTCAGAAGCGGTGCAGCTGCAGATCCACCTTTCACCTGCTGTGTGGAAACTCCAGAATGTGTTTTTTTCAGCCGCCTTCTTGATGGAAAAAAGTCAAAAGTTAGGGATCGATCAGCAAGCAGAGGCAAAGCAGAGCAGAATTTAATTGGAAACTCGTCTTTGCACATTTTTATTTTGCATCCAAAAGACCCTTCATCATTTCCCCTGTAGAAAACCTCACCTCTTCACTCCCTTCATTAGAGATATCGACGCAGATTGCGCTGGACTACAAACAACGGTCACGTAATGACACACACATGGAAAAAAAATACACACCCGCTCCAACACACACACACACACACACACAGATGCACTCATCTCATCCTCTGTGTCCTGCTGCATCTGGAAGTTGCTCCGTGAAAAGTGGCTTCTTCCTGCTCTCGCTGGAAACATTTTCCAACCAGTAAAGAAAGACACAGGGCTTCTTCTGGGAGCTGGCCCACATCCAGGAACACTCGGGCTTCACAGCTGTCTCGCAGCGTTTAAATGCAGCATATGGTACACAAGTACCATTGTTTCACCACTAAACACCCTGTTTTTTTCATTTTTTCATCAGGGAAGAAAGGCCATTTAATGTCAGTTCCACTTGGAGAGAAGAAAGAAGTTTGGAAAATGAAAACTAGGCTGTGAGAAAGAGAGGTTTTTTTCTTTTTTCACTTTTCGGTTATTTTCTCAGACCATCACTAATTTTGGCAGTGATGACATTTTGATTCTCAGCCTGTGAGTTTGTGAAACAACACCATCTGTGTGCTTGCCTCTAATTAGGGTAATAGCCACAAATATTACGGCAACAGTTCCTCATGACAAGCTGTTACATGCCAGCGTGCGGAGCCTTCTCCTGGTTTGATAGGCACAACTTAGCAATCGCACTGATGTAACTGAGCGGCCCTGCTGCATTTTAATAACAATCAGGAGACCTGGTATTTATCCCATTTGGCATTCCTCCCATGCAGTAAATCACATCTGCGGCGTTTTGCATTGTGCATTTTTTTGAAAACATCATCAGCGTATTTCTTGATTTTCTGAACCTCCAGTCTGAACTCGGATATGATCCCATCTCATGAAATGGAAAAAAATAAAAAGCATTATTATCATGTTTTCCACAAACAATAAGACCTTTGTGCTGCGCGTGATGAGAGCACGACTGCAATTACCGAGCTTCACCTGCCACGGAGCGCGCTTCACGTTACCTCAAAAACAATATCATATTCATCATCAAAACATTTCATATCACGACGCACAATACATCACATTATCCTCTCAATCTCCTTACTTCGTTTTCTCTCCCCCGTACCATTTGAACCCCAAATCTGACATTAACAAATGGAAGTTAATTTGCCTCCCTCACAACACGTTATAATCAGTCTAAAGGTTAATGTTTCTGCTAATTTATAAATGCAGGATGGCTGTCAGCGTGAGGGGGAAATGGTTTTGAATGGCCTGACATTGTAAATTAAGCCTGTCAGATCGTCTCTCTGTGCCGGCGGATCAGAAGATGCCGCAGTCTATGATGTCAGACAGGCAGGCAAACAGCCCTGGGGGACAGACCTCGCTCCCTCACTTCCAAACACCGGAACGCTGAGAATTGTGTGGCTTCGGAAAGGTAGCTTTTGGACGGGAAGGCAGGGGGGCGGGGGTCTCACCTTTAGGGGGGGGGGCTGCTCTCAGTGGTCGCGGCTCCCTGTGATGTTGATGGCTGATGAGATTTTAGCTAATTCAGGGAGACTTGCAGAGGAGGATCATTGGAATGAAGATGTCATGCGTTGCCAGTGCAGTGCATTGTGGGAGCATGGCAGCCAGACTCTCCGACCATGTGGCTGTGATAAATTTGCACTGAATCCCTTTGTCTTTTTTTTTAACCACTCCAAAGAGAGAAAGGAAAATAAGCTCCGTCTATTGGCAACCTTGCTCCCCAGGATTAACTGGATAGTTAAAGTTAGTAATGAATTGCATGTGTGGAGGAGAAGCTTCTTTTTGTCTCAGTCGCGAGAGGGTCAATGATTCAGGACTGGGTGGGACCAGCTACCACTAAATCCATTAGTAGATTTGTGAAGCGCTCTCTAACTAGATTCTAACTAGTGATTTACAAAAGTGTGCGACTCCAGTGCCGTTGGAAAATAGAGGCAGTTGTACGACGGCTGTTGTTGCACAAGTAAATTTCGCATTTAATTTCTCCTTTGACAATTTAGAAAATGATTATAAAGAGAGTTTTAAGCCCGGAACCAGGTCGACCAGCTACCAGATGAATCGTGACGATAAAATATTTGTTTTTCAGAGAGCAAAAGAAGTAATTGGAAAAAAAGAAGACAAAGGTACAAGATATAGTACATAATTATTTTAAGCGTGAAAAAAATACGTATCCCATAAATCATTGCAACTGATCCCTTTCCAACGACTTACAGTGTTTCTTCTTTAATTTAACAATGTTATTTTCACGCCTTATTTATCATCTCTAAATTAACGCTGCATGTTAGAAAAGGGGAATCATGGTCGCTCTGTGGTAAATGCAATGTAATACCGAAGCCAACGTGTTTGCTGCACTTGTGGTTAACATTTCCATGGTAACAGCAAGCTCCACCAATCAGAGACGTCGCTATTACACCTGAGGCTTGTGGGTAGTGTTTTATTTCTCCTTAACACTGCTAATAAAACATGTTTAGCCTAGAACACAGGTGATATCATTTGAATTTGTGGATTCTATAGGAGCATATAATGTTTCACAATCTACCTTGGATGGTTCAAATATTACGGCTAATTATCAAAGCCTCTGTTAAAAAAATTAACTGGAATTATTACTTCCTAAACCAGACTGTTGAGCTCTATAAAGACTTTAGACATGTGTATATGGTTGCTAGGAAACGTTTCCAGCAGCAGCACTAGAAGTGGTCAAACCAAGATGAGTCTCTCCACTTCCTTCTTCTTCTTCTTTTCTTCTTCTTCTCCTTCTTCTTCTTGCTCCCTTTAATATTCACATCAATGTTACATTTCTAAATGCGCCTTGCGAGGCAAACAAAACTCCCCAAAGCCAAGTTCACATCAACTGTCTTCCCTTTGGAATTGCTCCATTCATGCTAAGTGTTACGGACCCTCGCGGGATGGAAAGAATTACAGCCCTGTAGCAGAGCCTATAAGCCAATCAACCGTTGGTGGGGGAAGGCGGGGGTTGTTGCAAGGGTACGTGGGAACAGCCCAAGCTCTGACAGGCACCAATCTGGTCCCGCTGGTGAGATGATGAGGCCAAGAAGTAAGATACAGATTATGTCAAACCTGTGGTAGAATCTCCCTTCAATGAATAAAGGAAAAGAAAAATTGATCCAGGCAAATTTCTTTCCGCAGTGGGAGGAAATGACATCCGACAGATTAGACATCTTCCGTTGTAATCTCTATAAAGCTTTGAAATATATGTCGGCTGCAGGCCAAAATAAATCTCTCCCTCTTTCTTTCTCCCTCTCTGTCATCCCATAACAACCACACACACACACACACACAAGCCAAAAACCCAGAGGAGTTACCATTGCCACAGATAGAGAGTGGCCTAGACTAAGTGGACTCTTGTCCGTCAAGCATCTGTACAGCAGTTTGCATGTGTGCATGTGTACGTGCACGTCTCCCTGTGCAAAAGAGAAAACGCTGGCCCTCTCCTCGGCCATCATTACTGCAGCCTGTCAGGACCCAGGTCTAATGGTGTCTCACCTGACAGCTCCACAACTTTGCACCAAATAAGCGGGATAAGGGATGGGGGGGGGGCAGGAGAAAAAGCAGGGGGTGGGGGGGTGGAGGGGTGGGGGCATTGGGAATGTGGAAAATATGAACATACAGTTATTAAACCCATACTGTTTTTCAATGTGATGAATTAATGCGATTTAAAAACAGAAATACTTGTATTCCAGTTACAAACACATATGAATGTTGTCCTCATGGAGCAGAGCTTTCCACTGACCCTGAGTCTGTTCAGTCTGTGCTTTCTCCATTTGTTCGTCTCCTGAGAAGAATGTGCAGGTGCAGGTTGGATTTATTTTTTGTGCCTCATCATCCGTTTCTTTTTCAGTGTTTTAGAAGAATAAGACAGAGCCATCCAACTTGTAGTCATATTCAGTACGTCATGACTTTTTATTTTAGCAAGGTGTGCTGTGTATGTTAGCGCCAAAGATAGATCTCATTACGCCTTCCCTCTACTCCATCATTAGTGGAGGACAGCAGGTTCTTCTTGTCCTGGAGCCTGTACATGTCTGGTTATGTCTTTGAATTGACATTCCACATGGTCTGCATGTCCCTGGGCTCCGATGACCCCGCACTGGGGCTCCAGGGCCCCGGCAGAAAGGGCCCGAGGTGACTCGATGCTGCTCCGATGAGAGACACATTCAGAAACACACACAGAAACCCAGAGTCACATCGTGTGTGCAGACACAAGCATGGACGCCTCCCTCCTGCTCGCAGTCAGGTGCTTGTTCCACAGATGATCATGCATTTTGTCAACCAGCTGGAAAGGTGTTATTTAATATCCTACAAAAATAAAATCTTCATATTATGTTCCATGAACTATTTTGTTACAGAAAAGGTTTCAAAATGTTATCATCACAACCTGAAACAACAGGAGGGACATAAAGTGGCGAGCTCCAGTACTAATGGCATACTCCCTTAATAAATCACTCTGCACCCAACAGCATGCACACGCACACACGCTTACACACACACATACACACACACACAAGGACACACACACAAACACACGACCAACCTTTTACACACTGTATTCCTGCTGCTCCACAGCCCCACCCAGTGTAGAACAAGAAGTGCATGACAGTGCTCTCTTGGACATGAGGATTTAATAGGTGACCCTGGGCTGCGTGCTGGGTCCCCCCCCGCTGCCTGGACTCATCCAGCCGTAAAACGAGGCGCAGGCAGGACCCGGCTGGTAATGAGAACTGGCATTTTGCTCAGGATAACCTCGGGAAAATCGCTTCTATAAATACCTTCTATAAATAAAAGTGTACCTCGGCCCAAGACTGTGTAAGGGGCTTTCTCTGAAAAGGTCATCTGTTGCCCCGACACCGCCGCGACTCACCGCGCTTGTTTTCCCTCCTCTCCCATACCTCTTCGTCTGCGTCCTGGTCCTCTGCCTCCTTTTTTTTTAAGGTCTGCACAGAATATAGTGCGTAATCATTCATGTCACGTGACCCTTGAAGGGTTCCTTCATCCTTCTCGTGTGTGTCCTCTTTCCTCTAACGTTCCCCTGTGTCCTTGACCTTGGTCGGGCCTCATCATACGTCCTGGAGTTTGAGAGGGAAGGTGAGAATCACACAGATTCAGCATGTAAAAAAAAAGTAATGGGTGATCTCAGCAGATTTGCAAACGTGTGAGAGGAACAGGTTTTGGGGTTAGGTGCACCGGCCCTGCGTGTCAGCACCGTGGCCTCGTCTCATTCATCAGTGCCTCATGTAATCTGTCAGATTGAGGTGGAGCCTCTGTGTTCTCCGTCTCCTTCTAACGCAGGAATCTGTGTCACATTCTTCCACATATTCAAAAGTGCTGACTTTAACACGGCAGACCACTTCATTTCTACTCCATTTTTCAGGAGTCCAAATTACTGTTTTCTTTTCCCAGGACCCAGGGTCTTGCTTTACCTTCAACCACATGCTGATGATGATGATGATGAGGTTTCAGCAGCCCTGACAGAAGTTGCTTTCAGACACGCATCCAGAGGGGCTAAGCATGGGAACGCAAATGTCTGGGGCAGTTGCTACCGACATTTCCCGGAACTTTTTCTGGAAAAAGTAAAAAAATGCATGAGTGAGCACATGTGAGAGGAAAGCAGGAAAATATATTTTGAATGATACTACAACAGATATCTCAGGAGGACAAAAACCAAAAGAGACGTTTTGTGAGTTGTTGGCGATGGAGGCCGACACCAGTGTCGACGTCTTACCAAAAAAAATGTTCTGTGCCTAAACTAACCCAAATCATAACATCTGCATCATTGTCAAATCTAAAAAAAACAACTTTATTTTCTGTAGGACAATTCTCAAGGTGCAGAAAAAGCTGACAGGGCTGAGAGACGCTGTTTTTCATTCTGAAGGACTGAATGAATATTTCCTAATTGAGGTCAAGTCCACATTGATTCTGTCCAGTGAAACGTTTGTCTCTACGTTTTTCATCTAAAGTTATCTCATCTTTCACAGGATGAGATAACTGAAAAGGCAGAAAGCAAGAGAACAGCTCCGCTCTTCTCAGATCATGAAAGGATTTGACAGTTTGTGTTTTTCTTCAGACGGAGACAATGTACAGTAATCTATTTTAGTGCAGGTGAGACTGAAAATGAAAGCGTGGCGTGACAGGCTCAGTGACTGTTGCATGAAACCATTAAATGCTCTTTCTTCGTGGGAGCCAAGGACTCTCTCTCTCTCTCTCTCTCTCTCTCTCTCTCTCTCTCTCTCTCTCTCTCTCTCTTTCTCTCTCTCCTCGCAGGCCAGGTCACTACTTAAACTTCACTTAACCTCCATTTTCCTGCCTGTGGGCAACTTAAACTGATTAGCCTCGACCCTATGACGACTGACCGACCTCCCAACGCATCCAATACCACTTATTGATCAATATCCACATTGATCCAGGCCTGTGGCCGGATCAAGGGCGAATGTTTCTATTGATTTGACCAGATTAGGAAAGACAAAAGGTTGCTAAATCAGTTTAGATGCAGCCGGCCGACAGGATATGACAGCGAGCAGCATGGGGATTTGCAGCCGGGATTAGATTTGATGAGTGTTAACTGTGGAATTGATATAGCCGTAGCACCGTACCGATCGGTGGCTAATCAAGTCACACGGTATGTTAATGCAGTCGTGCTTGCCCTTTAAACGCACGAGACTAAACCAATCAATTTATCTGGCAAACCCAACCGCCGGCTTTTAGATCGAATGCAGATAGAGGCATTTATGAGTTATAACTCGTTGATGGTGATGATGGTGAAACAGGAGGCAGCCAGTGCAGTGGAATATTTATATTGGTTTCAGAAAAATAATCCCCAGAAAAAAAAGCTGTGAACAGCTGCAACTCATATTCTTCACTTATCTCTGGGTTGGCAGTTCTAGCCCCACGTGTCAAAGTGTCCTTGAGCAAAATGCTAAACGGCAAAAGATAGTTAGGCCCAGTGGTTTACATGGGGACAACAGTGTTTGTGTGAATGGGTTGAATATAAGTGCTTTGGATAAAAGTGTGAAATAAATGCAGTCATTCTTTACAAATAAGCATGGGTCACTTTTCAAAGATGGCATCAATAGCTCTGTGATTCCAATTCAAAATTAGTAAAAACTAATTTGGTAGTATGGAACATATCCCAGCTAACATAGAGGCGAGAGGTTGGGGCCACACAAGCCTTACGCGTTTCGTAGGGCTGACACAAATTTACAGTGCTAACCACTGTGTCACCATGCTGCCCCCACAGTAGTTTTACTTTCACGTATGACTTCCATGTTTTCCCCTCGAAACAGAAAAACAAAAGTCTTAAATTTCACTTAAACTGGGTTTATTGGGAAATGTGGCTATGTCAGCTAAGAATAACTAAACCTTACCGTGATGTTATTTATTTCCAGAATTGTGATGACAACTAAAGGCAATTAAATTGACCAATTTGTATGAAATTAGCTCAGAAGAATTCGCCTGGGCTGCCCTGTTGCCTGACTGCAGGTCCGGCTCTGAAGACTAACACTGACACTGTTTGTTCTCCACCGCAGGAGAAGACAGACAGTCAGAAAATACAAGCTGTTACACCGCCGCAGACAACACACTCACATATGCATTCACGTAGTGTGTGTGTTTGTGTGTGTGTGTCCGTTGTGCATGCACACCATATCTTTTATTAAGCCATGGGAAAACATGCTTCCATCCCCATGAAATATTGATGTCGTGAGTGGGATAAGACGAGTGAATAAGTCATGAAACACTGACACACACAACACTCAAAGAAACAGAGAGCATGCGGACATTTGTGTGATGTGTGAATGTTACCACAGAGGGTGAGAGTGCAGCGGAGAGAGAGAGAGAGAGAGAGGGATACAATGAGCGAGAGGAGAGGAGTGGACGGTCACGTCAGTGGTGGTCTTTTTTCCAAAAATGAAAAACGTCTTTAGGAAGTGGGAAACCAGAAGTAGATGTGGCCGTTTCCATTTGGGGTCTTTGAGGATCACTGACACTGAATAGACCCCATTCTGTTGCTTTAAAGTGGTTTGTGAGCACTATATGCTAATGAGAAGCTATTTTGACTAGAATAAAGATGTTTTATCCATACCTCTGCCTTTGGCTGTATGTATGTATGAACTGGCAGCGTCAAGATGGACAAATCATCCCTGGTGGAGCTTTTTCTCTTTGAAAGCTAAATGAAAGATCGGGGTTCACAGACTGACATTGGCTCTAAACGCTGAGGAAACTGTCTCCTTCCCTTCCGCTGTCCCTGGTGGTCTCATTTTGAAAGCATCACTTTTTTTTGGGTCAGTGAGTTAATCCCCAAAATATGTCCTGCCAGAACCTTGCCATTTATCTACGTGGGTATTCTGTGTCGGGCTCAGCATGGCTAATTCTCTCCGGGACTCCCCTCTGCCATTGAAGACAGACCTGACTGGCAAACTCGCACATTATCACCGCGGCCATCTGATCCACCTCCTCTCATCTACTTCCCTCGCTCTTTTTACAGGAGCAATCTCCTCGTTGTAAAGTGCCAAAAGAACAGTGGGTTAGGCATTAATTACAACGGAGACGTCATGTGTCGCAGGACTGCAAATATAACTTGAAATATAGCTTTGATTTAATTACAGGGAAACCATTACACAAAACCTTATTGTCTCCTAGGTCCAGACATTTGATCACGAAGGACCTTTATTGCCTTTAAGAATGCAGCATTAGCCGTATAACCTTTCAAGTCGTCAGCCTTGAATCGCACGGTGTGCCGTAATGTTTTGGCAACTTCTCACTTGCCCCCCCCACAGTTCCAATTTAACCTTTCCCTCTCAAGCGTCTGACGTTCAAAAGAGAAACTTACCGTCAAGCTGAGATCCATTTGTTGCTCGTACAAAAATCTAAACCCACTTCCGATAAGTCCTCCTTAATGCAATGTGTATTTTTCTTTGTATCAGGGAGAAAGAATTCATGGGCCTGTCAAGTTATACACAGGAGTTGAATGTGGTCATTTATAAGGAGCCCGACTGGAGCGCGAGAGAGAGAACGTGAGAAGCCATTTTGGTGCTGTCAGAGGGTTTTGTGGCTCTAAAAGGCTGCGGTGATGTGCTCTGACACTCTGGGGCTTGCATGGGGCTTTTAAGAGCTCGGCGTGGGCACTCTCTGCATCACACGCCGCCGAGCCAGACAAAAAACATACCTGTCACCAGCAAACACTGCTGCTGCGCCACTTAGAGAGGCTCCTGGCTGATTTCCTGCCAGCAGAGGGCTTGAGGTGACTTTTATGTGACATTTTAGTTGTACAGTAAATACTTATTTTTTTTGGGGGGGGGGAGCTGCTGGACTTTGAGGCTGTAGTCCTGCAAGTGTGAAGACTTTTGATTTATTTTGTTTGAGTTGGACCTGTGTCCCTTTGCGTTCTTTTCTTACTTAAAGATGGAATTTGAGAACAACCTTTAGAACTCAACCATCAAGACATGTCATTTTAATCGCCTTTTAAATTCCTTCATATTCGCTTTAATTAATGATAATTTGTCCCGTCTCTGCTGTAACCTCCGAGGCAAACGTCATACGACAGAGGAAAAACACACTGCTAGCCAGTTGGCCTGTTAGCCAGTCGCTTAATGGTATTGGCCACTCGAAACTGATCACTCGCTTTGTAACGTGAATAAAACTTTATTACATTACACAATTCTTGTTCATATTTTGTGCCTTTTCATCACGAATGGTGGTGAAGACGACAACTCCTATTTGGTTGTCGTTTTGATTGAGGGACACCTAGTGGCCAAATGTCATTATCGGCCTTGAAAAATGTGAGCTACACTTTTTCTATTTGGCAGAATTTCCGCCTTTTCGTGAAGTTCACTTCTTCCCCAAATGAACTCTCCCTCATTCAATCCATTGCCTTACAGGAAGGTCATCGTGGGCTAAACAAACAAGGGAGAGGACAAAGGAGAGACAGTCCTCCATTAGCCCCCCCCCCTTACTTCCTTCCCTCCCTTGCTTTCTCCATCCCTTCATCCCCTGCTACCTTTATTTGCTGCTCTATTAACAACTGTTACTGCAGCTTTAATCACGCCCCTGTGATCTCCAAGAGTGGCGGGCACGTGTCATCTCCCTCCCATGGGAGCCTGGGTAATTACCAGCATCCATCCGAGGGCCATTGCTCCTGTTCCTCGGTCACCGTGGCGATAATCACACTGCCGCACTATAACATCTGTTCCTTGGGCGAGGAGTCCAAGTGGCCTAAGCCTGTCACGCCATGCCTTCCTGTGTTAGGCTTGACCTCTGACCCCACCCATGGCTCCGCGGGGCTAATTTGTTTACTCTGAGAGACGAGAAGGGACAAAGCGAAATCCCACCAGAATGCAAAGGCTTCAAGGTTTGAACACGGATATTCTGCACATGTTAATAGAATTTACTGTGTCCGATCAATGCTCTCATTTATTTGATTATTCCTGCTCACATACAGGAGGATTCGTATTAAACAGTTTTAACCACCAACCAGTGCTTATTATTAAATCATTTAATTCTGACTTCACCTCAGATCTCTCTATTGTTTGGTTTTAGGTGTAGATTCCATTTGTTTATAAAGACAATATGACTGCTCCCCACGTGAGAAGCTGCCTCGTGGTTTGCTGCAGTATATGTCATAAACCCTGACTCCTCCATGTTAGTGGAAGGGACATACATGTGCCAATTAAAAAATTCAAAGTATATTTTAAAGGTATTTTTTCTCAAAGTTGTTTTATGTCATTCTTATCACAATGATGTGTGTTTGATTTTTCCAATTGGTTGGAGACTGACTCGTGATTGGTCGAGCACGTGTATCGATGGGAATTTTAAAGCCGATCAGCCGATGACTCAAAGTTTTAAGATGACAATCTGTCTATAAGATATTGTTGCTTTGTAAAATAGGAAGAGGTGGAGACCTATTGTCCATATTTAAAGTCTATGTCCAGAATTGATCCTTTTCCTCCTGTTTTCGTCAGTGTTTTACATCCATTAAAGTAAATAGCGACCATCCCCCTTTTCAAGTCTGTAAAACAGTGCAGAATTATGGTAAATTTCAATCCAAGCTTCTAAATTCAACATGAAATTGGACTTATACTCCATTGATTCTTTTCGTCTGGGCCTTTGTGTGAGCGTATCCTGTACAGGAGGTCAGATTTAGAGCGTGCCTGTCTGATGGGAATATTTGCCCAAACTGGACTGAGGTTTTGCAGCAGAGGAGGAACTTGTCCACTTCCATATTCCTCCTTAGAGCAGCACTCTGCAATCCTCAGCCAAGTTTTCATGGGAATAGAAAGGCCCAGTTATAGAGCGGGAGTCAGAATTAGGGAGCAATCAGCGGACAAATCCTCAGAGACTATAAAGCCATTTCCCTCTTTCTCGCTGATGAGTCCCAGCAGCAAGTTTTGCAAACTTTTCCCATAATGAGTGCGCTTGAATTTCTCGGACCACACTTAAGAGAAGAAGAGGGAGGATTACGCGTGGGCCCCGGTAGATGAAGGGACGCGTAGCGACGCTAAATAAAGATATATTGCATATTTGCAGCGGATAAGGTGGCAGAATATAAAAAAGCATGCAAGGCTTAAATAATGAAAAGCTTTCTGATCAAAGGGACGTGAAAAGAGATGTATTTAAGCAGGTCAGAATCTTTAAAAGCTGTTTTATTTATGCATTTTTTAAAAGAAAGTCATAGTCAATATTTGGCAGCTGTGACATTAACGAGCATCGATTATAAGGGAGGGGGATTCATAAATATGCATAAAGATATTAGTGGGGTGTTAACAGTAAGCACCTGTCTACTTAACCGTGACAGGAACTCTGTGAGTGACTTTACAGAGACGCAGGCCCCCCCCCCACCCCTCCTCACCGAGCCACATGTGTCCTTCTTTACTTAACGTTGCCTCTCCCTGCCTGTGACAGTACGGCTGACAACCACCGCTTGAAAAAAAAAGAACGAACATGTTTTCAGAGATGTCAACCGGCGATGGTGAAAGCTCAAGGTTAGAGTTGCTCTCTCATTCGCTGGCTGCCGAATCCGCCAGCCGGGGCCGCCTGCCTGTTCCTCCTCTCCGCTCTATGAATATTGGCTATCCACATTGTGAAATTAATAATGCATTTTCAGTTTTTTTTTCACCCCCATCTCGGGATGCGTATAGTTGCCATCGCATCTGTCAAGGCGGCTTCCAAATCCAAGCTGCCGAAAAGTCAAAGGGGTTATGCATGTCTATTTTTTTTATTTTGTTTTGTCAATGAGAGGTGAGGAGCAGTCAGGGGCTTTTACTTTGTAAAGCTTCTTCTTACACTTGGCATGTGCATGGTTAAGTTAGAAGTTTTATTAGTGCAGGTTAATCATCAGTCTTTTTCCCCTCAGATAGGAAGTGTGCAGATTCGCTGAATATTGCTCCTCCACAGTCACAGCAATTGAAAAAAACTGGTCAAATGCAGTATGCAGTAAACCACTTATATTTACTCGGACCAAAAAATATAAAAAAAAGAAAAAAGAAAATCTAAATTCTGCATTTAACCTCACAAAATACGCTTATGTAAAAAAATATGGAGACAATTTACAGAGTTCTTCATTAGGTATTTTGTTTAAGCGGCTTCATTATGTCCCAGTACAGTTTTTATTCTTATCCTGTCCAACTCTTGTACAGTAAAATGTTTATTATTGAGTCTAAATCTGAACTCATTATAACATTTACACTGTACCAGACTCTGTGAAGTCAACCCGTAGACTGTATATAGTATATACCCAAGTGAAGCCAAAGTGTGTTGATGGCATACTACACAAAGGTCCTAACTCCCGCCTCCTCCATGTTAATCGATGGGACATGTAGCTTGGACTATACTTCAAAATATTGTTTTTCCTCAAAGTCGTTAGTTCTTATTATACGGATGTTCACTCAAGTGTTAGTTTTTCGATTAGTTTGATGTTAAAAAATTCAGTGAAATGTCAATACTGACAGCTGTAGACACGTTATCAATCTTTATATACAGACTATGAATCAACCCAACTGTTCATTCCTATTCGTCAAAATAAAAAAAGACTGGATTTATCCTTCGTTGACGGAGGAGAGATAAAGTGATGAAGTGTGAGAGGAGGATATTGATACAGAGATGGACACGAGGGGGAGAGGAACGTGATCTGGTCAGCGTCGGGCACTGCTGAATAAACCTCACGTTTCTCTTCCTGTCACATGTCGTAGGACGCCAGGTTCAGACCGACACAGGACAACAAGGTGCTGCTGTTAACCGCTCTGCTCCTTCTCCCCTGCCCTCCCTTCGTCCTCCCACCCCCTGTTTCTCTCTACGGGAGTCAGGCCCCCCCCCCGGCGCTGATGGTGGTTGATCGGAGCGTGATGGCAGAGAGAAGGGAAAAAAAAGAGGGTGGGTTAGGTTTGTAGAGACTGAGGGCTGTGGTGGGTCAGAACCCAACAAGCTGTGCAGGGAGGCTGTGCTCTCTCTCTCTCTCTCTCTCTCTCTCTCTCTCTCTCTCTCTCTCTCTCTCTCTCTCTCTCTCTCTCCCTCTCTCCCTCCTCTCCCAGCACCAGGTGGCGGGCTGTGTCTTTCACCACCTGCTCGCCTGAACCGCCGCTCTGCCTCTGCTGCACCATCACCACGTGTCATTCACGATATACTTTCCGACACACGGCCGAGTCGCGGACGTGTGGAGGACACCGAGGTCGGTAAACAGGCCACCTGCCCTTGCAGGTGCACTTCTGCTCCCTGTGCCTTTCAATTATCTTTGGGGACTTAACGTGCAGACACATGGCTCGGTACACGATAGTAAACTGTATAAAGTACCTTTAATCTGCAGCTTGCAATTCTGTTTCAGTATTTAAGTGGTTTTTCGAATGTTGCTTTTTTTTCTTCTTACCCTTTTACAACATTGCCTCCTCACCTGGTTTATCAGGATAAACATCCTCAGCTTCACTGAGGCTATAGTCTTGTTTCTTCCTCTCTCCCATCCACTGTGTTTGTTCTTTCCTGTGTTTTGTGCTCTTATGAAGACGGAGCTAGTCGGGGCCTCTCGGTGCCACGCGGGACCTCCGAGAGCCAACCTTCTCAGACTTCTGGCTAACCTTCATGTTCGATCAATAACCCTCTACAGAGGCTCCATCTTTGGAGTTTGTTTGTTTTTCCGTTTCTCCTGCTTGCCGTACCACTTACATCACGGCTAAGATGATGAAATTGATGAAGCCGGATGCTTTTAACCCCTACGTGAACTGGAGCCTTTCAAAGGTAGGGTGGGGGGGGGGCAGATGAGACTCAAAACAGCATAGAGTAGAATCTTATTGTTGCTAGCTGTGGCTCATGTGTTATTGTTGCAACAAGCTGCTCACAATCCCAGGCCTTGCAGTGTTTTCCTTCTCGGGATATTATCTTATCGCTCGCATCTTACATTTCCTCTCGTATCTTAAATTATGTCTGCTCGGTTTTGTCGCCTGTGGTTCTAATGAACTGTTAAGTAGCAGGAAGGTCCCCGTTCCCCCCCCCCGCCCTTTCGCTGCGAGCTATTTGATACCCCAACGAAAAAAAAATACCTTGAGCCTGGAAGATGGATGGACCCCGCTGCACCGACAGAGGTCAACGATTTCCCTTCCCATGTCAGCCGAGAAGTAAACACCAGGACACAGGCAACTACTCTGGCTCGATGTCTGGACCCCGCGAGTTCTCCTGCAAAGCTCAAGATCCCTATCTCTGAGGAAAAGAAACGAGCGCCTGGCCTCCTCGTGCCCCCCTCCCTCCCTCCCTCCTGTCCTCTCTGTCCTAGTACCTTCATTACGCATTTTTTTGTTTATGCTTGGGCGCAACCGTGGCTGCTCCTGATGGTTTGAGGTCAGGCGTGACTGGCCAAGGGTTACTCTGAATAAATACACACGGACTAGCCAGGAAAGAGCGGGTAGGCTGCGCTTGCCGCCAAATCACCCTTGATTAATCAGCCGACGGATTCAGGGTGACTTTTTGCGTCCAGGCACCCCCCCCAACACCGCCACCACCAACAACCCTTCCCCTTCCCTCGATCGACCCCCCCGCTCCCACCACTAACCCCCAAAACCCATGGAAGTTGATGGAATCAGGGCAGTCCAGGCAGCCGAGCAGATGGAGCTTCGCCACGCGGCCCTGCCCCTGCAACAAACACATCTAGCAAACACTTGCATGCACATACTTAAAGATATGCATAAGTGCACAAGTGTGATTGCACATGGCACCTTCCCACCGCTCCTCGGACCAACAGCTTGTGCTCTGGTACTAAAGTGACAGTGAGATGGCAGTGGAGGAAGAGCACATCATGGCCTGTTGTCACACTGTGGAGCCAGCAGAGTGAAGAAAAACAGAATGGGGCTCAAATCTCTCACTAATAGTCCACTTTTTTGTGAATGTGCCATTTTGTATTGTTGTCCGAATGTTTTTGTGCATTGTTTAAAGTGGTGTACATCCAAGAAACATGTACCATCATGCATTGCAGTTGGGCTCAGGGCGTTGACGGGAAGAAGAGTGGCAGAGAAACAAAAGCAGAGGGCAACACATCTCAGCCTTCGCTCACTTGCGAGGATTAAGACAGACTGATTTTAAAAACTGTCTGTTTTAGCATACGTCTCTAATGTCTAACAATAATGTTGTTGTTATTTGTCATAATCCTGCAACAAGAGAAAATGCATAGTATTGTCCGAAAGCATTTTATTTCTTCTGCTTATGAACTTGCTCTGTCATCCTCTACAGATAAGTCCCTTTATAGTGGGTAGGGGATAGTGAATGAGCTGGTGTTGTCGAATACAGCCAGTATCATTACTGTATGGATGGTGAAAATAATAATAATACAAAAAATCTTAATTTGGGAAGCCCTTTTTAAGACTCAAGTTCCAAAGTGCTTACCACAGGGTAGTATTTTTTATAGTGGGATATCCCAAGGCAGCAAAATAAACCAGGATCATGGGATAAAAGATAAAAGTGACTGACACTGACTTGGCCGGTCTGATTCCCTCAGGCAGGTCAGACCAGAGCCTTGGGGCCTTGACAGCAAACACTCTCTCCCGTTTGGTTTTCTCTCCACAGCAGATAAAATACTTCCGTCTGAGCAGGTCTAACTACAGATTGACTCATGTGGTACTAAAAGGTCATTAAGGTAACTGGGAGTCAGGCCGAGAAGAGACTTCAAAGTATTCTATAAGATATTTAAATCTAAAGCGGCAGAATGTGAAGTACTTTCCTTTATAGCATTTGTTCTTCAAATGCATTTTTATTGAAGTGGAGTTTGAGGTAATGTTACGGTGGTTCCACTGCAGTTGTGTATGTGCACTGCAGACGCAGCATGGCCGAGGCCTCCGATTGATCTTTGATTCGAAACATCAGTACAAACAGAAGCGTCAGACACAGCGGGCTGCAGCGGTTGATTCCATCACTCTGCGCCTCTCGTTTCCTCTCCTCGCGCCTCACCCCTCTACCACCCCGTCCAACACCACAGTGCGGGAGCCTACGCCAACCGGCACCAGCAACTCCCCCCCCCCACCCCTGCCTTGGCTGCCATCATTAGGGGTGGTGCTGTTCTCTCACCTGTCAGCTCCACTCGACCATGGATCAGTAGAGCCTCAGCTGGACCATGCAGACCCCTGTCACTAGCCCTGACCCTGCCCTCTCTCCCTGGCTCCACATCCCTGCCCCTCACCCCTCTCTGCCTGGCCAGGCCTTGAGGCTCATGCGGCTCCCGACCCGCTGTCTAGCCCCGCTCATGCTGCAGTTTACGCTCTCAGCCCCAACTCTGGACCTATAGCCCCCGGCTCCTGTGCCTACGTTGCCCCCGGCATGGATGGACCTATCCTAGGGCAAGGTGTGGCCCCGAGTGGCACGCCTGTCCAGAATACAGGTTATCAGCTCTGATCGCTGCAATAGACTTCTACCCAAACCTGCTGCCCTGAGGGGATGGAGAGATGGAGGAACAGACAGATGAAGAGAGAGAGAGAGAGAGACCGACAGTAGATTGCGCCAAAAGAGGAAGCTGATGAGTGAGGGGAGGAGGAGAGTAGAAAGAGAGAAAAAGAAGGGAGGTATAGGGAAGGAGTTTTGCCTGGAGGCAGGGATGAGGCAATGAGTACCCCTCAAAACCAAGCAGGCAGTTGGAGACCACCACAGGCACATCTACAGAGGGAGAACATGGGGCTTTCAGGTGTGTGTCAAACACTAACCAGCATGCTCTCTGTTCTCTGGTGCTGCTCCACAGCGACATGCTTTAGCCACCCCATGGATATCCTCTGGAAAACGCAACTCAGACAGCTGAACTGCTGTTTTGATGACTCTTTGACTCTTTCACTCTTGTCGGCTTTTTCTTTTCTTTTCTTTTTTCCATTTTCTCCTCATCTTTTAGATCCTGTTGTACTGTTTTTCTCTCTGTTTATTTCCCAGTTATTCTGAATTAGCTTGAGTGGTTCTGTTGACGCGGTGCCATATCACTCCCCACTCCGGCAGATTTCATATCTGTTGCTGGACACCGACTAAAACCAAACCATATGCCACCAATTGCTGCAAATTAGCCCGGATCCAGATTATCAGCACTAAAAAACCTGTCCGAGTTTGAAGCGTCATTAATTCTCCAGCCGTTTTGTTTTGCAACGAGATTGCCAAGCACTCAGCGAAGGTTGGTTTGTTATTGTGGTCACAGACATTGTAATCAGGCCTCAATAATCACACTTCCAGAAGCGGAATGCGCCTGGGGCCCGCGCCAACACGCTCTAATATGGGGCACCGTGGGCCGCTAGCCTGCAGACACACAGAGCTGGCAGATGGAAGCCGCCATTAAACACGGACAATCAGAGAACACAATCACTGAGTAAGACGTTAGGCACAGAGAGGAAGAGGGTAGAGGATGTACAGACTTACTGTAGATTTACTGTCATTAAATGATCTCTGAATTATCCTTCACTGTGATTGATGGCGTAGTATAAGCATATAAGACTGAACATATGCAGGTTGATAGAGAAAGGACTCAGTCAGACAAATACGCTTTAATAGGTGATTTTAAAGGATGATGGGGATCTAACCTGCCTCGACTTCTAATGCAACAAATCAGATTCAAATAGTAGTTTGGTTCTGGCACAAAAAGTCAAATCAAAGTCAACTTTATTGTCAATTGTGCTACATGTACAGGACGTAGACGGGATTGAAATGCCGTTTCTCTCTGATCCCCGGTGTAAACATATAGGTGACAGAGCATATGAGTACGCCAAAACAGAACATTTAAGTATGCAACATATTAAGTACTCAAAATATAGTTCAAAGTATGACATAGCATGCAGTTATAAGGGTCAATGGTGTCCTTATAAAACATTTACTATTAGGTTGTTGCAGGATATCATACTGGAAACCATGTCACCCCTTAGCCAAACTGCAGATCTGTGAAGCATTTTTTTTGCCAAAAATAAATGAACAAATCTGGAATTACTTTGTCATGGGATTTTCCCGAAGCCATAGTGATTCATAGTTTAGTTGAAAACAAAATAAAACATAACTGGAGTTGTTCTTTGAACCGTTGACAGAGTCTGAACTGATATCGCAAAGGACAGCCAACTTTTTAAACAGCCATGACGTTGTCTGTTAGAAGGAGAGCTCGCTGTGGGCTTTATCTTGAGAATCAGTGAAATCTGGAATCTAAATAACCCCCGGCCTGAACTTCCTTCCAATTTCACTGTAGAAGTGACTGTGTGTCGTACAAATACAGCTGAGTTCCACTGACAGATAGAACAAGGTGTCATCTGCATAGCGATAAAAGTAGTGTGTGCTCAGATTTGGCAGCTGCTTTACAAGACCTGCTAGTGGACGACTTACCAGAAAGTTGGCAGTTCGATTCCCAGTCTTCCCCGTTCTGTGTGCTGAAATGTAAATGGGCAAAATGGTGAACCCCAAACTGCCCCTTACGGCTGTGCAGGTAGTGTATGAGAGATTTGGGAAAGAGAGAGTGCAGCACATAGACACACACTATTAAAGTGTGTGTACAAAGTACAAGTGAATGCTTTGAGTGGTTATTGAGGCTAGAAAAGCATCAACACCATTTAACAGCATTTGTAGTGATACTTTGAATACCGAATGCAACAACCTGAAGTGAACCTTACTCGTTTTCTTAGTTTCTCTTTCTTTGTCTCTCTGTGTCTCAATCTGTCTTTGTCTCTCGCTCTTTCCTTTAGCCCTCTCTCTCTCTCTCTTACAGCCTTACATCCTTTCTCTGTGTTGCCGGAGTCCCTTTTCCTGGACTCTCGGAACGTGACTGCAAGTGCTTCCTGTTTCCCTTCCTGACTGAAGAGGTGTTGGTGCAGTGGTACTATAATCTAAGACACTTCACTGGGCTCTGCCATCTTGTTATTTTTCTCACTGTAATTCATTTATAGCATCTACTTATGTTAATGGGGGACATAGAAGAGTGAGCAAACAAAGAGAGCATGTCAGTCACAGGACCACGGACCCAGAGAGAATGTAATGAGGCCACCGGTTAAGTGACACCTGAATGAACCTGACATTGTATGTACAACCTCCGCTGTATCAGACCATCAGCACTTTTCTAATCAGACTTTCAATTTAAAAAAAAGCAACTCTGTAAACTGTAAATCTTTCTCTGGAGAGCTCCAGGCTTCTGTGTTTCCCTTTCTCTAATTGTCCTGTGTCTGTGGATCGTAAATCTCTCAGAGAAGAGCCATTAGCAAAAAATGGCTGGCAGGGACTCAGGGACACTGCAGGTCCATTCACGTTGAGAGGATGTCCAGATCCCGACTCAAAACACGAGTGTGTGCAGTTGCAGTCCGTTCTCCAGGGTCACATGACAGCATGTCTGGCTTGGCAGCCCCACTTTTCATGTCAGCAACTAGTCGGGCCGTGTTTGGGATTACTGCCGTTAGACTGGCTTCCTTCCCGACTCTAAGAAGAACCAAATCTTCACATGAAATGCTCCGTGCATTGCATTGTGTTCGTTGTGGCTGCTTTGCAACAAGTTTACAATCGAATATCCTCTTTTAAGTGTTTCAGGGCAGTTTGTGTAAATAGTATTCAGTTAGTGCGACAGTAAAGTGATTTCATGTTACAAGCAGAGCGGTTTGCTGACGAACATGGAGTGCGACATGGCAGGAATTGGAATAACGCGACACAGACACTGAAATTTCAGGGGCATCTTTGCGCCACCCCACATGTGACAAATTAGCTTTATTCCCATGTGGGGGGATTATCTTCTCCGCAGTGCCTCTTCAGCACGTGTTCCTTTCTGAGGAGTAGAAGATCAACTGTGTTTAAGAAGTGTCTTTCTCTAAAATGTCCCTGTGCCTTTAAATAGATATAAGAACTTCCCTTCCATCTCTGAAGTGGACAGTAACATTATCTTTTCATATCATCACTGCGGAGTAAAAACATCTTTGAGCCTCGACTTTTAAGACGCAGAAGTGAGAATTCATTACTTATCTATACAAGCATACATTAATATTATTATAAATCATCTACAGGCCTAGCAACAGAGGTGTAAATGACCTTAACCATTTCATTAAATGTAATTAAATTGAATTTACATTAAAAACTCATGATTTCTGGCTCCTTCTTCATTCCACAAGTGCAGATTAGATATGAGCCACGCTGGATCTCCTCGGTGTTAAACACATACTGAGTACAGTATTACAGAGTTAATGGGACAGATAATTGACAGTGAACCATAGGAGGTTAATAATAGATGCTTAATTGACTCCTATCAATTTGTTACACCGAACATCACTGTCTGAGATCTCGTTCATCCAGGGAGCAGAAATATTCGCGGAGATGGCAATATTTCCTTTTTATGATCAGCACTTATGTGATACACAAAGACAATGAAGTGCTGTACTAGCGAGGGCAGACTGGGAAAGATAGAACAACTCAAAACAGATTAAAGAGACAAAGAAAATATATTTATATTAAAAATACACTTGCACCTTAAGGGCAAATCCTATTTCTATGCGTCAGAGTATGTGGTTTCATAATTAATCACATTATTGTGAACATATGTACCTAAATGAGACAAACCAATAGATTTAGACATTGACCTGTGTTTCACACTTGCTTCATTAAAATGTATCAGCTCTAAAGAATATACACACATATTTGTGTAAAAGTAAATTATTCATGTAAGCGTGTTTTAATATTATAATATATTATTTATATAATTATTTATAACACACGTTGTCCAAAGCCTGCTATATATAATTTATTTATATATAATTTATTATAATAATTAATTTTTATATCTTTTCACCCTTGTCCATTTGTTTGATTTATAGCAAGATTACAAAAAAACTACTGGATTGACTATGGATTTGTTACAAGCCTCTTGATTTTTCAGGGAATCATTTTTGGAACTTGATGGAAAACAACTGGCTTATTAAAGGAACTGATATTTTTGGGTCAGTGCAATTTGATGCAGATCAAAAGAAAAATCAGGAAATTTAAATATGGTTTTAATAAGGGGACTGTTTGGTTTTGGTGGTATTCTCTACTGAGTGCTATTTCAGTTAGAAATATTTGTCATATACAACTGCAAAGCCTTAATTACTGTATTTGTCATACTTGAAGCATGTATTTCTGGCTCCAGTTTATTTAAAAAAGCACAAACCCCAATAATCGACTTCACACTCTTCTGTATTATCCATCCTGTTAGTGTAAATGTTCTCTGGACAGTCAGACTGACACGTCCAAGTGTTTCCCACCGGAGCATGAACTCGTCCGTCAGCGCTGAGGAAGTGAGAGCTTATTTGTTTCTGACGCCACCAGGCAGAATATGGCGGAGCTGGGTCTTCAGCCTGAATGTGTCAGCTACTGTCCCGGGCCCTGCTAGTCTCTCCTGACTCTCTGGAACCCCTCTGCTGTTTACACATATCTGTTTCACCTTTCTCCTCCTAAACAATATAGTGTGCGAGCCAAGAGGAAACCCGTCCTGTGAGAGATCCACATTCCAGCCTGCAGCTGAAGGACAACGTGGACGTGGACGTGGACCTGGACCTGGACCTGGACCTGGACCTGGACCTGGACCTGGACCTGGACCTGGACCTGGACCTGGACCTGGACCTGGACCTGGACCTGGACCTGGACCTGGACCTGGACCTGGACCTGGACCTGGACCTGGACGCAGTCAACACCCTTCTATCAGTACAATTTACATCTGCTCTCCTGAAACTGAATAACGACAACGTCACAAACAATTTTGATGTCACCTTTTCAACTGGAAAAAAAAAGGAAAGGAAATTGAAGTCGAAACAATTAAACAGTAAATACCTTAGTCTTCTGCCTGGTGCTATCACTTTAACTCATGGTAATTTTATGCACCGGAGACTCATCGACTCATAATTTAAATTAATGTAAATAGTGTGCATTGGAACACAGGGTTGGCCGTGCGCCATGCATCACTCAGAGGACTTAAACAGTTTGAGAGCAGACTGATAGATGAACCTTTCTGGAGATATGTGGCTGGATGGAGAAGGGAAGGCTGGGAATATTAATCATAGCAATTATTGAAAGTGTTTTTCGCTGACATCATCTTGCGGAGCCATATATCAGCCGGGAGCCGCGTGCTTATGACTTAGTGATACAGGCTGAGTGGAGGACATTGAGCTGTAAAAATTAGCAAGTTACCCCGAGTGAGAAATGGAGCCATCAGAGAGCCGTGAGCAGCCGGCGTTTGTTATTCCAAAGAATTTGTTTCAGGAAGTGGGAGCTCTGTGGATGTTATTGTTTGTGTCGTCGCCGTCTTCGCCACGAAAAAAGCGTTCCTCATCAGATTCACATCTATTGTGTCGGCCCACTTGGTCAGAGTTGCTTAGGAAATACGAGTCAGAACAACAGCTGAATAGGGTTTCATTTCCACAGGAAACGAAACAGACGTACAGACATAAATTGATACAGACGCAGGCAATCCAAAAATATTAGATAAGTGTGTGTGTCTGTCTGTGTGTGTGTGTGTGTGTTGTGTGTGTGTGTGTGTGTGTGTGTGTGTGTGTGTGTGTGTGTGTGTGTGTTTAGACTTCGGTGTCCTCTTTGTTCTCCAGCAGGAAGAAGCAGATACCAGACTCTTGAATCTTTGCTCTCAGGGCCGGGAGAGACTTCCTTCTGTGGAAGTGAGTCGTTTTCAATAGAATTAGCTCACTCGAATTCACACAAGGACACGTAGCCCACTTATTATATATTATATTTTTCCGTAAAACACCACATCATATCATATTTAACAGATTTTCACGAACCCATATCAAAGGGTTGATCCAGGAAGTATTTGTCGCTTTTCTTAAACATCGCATGATAGGACGTTTTTCAAGGTTTTTCACCATTTTCCAGGGGAATGATTCACTGGTCTCAAAGGAAATAATTCAGACATATTTAGGTAACTAATATAAACAAGTTTGTGTTATTTGGGGCAGCTTGATTGAATCTAATGGGGCTGTTGGGCCTCAGCTGAGGAATGTGCTATTCTAGTTATGTCTCTTTCATGATATGTTCATCTACGGGTGTTTGGATCTAAACTAAGATCTGAAAAAGACAAACGTAACTTTGAAAAAAGAAATGGCGGTTGACTTCTTGAACCGCACCAGAAAAGGCATTAATGCACATTTCTTCTGTGTCCACTCAGCTGCTCGACGGCAGTGAAAGAATCACACACTTCTTTTTATGTGACACTTATTTATACACTGCACCGCTCCTTCGTCATGCTCCGTGTAAGCCCCGCGCTCCCCCCCTCCCTAAAGTTAAGATGCTGTAAACACACTGCGGCCTCTCTCCTCTCTTTTGGGTTCCCCGGGTCTCTTGTGTCCCTCCCGCTGCTCACAGCTGCATCGGCTCCTCTGGGCAACCGCCCAACAGGCTGGGAGTCTGCTGCCCTGACCCTGAACCCTGGATATGGAGGGTTAGCCAAGGGCCAGTTCAGAGGCTGAGGGTGGGTGTGGTGGCGGAGGTCAGGATGGGGGGTGGGGGGGTGGGGGGGGGTGTACAGACAGCTATTAAACACAACAGAGGAAGGCCCATCAGGATGTGTCTTTTATAGCTTGCTGGTACTTGAAGGCATCAAACCCCACTCCCACAGATGAGAGCCAGGCCAGCAGATGAATCCTGTAAGGCTGGAAATGATGGGGTCAGGGTTTTCTTTTTTTTACAAGGTCGGGTCGAGGTTAGTGGAAGGTCAGGGACTCAGTAATCCCTCCTTTTCAGTCGAGAACACTGGAAGTGTGTTAACTCTGACACACCTCAACACAACGCAACACAACTTAAGGCCTGGATGACAGAACAGTTAGACATTTTTCACTTTATTACCGGAGTTCAAAGAAAGACACTGATCCCATGCACTTTAATGCCTGTTTGGTGAATATGATGCCACAACCAGATGCCGGCTAGCTTAGTTTACATTAGATTTAGTTATCATACAGACTGGAAACAGTATCACCTCACCTGGGCTCTGTCTAAATCCCTGACTGTGTAAAAACATGGACGACATGACTGCTCCCCAAAAGTGAGGCCAATGCACCTCGATGGCCACCTGGGGGTTGGCCGCAGTATAGGTCATAAATCCCATCTCCTCCATGTTTGGGGATGGGACATGGACCAAACTAAAATCTCAAAGTAAACTTCAAATACATTTTTCTCAAATCAACGTATAAATCATTATTTGATGCTATAAAAATAGGGCCAAACGTCATGATTGACAGCTGAGACTGACTCGTGATTGGTCAAGCTTTTGTTTTGGTGGGAAATAGCCACCACAACCCCTGACATGCCCTGATTGCTACAGCGCAGACTCTGGCTTGAAATGTGAAAGATGAATGCATTGGTATCCAGAATATTTTGGCCTAAATTCTGAATATGGGGAGGAAGTGGAGGGGATTTCTTTACGGTCTATGGGCCAAAGTTTAAAAAATCCCCCTGCCTTTGTACAGATTAAACAAACGAGATGTAGCATCTTAGTTTCTGAGCTTTAGGAAGGCTGATAGGAGGCTGGAGCTGCCAAAAAGCCCTGATTTCATGAGCTTCATCATGAGGAAGTCACATCTAACATACAAATCATAAACAAATATGGAAGTTGTGAAGAGGAACATGTAGTTATGGTAAAAAATTTCTTTGAAAATGTCCTTTTTGGCAGCTGAGGGCAAAAGCTGCAGCTTGTAACACACCATCTGGGAAAGTCTTCAGTACAGTCTCACAGTTGCAGTCGCATTTAATGATGATATGTTGACTGAGATTGTTGATTTTCTAACCACAGGGAAATTGGAGCTCAATGTGTCACCGCAGGAATGCGTCAAAAAATTTGTGTTCCCAAAATAAGTTAGCGGACCTAAAGTTTTTGAAGGTAACCTGCGTGCACAAACAAAAAAATCTGAATCCATGCATCATCATCATCCTCATCACCCCCCAGGTGACCCTGTCCCACCGACGCCTCCAACCCCCTGATGACCCTTCAACCCTCCAGCCTGCGCCGCCTAACGCCGTCTCGCTCCTCGTTTCATTTTCATTACGGCCCTCCTGCGGGGACTTGAACTTGTCGCCCCGCCTGAACTGAGGCGACAGCTCACTAAATCACTGCCTTTTAGTGGTGCTGCCCCCTTTTTTATACACTTTAATCACCCGACTCCAGTAACCAGGAATATTGGGCCCAGTGTGTGGACTTCTCCTCATAAAAGACAAGGCAGAGGCCACTGATGTGCTTCTCATGGCAGAATCGCTGCCGGAATTCATCTCGTTCTTGCTGAGACGGTGGTGGTGGTGGTGGTGGTGGTGTGGAGTGGGGGGGGGGAGAGGGATTGATGGAGGCGGGCGCTCTCTCTTAGGGTGACAATCAATCGCTCAGGATCAACAGGTTTTAGGCCGTAAACCTGAGGTCATCTCCTATCACGCCGACAGTTTCTCATCTGGCGAAGCCGGTGTTAATGCTGGTGGGAGGCCTTGGATTTTGTTTGTTATTTATGGTTAGTCACAGGTTTAGAAATGGTTCTGAATGATCGGAGGCCATCTTTCACACCGGGGCCTGTCAGCGCTTTAAACTGGTTAACCCCCTGTGTACACGCCGTGGCTGGGGAGGAAACCCACAGGCTGGTAGTCTGGGCAGAGGCAGGATTTATTTTGAGAAAGATTTTAATGTACAGATTGATTCAGTTTTTTAATGATGATTTTCTTCTGTTGTCGTCTACATATACACAATATCTTCCTTGATCGATATCCTCTGTCCTCAATGCTCATCCCTCCGCCATCCTCCTTCACCTCCTCCTCTCCCTGCATTTCATCCGCAGCCCCTGAATCAATCCCCATCCTCCCTGAGGAAACCCACTTCGTGCAGCAGCAAGGGTATTTAGAGCCGGTGTTGACATTGGACAGCGAGTTAGACAAATATCCCCAACTCAAAAAACCACAAGACAAATGGCAGACCTGAGTTTCCCTGTGTTCTGGCACCGAGCTGGCTGGTCTGGCTTAGAAGCTGCGGCCGGCCATTCAGTACAGCACAGGTGACGTCTTACTGCAAAAGGGGAACAAGTGACCACTAAGGAGGGTAAGTGGACGCATGAAAGAAAAATGTGGGGGCAGAGAAGGAGGAGGGGACGATGGATCGAAAACGCGAGGGAAAGAAGAAAGACGTGTGATTAATGTTGAAACTGAAGGAAGCGCGAACCGCAGTCAAAACCAGAAGCAGGATATGTTTGAGAATGGCATTATCACATGGGCTGAAAAAAAGTCAAATGGAAACGATTATATTAAATTTTCCGGCGTGAGGAAAGAAAAATCATTTATCTCAGGAGACTTCATGTGAAAAACCAGTAACTCCTGCAGGTGGTGGCTTTGATTATGGATGGACGTTACATCATTTTCAAGGTGGAAACAGACACACACACTCACGCACATAACCACACGCATGCACACCCCGCCCAGATGGCACACACACGCACTGTCGTGGAGAGATATGGGGCCCTGTTTTTGACAACCGCCAAGTCGACTTGGCATCGGCCCGGACCGACGTGATCCAAGAAAAGCAAAGGAGACCCACGAGAGAGCTGGGGCTTTTGTGTTTGCGGAGTGTCACACTTCATCACGGGGGAAACCCATAACAGGCCCAGGAAGACCTTTGAAGCTGTGGGAGGGGTGTGTGGGAATTGCCTCTGTGGCTACCTCTGATGTCAGGTCCAATATTCTGATTGCAGGCTATTTCCTGGATTAGGATCGTGTTTGTCAGATGAGAGGGAAACTGTCCGAGGATTGTATATCAGAGAGCAGATGAGCAACTTCCAGCATCCCATCGGACAATTAACAGATTACACACACTGGCTGTTGTGATACTCACTTGCTATATTTGTTTACCGGTATAAAACCAAATATACCCCAAAATATTTTACGTGAAATATTGATAAATTGTGTTTGATATATGTGAGCAAATGATTTAGTAAATGTGGGTTTGGCCATAAAAAAAGAACTATGGGTACTTTTTCTCTGTTCATAGTTTTCATCACTGGATTTGTGTTTCTAAGCAGCTCGGGCCAAATGTCCAGTGGTTTGGCTTTACCAGGATCATCGTGTCTCTGAAAACCATTAGACTAAAGATCTTGGATGGGGTGGGGTGGTGGTGGGCCGGGAGTTTGGCGGCTGGGTCAGGTGATAGCAGTGCGTGCAAGTTTGCTTTGGCTGCTTCATAATTAGTGGAACGGTGGCGTGCTGTAATGGACCACATCCTCTTGGACAGGAGCTTCACAGGCCTCAACCACCGAAGCCATAATTTGATTCTTGGACATTTTCAAATCAAGGAGAAATATTCAGGAAATTAAATTTTTACTTGTGGATGATAAGTTGGTTTGTACGTTGGAAAGTTGATTTTCCTGAAGCGCTGGAAAGGACGGAGAGTTTTTTTAATTTATTTTTTATTCTGAAATCCTGAAATGTGGAGTTTTTCCAATCAGCTCAAAGTTAAGTAACGTACATACGTGATATAGAGGATTCATACACACACACAATTAATCACTCATGATCCAAAAGCTGTGTTTTCAAAGTTCATACTTCCTCGACTCTACGAACGCTGACTGTTTGTTGGTCGGTGGGTCGATCCTCCACTTTGGTCCAGACTGAGATATTCCAAAGGCGACTGCAGAGGCCAGACGTGCACAGCCTCCAGGGAACGAATCCTATTGACATTGGCAAACCCACCATTTTTCCTCCAGAGCCACCAGCAGGACGGAATTTGGGGCTTTTAGTGAAGTGTGGTGGCATCTATTGGAAGCATCTCCTCTCAGGATGAATTACTGGAACTTTGGTGATTCCTCTGACTTTTCCATCTCGCCCCACCATCAGGCAAAAAACTAATTTGTCCATTAATTTAGTTTATGTCCAATGTACTAACATTAAAGGAATATTCAGACCTTTCAGATGCAAAAAAGATCAGAATCAAAAAAATATTATTGATGTAACCTTTGACTACTGAGTTCAGGGGAAATTGAGTTACTTGTTACATTAGTTATAGTTTTTGATGAATCTTGCTTGTAAACACACAAACAATATAATGGACTGCTGGAAAACAAAACCTCTTTGGTGGAGCTAATAAATTCAAGCAGCCCTGAATCAGCATCAGCACTTTGAAATGAATCTGAAAGGCATAATTCTGAGGAGACATATGCATCATTTAATAAAAGGTATCAGCTAAATGATCTCAGAGCTTTCACAAAGGAGCAGCAGCCCATGAGCCACAATCCATTTCAATGGTTTATGTATTCAAGAAGCCAAAAGGGACCCAGATTTTCATTGGGGGGGAGGTTTGGAGAAAAAAAAACTCAATTACTGTTTGCAGACTGGGACTGTTGTTACGGACGGTGCCGTGATCAAACACAATTTGGATCAAACCACGACTTTATTTTCACATTCTCTCACATTTCCAATCAAGGACCGATTAGCCTCAGACATTAATGAGCCCACTAATCCATTTGGGCCCCTCGTGATAACAGTTAATTGTCTGTAAAAATGTGTACAGATCCCCGTTTGGGTTGTTTACTAACTGATTTGGATGTGGTTAGGCCCTAAAGAGGCATCATTACGTTGATAGTTCTTTGGAAAATGAGCCCCCTGATGGAGGCAACACCAGAGGAGGAAAGTTAAGAATACGCGGGGCCGCTTCAAACCATTGCTCACTTGAGTGCAAATTTATCACAATCTTAAGATAACATTTGGCTGTCATCTGCCCTCATTACACTTCATCTGGAATTAGAGCTTTCTGTTTTGCTCACTGCGCCACAGTGAAGAATGTTTCTTTTCCAGAAAACCTCAAAGATTTGAATTGACTCTGACTCAGACTCTAAAGTCCAGAGGGGGAAACGACGCATGGAGGGTGGACGACGGGATGTCGGAGGAAAAGAGTTTAATTTGGCTCTGTGTCCTCTCTGTCCTCTGCTCCATGTTTGTGGCTTCGTTCTGACCTAAATCCAAATTACAGTTAAATTCAATTTCGATTTGCGGAGTTGGGAAAAATAATTTAAGTTGGCCCGAGCTGTCGCAGAAAGTTATCCTTGACAGAAGTTATGAATGTTAAGTTAAAATGAGAGGAATTTGAGGTTACCGCAGTGAAGTTCGCTGCCATCGTTCTTCTGATTTTCACGTCATTAAAAGGTCTCTCACAGAATGAAGTCTTACGTATTGATATTTGAAGCTCAGCTGCACATTTATGCCTAAATATTTTGCATCTTATTAATGGAGAATCGATCCAAAGTATATTCAAACAACACTGTTGTATTTTGAGTAACTTTGTGTCCCCAATTATAAAGTGGTGGGGATGTAATAAAGTACATTTACTTTGTTACTGCTAAAGTTTCCTGATAAAATAAAAAGTTTTTCGATAACCAAAGTAAAATACAATGGAGTGCGATTGAATAATATACAATACCGATGAGTATAAACTTAAAAAACCCAATTATCGAACTGAGAATTTAAATCCTGTCGACAAATTTGATTTCATCTGAACATCCCGTTGAAATTCTTCATCATACAGTTGATACCATCGTACATTCAAACATAGCAATGCATGCTGTAAAAGGTGCCCACTTACTGTTGCATGTGGGACCAATAAACAGAATTAAGGATTTTATTGTTTAAGACTCTTTATTTCTGGACAAATTGCTGAGAAATGTTTTGCAAGTAGCCCCAATATCTTCAGAAAGATGTGTACATGATGCACTGTGCAGCAAACGTACTTGCTTTGTCATGTTGTTGAAAGGAACAGGAGTGTATGTGTGTGTGCGTTTGTTGTGTGTGTGTGTGTGTGTGTGTGTGTGTGTGTGTGTGTGTGTGTTTGTAGTTTATTCTGGCCACTCAGCGTGCAACCTTGGCTGGTCTGTTCTGACACTCAATTTATCGTTCTGTGATTTGAGGCCTTAGTTTCTCATTACGCCCCAAACTTTTTGTGTCCTTGTGCGGCAAAAATTAGTTTGTGTGTCTGTGTAAATCACCTGTCATATGCACATGCTCCTTTAAGAAAAAGCCAAGGGTGTCATTTGATTCCTGCTGCCTCGCTTTCATATTTATGCGTCTCATATTCACGTCCATTGGCTGTGTCTCGGTTGGGCTATCCATCAACACTTTTTATTCCCGTCGCACCAACAATATGGACATAAAACGCTTTTTTACGTCAGCAAAAACCGCTGCCACAAATAAAAACGCAACAACAGCAGCTCTTTATTTGTCAGGGAAATAAACGACATGAATTAAAACTGATAAGTGACTAAAATTGGCATTAGTCATATCCTATGGGCTGGTTTTTTTTAATGGAAATTACCAGGGGCGGTGAAGCTGTTTCATAAAGTATAACCCCACAAAATTGGAAAACATAGGTGATATATTAATGAGTTTACAGGACTGAAGGACAACCAGACCCAGGGGGACGTGTCCTGCTCCTGCCAGCGCACCAGCACAAGGACATTTCTCAAACCAACGTGGCTGAGAAACAGTTTGAAAAATCACTCGTCCTGTCGGATGAAATTTCCAACATGTTGTGAGATATTTATCGCACAAATTAATTTGTTTATTTATTGTTTTTAGGTTTGCCTGCCCAGTGACTGAGGGTGAATATTATTAATATCACTTTAACACATTTAGTCTGGTCATTAAATTGAGATTGTTATTGTAGCCACATTAATGATGATGATATTATGATGCATATCCATGTTAAATCAAATAGAAGAAATCAATATATTAAAAGAAGAAAGGAGGACTTGATAAAACAACAGAACAAGGAAAGAAAATTGAACATATTATATTTTTTATTTCTTCTTCAGACATCATAATCACTCTTTAGCAAAGTAACGTCATTCAGTACTGCCTGTACAACAAGTGACGCTCATCTGCATCTTTAGATGTTGTCACACGTTCAGGTTGAATAAAACAAAAACAAAAAAGGCAACCCATTGAAAGCCAGGGGATGAAGAGACGTCTCTCTCAATTTTGTACACTCAAACAAAATCAGTTGCCTTTGGCCTGCTTAGGGGTAGAAGGTGATGGAAGCACACGAAAGCAGTGCAATTATTCTGCTCTGGCACAACAACAGAGAGCAAAAAGAGCATCAAAGGCTTTTCCTCTGAGCGAAATAGGGCTCCCTCAGAGGAAAAGTGCAACCTGTGTGTGTGTGAACACCAGAGCGTGGACTTCTGGTCCTCTCTCCCGAGACACGAGATGGGAAGGATGCATGTCAGTGTCAGCATTACAATCACTGGGCAGAGCAACTTTGACTACGTTTCATTATAGTAAACAGAACTGTGAAAGTCGTTTTTTCTAAATTTGTGCCTCGTGCCATTATGAGAGTTGAAAAAGATGTGTAATTCTTGCTTTCAAATGTAAAACAATACATTTTATATTAAACTCTTTTTCAATTTATCACGTGTAAAGTGTTTTTTATGTAATATTTAATATGAAATTGTTACTTTCAAGACTTTATATTATTTAAGCAACACAAAACATCACCACGTGTAATGAGCATGCAAAATATGTGTTAAATTTAAGAAATAAAAAAATACACACGACATCTGTGCCTGCAAAGTTGTTTGCATGTGTTGCTGAAATATACATTTTATTTTCACTTTAGATTTTTTCTGTATTTCACTTCTACAAATTTTTCTTGCGATTATTCATCTTTATTTGGATTTTTTTATTAATTTAACTGAAGTATTTCAATGATTTGTTTTGACCACTTTGTATTGAATACTTTTGCTATTTCTTTTTTATGGATATTTTTCTTTGCATATTTTCATTACATTTTAACTTTGAACAATCTGCTTCGTAAATATCTTATTAGGTTTTGCTTTTGATTATAATAAAAACCAGATATTGAGTTTGATAGAAAGAGAAACTCAGGGGTTGATGGTTTTCTCTCAGGCATCTTAGAGGACGTCTCTGTGGAGAGCAGGGGTCCTTCAGCAACCCGGAAGCTCTGCTCTCCCATGCCTCACATGTTGTTATGGTGCTTTCTGCCTCCTTCTCCCTGCTGCTGAGCTCTGTCACTATTAAACTGTCACTAGACTCTTAAGGGAAACGTAGGAAGATGAAAGTGGTCGCGTTGATAAGGTAGTCCCTTGTTTTAGCTCTAACTGTCTCAGAGATGTGGGAGTGATCTTAGTTTTGTTAGCTTAGCAGTGATTCAATCTCAGTTATGGATATTGTTGTTCCTTTAGAATAGAGCATCTCTATCTCAATCTCTATCTCTATCTCTATCTTTATCTTTGCATATTAATGCTGCAGCTCCACACGAACTGTGTCCCGCTGATAACTTACAGGTCTGCATGCTAATGATTCAAAGCCTTACCCTGTGTCTGAGGCTATTTCTCATCCTGTGTTCCAGTGGGGGCAAAGACAGCTGCTACAACATGATGCAGTGTGTCGCTGCCGGCCACCGGATCGTAGCTCTGGCCAACCTGCGTCCTGCCCACACAGGTGAGGAGGAGGAGGAGGAGGAGGAAGAGCTGCTGGGGGGGTTTAATGTGGGCCAGCCAGCTGCAAGTCTGCACACCAGGAAACTTAGAGCTGTGCAGAATCAAAGTACTGCACAAAGTCCTGTACTAGATTTATCTATGTAGATATGTTATATGCAAAATTAGATTGGGTGCATACCTCCATCAATACCCAACAGTCCCCTTCAATTCACTCTGGATGCACTAAAACACACACAATCACAGATATCACTCCCCTAGATATGTCTGTTTATTTCATTAAGAACCATGAACAATTTCCTGGGAAATTGGGGAAAATGAATCCAACCCCTTTGTCCTGATTCCTGGGTTCTTAATTGACTTATGTCCCACTTCTTCACCAAGTTTTGCGGAAATTTGCTCAGTAGTTTTGGCGTAAGCTGCTCTGTACAACACCACCATGATCTGTAGGCCATTGAGTGACTCCTCTGAAGCTAACAGGATTTTAAAGGTCCTGCTCAAAAGCTTCATGGTGGTGGGAATGAGGAAGGGGCCAGTGATGGTCTCTCATTTTACCCACTTAGGTTTAGACTGACGGAACTGTTGACCTCAGAGTAACTAGACACTATTGGTAAAATTTTGAACAGTGAAATAGCTGAAAAAGTTATTCGATCATAGAACTTTCCAATTAGAAGGAATTTGAGTATTTTATCACTGACATTTCGAGAGAGACAAAGTTAGTTTGGAGTTAATATTTATTTTGATTTCAAAGTATTTATTTTATTTTCTCCTGTATGGATCTTTACTCTACTTAAACTATTCAGTAGTTTTGAAACACAAGTTCCTGTTAAATCGTCTTCGTCATTTCTTATATCTTTAAAAAAAACCAGTATGTTTTGGTTTTTGACTGTTGATCAAATGAAAACAAGATGTCCCCCTCAGATCAAATAATCATTGTTTGGCATCTTCAGAGAGAACATCTACTCAAATTATTGAGAAAATAATCCTCAGATTAATCAATTGTCTTCCTAATCTAAGAGTTAACCTGGATTTGTATTCACCCTCAGCTTTCCTACATCCTTTAGACTTTATTAAACTCGTCATCTCTTTCCTCAGTTATATGATGACTGGCTTGTCATCAGACACTCAAACCTCTTTTCATCTCTGCTGCAGATGAGTTGGACAGTTACATGTACCAGACCGTGGGACACGAGGCCATAGACCTGTATTCTGAAGCCATGGATCTGCCTCTATACAGACGCACCATCCAGGGCTCCAGCCTGGACATCAGCAGAGACTACAGGGTGACGGAGGGGGATGAGGTGGAGGACCTGTATGAGCTGCTGCGCCTCGTCAAGGTACAGAGATACAGTGATGGGATGTTCTTAACCTGGGAGTGTGTCTGTCAGCTTTAATAAGCATATCTCATTTAATTATTTGTATGTTACACACAGAAGCAACAAAGCAGCATGTGTCCTCCTTGCTTCTCCATCGCTGCCACCTGTGCAGTTGAAGCTCGGTATCATTGGCCTCGGTTCACTTCTTTACCTTTATATTAAATTATCCAAATCTCTCTCTGTCCATATGTAAGTTCTGTGTAAAAAAATAGTCTATTGAAAGTTTATCTCTAAGGATGTAATTTATCATTGACTGTGTCATCCATCATTTGTTTACCTGCTTCTTTAGCGTTAGTAAAGAGATGGGTTGGGTTCGCCAAGTTCAATGATGCATCTTTAAATTATTAATCACAACAAAACTAAAAACCTAATACGCTCTTCAAGGTGCCATTTGGATATTTTGTAACAACATCTTAGGCTTCGGCTTCTGTAATTTGAATTAAATGTTTTTACAAATATTTTTCTGGCATCTTTACTCCTTAGAGCAGCACAATCCTTGATATATAACAGATTACATTTTTATACACCTTTAAAATGTATATACATATATTTTCTAGAAATATGTACTTTTGTGTGTGCATGTGGGAAATACTGCAATTTTAAATATATTCTATTATTATTCGAAGAGACATTACTTCTTCTATAACTACACCTACACATGTACAGATATACATCAATTCCACATCAAATAAAACTGCAAAGGGAAACAAAGCAAATTGAACAAATTACATTAATCAATAAAAGCAAAAAAAACGTATATGTACGTGATGAGATATACAAGGCTTTCAATCTGCTGTGATTTTTATTTGGAATAGTGTTATCCCACCATGTGATTATGTGAACTCACTATCGCAATGCTTTGTTTAATATGCACCCGAGTCGTTTGATTGGCCACCGCTGACATTCGCTCCACTGCAGTTTTCAGCGAACAAGCTCTCGGAGCGCCACTAAACGTCCCATCTTGGCTAAGGTTCATGACATATGTCACACTGTTGAGATGTTTTACAAGTCACTCTCTGTGGATTCAGAGTCACTTAGTAGCCCATCAGCAGCGTCTCGAGGAGGCTCTGCTTGTCGGGCTTCATCTGGCCGCCTGTACACTAACAGTCCTTAGCACCGAAGTAAAGCTGCTCCGGAGATTAAAAAGCCATGGTGGTGCTTTTAGTCTGTCTTATTTGAGTGGGTCCTGATTCCACTTTCAAAGTGGAGTAAGTTTTTCTTTTTAATGTTACTCCGGGAAAATGGCGTGTGCCAGTTGTATCGGTTTATGAAAGTTTTATGTGTGGAGTTGGAACGAGTTGCCCTTCAACAACCGGCTTCACAGGAAAAACTCCATTCTTTTTTTTATCTCACTTGACAGAAGATCAGATGCAAAAAAATTAATCACCGGGTTAATAATTCATCAAATACCACTTTTGCCAGGACGCTGGAAAAAAAATATTAATTTGAAGCCAAATTATGTATGTGACCGGTGTGGCACAGGGTGGCTGACTGACAGGCTGGAGACAACTGCATGTGTGTTTAACACACCGCTGGCACTGCCTGCCTACCTGACTGCCTGCAGCCACCTGGACACACACTTCAACAGCAGCAGCAGCTCCTCTCCCTGCTGTCAGCACAAACCGGCTGTAACACTTCTTTCCCCTCTCCCGCACCCCCCCCACCACACACACGTTATATAGCTCGGAGCATCAAAATCTAAGGGCTTCTTATGGGATGGAGTTTGTTGTTGAGACGGGAGTTGGCTTGACGTGGTGTAAATGAACGAGGTGTGGGGGGTGCGTGGGTTCTTTCTGTAGGTTTCCATGTGAAGACGTGTTCACCCGGAGCCGAGGGCAGCTCCAGGGTCCCTGCGTGTCCGCACTCCGCTTCTGTGGCAAGGGCCAGTCAGCCGGCCTCGGGGCATTTCCCCGTCCTCTGCCTGCCTGTCTTTGTTGTCTTCTATATAAATAAATCCCCAGTTTTACACATGCGGCTCCGTGAGGCAGCTCTCGCTTGTTTGTTTTTCTTGTTAGTTTCCACGTTCACACGGTCAAATTTAATGGTATCGGGGGGGGTCTCATAAGTATTCACAGTCAAATAGCCGACGTGTCTCCGGTGCGTGATGCAATATGCCATTTCTGCCTGTGGTCAGGGCTCTAATTGCAAAGGGCTGCTAATTTCCCATTTCCAGGGCTTCTCTGGTCTGACCTCACCAGTCAGCCGGGCCATAGATCACGGCACTTGGACTCCCACGGGGGGGCTTCTCGTGGGCTGGCAGACCTCCAGTCATCTCCCCGTTTACCCCCCCACCTCCCCTCGCCGTCATCAACAGACCTGCACCGTAAACAACAGGCTTCCTCTCTCGCTCGCTGAGTGATGTCAACCATAAGAATGCAACTCTCTTATCTCAAATTTCAGGGTCACTGCTGCATTTCTGACTCGTTGGTTAGCTTTACAAACTTGTACCGCTTGCTCTGCATCGCGAGTGATGATGAACTCTCAGAGATCAATGAATTCACAGTATTAAGAAAACAGCGTCTTAAAGCTGCTCTTAAAAAGTCATGGATTACCGTCACGTTCCCTTCGTCAGGAAGTCTGAGTTTACTGTTTCATATTCATACAGGGAATGTTTCAATTCTCACCATAAAAGTTTGTGGTTTTGTTGATTTGTGAAGGGAATAATGGGGGGGGGGCTCTTCTTTTGATAATGAGCTGTTAAATCACCCCCTCCAAAAAAGAACAGCTTTAGCACGAAAGGATGTGTTCTGTTTGGAAAAGTGTGATATTTTGAAAGATTCTTTTCTCGCAGTTTGAATTAATTAGAAGTTACAAGATTATATTTGGCAAATGACACTTGAGCATAGATGAAAGAATTTTTTTCCCCCCCTCCTCAGATCCGGAGTTGATGAGTTTTAAGTGGATATTCTTCCCCTTCTTCTTCCTCCTCCTCCTCCTCCTCCTTTTCCTCCTACTCCTCCTTTGAAATGCAAGCAACAGACCCGTAGCCTGAGCCAACAGTGCCATCTACAGACCGTTCCCATGTCTGACGGACCGAGTCGACTCCACACTTTGGCCTCTCGCAGAATGTTTGGAGCCTTTCAGAAGAATCAAAGGAAGAGATCATATTCTTCAGAACCATTGTTGATAGAGGAGGAAAAAAAAACTCAATTATAATAGGTGGGGTGGGGGGGGTGAGCCGTCCATCCCCTGGTTAGTGGTGATAATGGCAGAATGACAATGTGGCCCTATCCTTGGCCCCTTTGCTCTCATCGCTGGTCGTGTCTTTTGAAGTGTGTAACCTGATAGACATGCGAGCCACGGCATCCCATCCTGCACGGCTCTGATCTTTGAACCCGCTCTTTGAGGGGGAGATATAACTGTTTAGTCAGCGGCAGTGGGAATCTTTCAATTTTTTCGGAGACATCTAACAGAATATTTTCATTGAGATGTCGATGTCCTTGTTTCCTATCAGACATTTAAAGTCTGTGAGTTTAGAGAATTTATGTTTAGTGCGTAGCCGAGATAAATACATTTTCCTTCCTGTTCAGCACACACTGTAGGTTGTGTGTCTGCACTTAATGTGTGTGGCTGGTCTGCCTCCCCTCCGCTGTGATCTGCTGTGATGTGTGATACAGATCAGCAGTGTCAGTCACCGCTGGCTGTAACGCCAGTCCCCCCGAAGGCCTGCAAAACTCCTCATATTAGTCATATCACATCCCTCAAGTCCTTTATCCCCGTCTCTGTGCTCTGTGACCTGACACAGTGGCTCTTTATGCCCCGTGACCCTGCTCGTGTGTGTGCGGGCGAGCGCACGCCTGCGTTTTTTTCAAGGTCAGGTCAAATCGGGCCTCTGCTACAGGATAACAGGGTTTTATCTCTGCTCTCCTCACACACCTCTGCCTCCTCGCCCCAGTTCGCCTCCTTTCAGCACTCGGCAGCTCCCGTCCTCTTTCTCTCACGTCTGAGAAACCCACGTTCGCCGCTACGTTCAAGACAGGTCGAACGTTTTGCAACACAAAGGCGTCGCACCTTGAAAAGCGGCACGCCCCCCACACGGCATGAATGCTAGTGAGTCTCTCCGTGAGATACAGCCGCCGCTTCAATCCCTCGATGAAGTGATAGATACTATTTTAAAAAGATAGTGACTCTATTGCAAGCAACTCTGCAACCTTTGATCGGATGAATAAAGACAAAGACATTTAAGCTCATTAGAGTGATGAGGAACAATAGACGATATATCCGTGCACGTGTTCCTTCCTGCCAGCTCTAATTAGCAGCACCGTGACATCTCTGTCTTACTCAGACCCGGCTTTGAGAACGATGGAAATGTTACTTTCAAATCAAATTTTCCTATTCTGTAATGCGTTCGACTTTGTAGACAGAGTTTTTTTTTCATGGGAGCTGATACCGTGGATCGGTTAACACCCAAAAACTTCCCTTCCTGTTTAATCAAGCCCGTTTTTTCTCCAGGAGCAGTATGGGAAAGACTCTGGGAGAAAGTGCACTGAGACCTCTGGCCTTTGTAGATGAAACATTCCCCTTCTGTTGCTGTGTCTTTAAAACACCACGTTTAAAGTGAGATTACGCTTCTTGAACACACACACTTTCCCTGTTTCTCCTGATACACACACACACACACACACACACACCCATCCTCAGCCACTCCATTATCGACATCAGCAGACAACAGCGGTGCCCTGTGAGATCGCAGAGGCAGCCTGTCCACAAGTCCAAACATTCCTTGTCTTTTCTTTTTTTTTCATTCTTTCCATCTCCCTCGCCCCTTCTATCTTTCGTCTGCTGGCATCTTTGTCTCCATTGTGTTGTCGTCGTACTTTCATCCGGACCCTTCAGAAGCCTGGCACAGCGGTTTTTTTGCGCATGCCCTGATGGAGGTGCGTCCCGCTGCGAGGAAAGGAGGGAGAAGAGAGAGAGAGGAGAAAGAAAGGAGCAGAGAGGAGGAGGAGAAGGATGGTAGGCAGGCAGGCAGAGGAATCTCCAGTTGAACAAGGAGCTGTGCGGTATTGATTAGGGAGCTGAGGTGTTGTGAGACACGTCGTTGAGGAGGGGTCTGAACTATAAAAGGGAGGGTTGGGGTTGGTGTTACAAAATCAAACACACAGCCCTTCTCTGATTACCGGCATGGAGCTGCATTAGGCTTACATCGGGGGGGCTCAACAGGAAAATGGATTTCTTTAAAAACCTGCTTAATACATAAATCATGACCTCTGGGGTCACAGCGAGGGTTTAGGAGCTCGGATCAATAACCCGGCTAATGCGAGCTTGTTGCAGCTGGTTTGTGGTGCGGAGAGACCTCTAAATGTTGTTATTGGAAGTAGCTTACAAGCAGCCCTAAGACCCGTGGATAATCACTTTGTAGAAAAGTTTGTTTTATTGCGTTTTCCACTCAAGTTCAGGGGCCGTATTTAAATAAATATTTCAATCCTGAGCTACAGTAGAGATTCCTTCGAGCAGCTGACATTGCTCCGGAGTCGCCTCCACATGCGACCGCCATTGTTATCTTTCCCCTTTGGTCCGAGACCGCTTGTGTTTGTGCCGGTCGACACAGCGGCAGTGGGGCCGAGATTGCAGACCTTGTTTTGCACATGAGGAAGGATAGCATTAGCGCTGAGATAATGGCGCTGTGTATTGTTCGCCGGCCGTGTGGAAGTGGTGGGACAGGATCTATTAGATGCAGGCCCATTTCCCTCCAACTGACTCTAACGGTCCCCGCAAACATTAGATAAAGAGCCTAGCCTCGAGCCTTTGTAATTTGTTTGTATTTTTCTGCTTAATGTACTTTGCTCAATCTTGTTTAGCGATGATGGAAGCTGATAGCCTTATCTCGCCTTGCCAAGGGCATGAGCCACTGCCACTGCTTGGTTGAACATTGTTCCAATGAGGAACGTTTATGGTTGTTTTTTTCAGATTTTTATTTTGGATGCCGGGTGGACTGAGGGTGTGTCTAGAGGTGATTTGCATTTGATCTATTGGTTAATATGTTTTTTTTATGGCTTGATGTAAATAAACTATCAAGGGAATTGTATCTTTGTCATTTCCTCCTTTTATTTGTGCTTTTATTATTTGTGCTCTAACAATAGAGGGAAATTTGTAATCATCCTCTAGTACCGGCCCATCAAAGTCTATCATTTTTATCATTGTGGATTTCTGTTTCTAAATTTCTGGTATTTTCGATCATCAGAGATACATTTTTAAATCACTCTGTTTGAAAATATATTTTTCAGTCTGCTTCCATCTGCCTTTAAAAAAAACAAAAATAATCACATTTCAAGTTCATCTGAAAATATGAAGTTTAATTTATTAGCTGTACGGCCTTGCATGTAAAAGGATGATCCAGTGACGTTACAAAAACAGAAGTCAACAAGGAGAGTCCACCTTAAATAAAAACCTTTTAGAATTTCACCAGTATCAACAGCTTAGTCAGACCCGACCCCGTCTGCGTCAGAACAGACAGCTGAGGAATACGTGCCAAGTCTTTCAACTCCCTGCCGTTCATCTCCTCCAAAATGAAGAGGAGGTTTTATGTTGTGTTTTGTGTTTTTTTAACCAGTCCCCACAAGAAATACCGTTTTCTGGGGGCAGGCCCCATCGCCTCCCGCAGCTAAAGTCATAACCAGCCGTAGAAAAACACTGTCTGGAGTCTGGAGAGTGGGTTAAACCAGCATCGCTGCTATATTTTCTCCTAGTCTGTCTCGGAGGAGGGAAAAGTGGGGGGGAGGAGTTGTTGGGGGGGGTCTGTGATGTCTGCAGGAGCTATATGGAGGATAGAGGACAGCAGAGCCAAGAGCCTGGAACCTGACCTCACCAGAAAAACATTTACATTTTGTACTGTGTGTGAGTGTGTGTGTGTGCGTGTTTGTAAGTCACAGACTGTGTGTGTATACATGGACATTAGTGCATGTCTGCGCATACACCCTGTGGAATAGGTGGTTGTTATGGACCATGAAAAGCTACTGACATGGTTTACCTCTCTGTGGCTGGAGACTCCCCCTTTGATTCTGTCCTTTTTCACTTTCTTTGGAGGCAGCTTCCTGTCTGAGACGCTCAAACGCTCTTACCTCAGCCGAGCGGGGTTGTTTGCCGGGACACAGCTGGGATTAGGACTTTTGTTTCATGCCCCACAGAGAACTGTTTATTGGAACACCTTATCCTTTTTAATGGTTAGAGGTGAGGCCCTTCACGTTTTGCAGGAGGCTACATGATTTTCTGTCATCCACAAAGAAAACAAATCCCAGAACAGTTAAGTGGAGGCACCGACTGACAATTTACAATCTAGGATCAACCGTTAATGTATTAAAGAGCCAGTCATAACTAAACTAGAGCTTGAATCGCAGGTATTCATGGACATAGAGTGCATCGATAAATGACCTTGTGTCTCCCTGCTGCTTCCCAACATTTAGTTTTCCATGCGTGCTGATATGGAAAGCCTCCTTGTCCTTGGACTGCTGTAACTGGGGCTTTGTGCTTGCTTTGGCCAAGGCCCTCTCCCTCCCAGCCCCGACGACTGGCTGGGTCTGTGTTTACGTAACCATATATATCTGAGAGGAAACTCGTGAAACGTTAATCTCTCTACTTTTTAACCCTGATGAATTTCTACATTTTCCAGCTGTGCGGCATGGCATATTTATGCTCAGGCTCTATCGCCGAAAACAGCTCTGTCATTGTAAATGAATCACTATCCAAGACTAAAGAGTGTGTGTGTGTGTGTGTGTTAGTGTGTGTGTCTGTGTGTGTGTGTGTGTGTGTGTGTGTGTGTGTGAGAACTTCAGGCGAGGAAAACTGTACAAATACAAGCTCGGCCATAAAGAGCTGCACCAGTTCCTTTCATGGATAAAATCCGCAGCTTCTTTCTCATTCTTCTCCAGACTGGAATCTGTGCACGTGAGCCTGTCAACTGACACATATCTGCGGGGTTGATGAGCGTCAGTCTCTCATCGCGTCGATGGGACAATGTCCGATGTCACATCCGCTGTTGACTGGTCACATCTGCGTCGTGGCCTCAGTGGAGGGACAATACTTTCCCCCGTTCAGCTTCCTCCCTGCCCCTTGTCGTAACTCTGACCTGCATCATCCCTGGAAGCCAGTTCGGGGCCTTTAGGTTTATGAGCAGCTGGCGTTGTGAGTAGTTTTGTTTTCCTTAGTCCACCACTCTGTACGGTCGAAGATTGACACGTGGTGAGTCACCTCGCCTGCCCGTCCACAAGCACAAAGGAAGAGCCCGTCTTTCAGCAGCTGCTTCAAACAGACAGCCCCACCGATTTTACAAAGGGGAATGTCTCTGAAAGCATTCTGGAACCAAAGTTTTGCCCGATGTTTGTTTTACAAAGACGTTTGCTAAGCCTGTGTGTCCATTTGTTGCTCTACATTGATGGATCCGACATTTTACACTGTGTCTCCGCCTCACTTTGTATATATAAGCAGTATATGATATATTTCGAGCATTGGGGCGTCACCCATAGCATTATAATTGGCCCTGCATCCTGTACCTTGTGCACACCTCTTCCACAGCCTATCACTCCTCCACCAACTCCGGGAGTCACCTTGGAGTAGAGCTGTCTGCACAGAATGATAATGAGAATGCTGATTTAAAACAAATAAGCAGCGTCTCCTCCTGCTAAGCTCACGCTAAGCTTCCTGTCAGTTTGGCATGTCTGAGTTGTCAGGACAGCCCAACACGCCCCGGGACTGTGTCCGCATTACATTAAACACAATCACTTGACCCTAGCTGGCCCTGTTCCCTGTATCACATCTACTTGAGCTGCTGCAACAACGAGGTCCACCCCCCCTTCTCCGTGTTCCCACCATGTAGAGAAACAGGGGGAGAACAATCCCATTACATTACAACGGGGACCGGGGCTGATCTAATGGAGAGAACATTAAAACCATGTCGCGTTCAGTCACTTACTTGATGGATCCTGGAAGAGAGCGGCCGACGAGGAGGAGAAGGAGGAAGAGATGGGGTGAGAGGTGGCGTCGAAGTGACGGTGCGGATGTGGCGATGGAGAGAGGGTGTGCGATGGCATCCACGACGCCCTTGAACAAACTGTCATTCAAACCACTTAAATTAATTTCCCCCACCTTGTCTTCTTCCCCACCTCCATGCCATCAAACATGAGGTCCTGTGCTACCTACAAGAGAACGTGGCCTCATAGAAAGTACATGTCAACAGCGTAGGAGCGGATCCATAGAGGACTTTCTGATGGAAGTACGTGGCCCTTTTGTCTGTAATAGTCAAGATCTGCCAGCTCCCGCTTCCCAGTTGACAGGAAAGGCTGGAGCAGGCATTTTGGAAACCCACCATTTTTGGCAGAATGGCTCTTTGTGTTGTTAGGGTGTATAATTAAGCTCTCATTGTGGCAGCCATTGACAGAGAGCTAATGAGGGTTCTGATGTATTCCATATGAATATGAATATTGAATCTTTAATATTTTATGGCTTTCTAATTGCCGCGAATGCCGTTAATGGCTTTGACGGTTGAATATTACCCAGACTGAATGTTCGGCAGCGCGTAAGTACCTTTTCAATCTGAGACTGACAGAAAAAGAAAGCTGCGTTTTTCAAGTCAAACTCTTTGCTTAATGATTGTCGTGTATTCTGTGGATCTTTGGGGCAGATACATATCTTGAACGAGGGCATGTCTGTGACTGTGAATACATTTGAACCACTCTTTTTCACTCGCTTACGAAGACGAATGTATATATAATTACAAAGTATATCACATACACTACCTTGATATAGAGTTTAATGGCCGTATCGTTTCTTTGTAGAGCATGTCTGTTGGCCTTAATCTTCCCCACAGCTGACATCTTAATAACTCAGCCCTCTCCATCCATTTCCACGGGAGACATCCGGATGTGGGGGAAGGATTAGTTTAATGAATTTGACAATTAGTAACAGAAGTTAATGACTGCATGGGGCTAAGTACCCTGATGGACATGGCTGGGGGGACTGAGGGCTTCCATTGCTCTGGGCCATAGATCCTCATTAATAGCTTTTCTGCCTGGAGGAGAGGACAGGGGAAGCCAGGCCAGGCCTTTGTTTAGTCTGCCTCCGATCGGGCTGCGAGGGAGTTGCGCTGTTGCTCGACGTCGTGCCAGAATTAGTCCTGCTCTGGGCATGAGTTAACACAGGGCCGCGGGGTCCTGGATCAGGTGAAGCTTCCTTTAATGAACCAGGGTCATTAAATGTTGAAAAAAAAAGAAAAAGTGACACAGAGTCGAGACAGCTCTGTCTTCGAATCTCGTGCCAAGAGTCATGAAGAAAGAAAAGTGGTTTGTGGGTCACAGGAGTCCTGATGACCTCTGCCTTGATTTATCGTTATGTTAGCTTCTTACCCGGTTCGCACCTCTAATGTAGTCAAAACATCGTTTAGCCAGATAGCTCTCATAAAGATTTTATTATTATTTATTATTATACTGTGCTTCCCGAGCTACCTTGTCACTTTGTCAAGTATTCCTTCTATAAACCATTTTGATAAATTTTTCAGCCACCATAAAAGCAAAGTTTGTGTTTTTTATGGCATCATGAATACACATGGAACAATTCCCATAATATCAGTCAATTCAGATTTATATGTATATATATATATGTACCTACCTTTCCCTAGGAGGATGAGAAAGTACGCATAGGCTTTGTTAAATCACGTCTACAGCAGCATTAGCTAGCTGCCCTCTCATTCCTGCCTGTCTCCTGGTGATAGCTATAATGGCGACAAAAACACAACCGCATCCAAAAATAATCATTTTCCAAACTTTTTGCCAAAAATATCTCGTAGCAAGGGCCCACACTGAAAACAAGAGGATGTGTGTGAAATTTGTCTTGTGTTATCATTAGTGTGGGGAACAGGCCTGGGTCTGACGAGGCCGCATGACCCCACGTAAATACTGAACCGGCCCGAGTGCAAGTCCAGAGAGGACGGAGACAGACGGAGACAGACGGAGACAGAGCGACCAACACACAAGAGGAGGCTGTTCTCCATTGTGCTGTTGCTCAGATTATCTCCGGTCCTGTCAGGTTTAAAGCCAAGGGACCAAACTGGTGTTGATGTAGCGCACTTCTCCAACACTCTTGTTCCTATCTCTTTTCCTCTTTCTGTCTCCCCTTATTCCACTCTTTACCTCCTAATTTGCCTCTTTAGGAAGTGACAATTGCATTTAGGGAAAAGGTTATCATTGTATTAGAATAGAGTGCTGGCCCTGAGGCTTACCTAGAATTACATGACACCGCCTGCAGCCCCCTTGGGTCTGTGCTGGGCTGAAATGTTATCAGTCTGACTTAATTACTGTCACTGGGCGGAATTGACTATAATGTATATTCCAGTGTTGGACATATTGGAGAGATATTTAAACGTGAGTGCAGAATCCCACATTCTTAAGATCTCTTGGTCAAAGAGTTAAATTTGAGTTGTGTACTTGTCTCTTTGCTTTTAGCTTTCGGCTTTATACCTCACATCCTTTGCTGCAGCGTAAACACCACACACATACACGTGTGCGGCCGCACTCACACAGAGCCCATCCTTTATCTGATTAGCTGGCACGCCTACATGGAGCTGTGTGTGTGTGTGTGTATGTGTGTGTGTCTGTGTGTGTGCGTGCGGCACAGTGCGTCGCAGCTCAGCGTCAAGCCCCAGGCAGGGCATGGATTTCATTTAGGAAAGTATCAAAGGTTTACACGCTGTTCGCTTTAATCAGCATGTTTATCAGGCAGAGAAAAATTGCAGGAAGGGACCACAGGGAGGAGGAGGGGCGGGGGGGTTATCTTAAGGACCAGTAGCCAGGGAAATTGATAATGGCTACAAGGTAATTTACTGGAGACTTGTGCATCCCTCCACTGCTCCTACCCTTGCCTCTCATTCTAATTACAGCCCATGTAATGTTCTAATGAATCTGCAGGTGTGTGTCTGTAGGGGAGGGGTGTGTAGGTGGAGAAGGGGGCTGTGTGCACCAGTGTGTGTATGTGGCTGAGCATGCAGCTCTTGTGTCGCGTGTGCACGTGGTTGTTTGTGTGCGTCACTCTGCATCAGGCTTGTTTTTAAGCGAGAGGAGATTGAACGCGTTTCAAGGCTGTGTCAGTATCTCTCGAGTGCATAGTTGTCTCGCTGTTTCTGAAATATGAATACGATATGAAAAGCAATTAGATTAGCCCTCAGCAATATTAAAGATACATGCCACTCACAGGCCCCACGCTCCGCTGATACCTTGAGTTGTCACCACGGTTCTGTCGTCCTGCCGGAGTGTGGAGAGGATGGAGGCCCCGGCCCGAGACCCATTCACCTCCCACACACACTACCAGGCCGATAAGGTCCAGGAACTGCCTTCAGTGGTTCCGGAGCCTCCAGTCACATACTTACACACGCACATAAACACTCATAGAGGGTTCTTTCACACAGCCCTGTACGCAACCCTCCAGGGGATATGGGCTGGCCCATAAAGGCCTTGATGCGACCAGAGTGTAAACATCCCCACAGGGCTGCGGTGCGGTGGAAGGAAGAGCCGGCAGGAATCTACCGTCGCTGCCTGCGTCAGTTTGTGTGTGTATATGTTAACATGTGTTTGTGTGGTTTTGTTCGGATAACTCTTTGGGTTACCATTGTAGGTTGAGCAAAGAGTGTTTGGCCCCGTGGGACAGTGACATCATATCGCTGTAACAATGCAACTTGCACATACTGTATAATGGAAAAGGCCAAAGAAATGTTTGTGGTAAAGTCGACTCCATCTTTTTGTGCCCACAGGAAAAGGAGGCCGTGGAGGCCGTGTCAGTGGGGGCCATTCTCTCCGATTACCAGAGGGTCCGTGTGGAAAATGTGTGAGTCCAACATACATGCACATTCATGGTTTCTTAAAGTGCACACACATCCACCCACTGCGTCTCAGCCACTGAACTAACACACTGACGCACGCTGTGGTCCACTGGAGGAAAAGAGAACATCCTCTGTAGACTTTACCTCACAGTGTGTTCCAAACACACACACACACACACATACACTGAGATTTGAGACTAGCCTTGATTTTATGATGTTGCCCTGTTTTTATGGAGCAAAGATTTAAAGAAAAGTAATGAAACTTATATAATACTTTAATTTATTATCCTGATATAATTGGCATTATTTAGTTAATATAGAATAAAGAACAATGCCCTTTTTCATGAAAATATCAAATGGTTATCCTCTTGTTTTTGTTTTATTCATTCTTTCATTACATCTACAAAGAAGGTTATGTTTTCATCCCTGTTCGTTTGTTGGTTTGTTGGTTTGTAATCGAGATTACACAATAACAACTGGAGAAATTACCATGAAACTCAGTGGAGGGATGTGGTTTGTTTCAGGGAAGAAGCCATGAAATGTGTTTTTGGATCTGAATCAGGAAGTGGATCCAGGCAGATATTTTTTTTACTTTTTTTGACATTAGGAGAGATTTTCAGTCATCAACACATTTTCACTGTTTTACAAGTAGATAATTAATGGACCTTGATAAAAACAAATCAGGCATAATGAGGGAACTTGGGGTTTTCAGTCCTCTCTTCTCTCCTAGTCGCAAAAAAGCTTCCTTTTTTATTAGCAAATATGTTTTCCCTTAAACATGCGAGATACCTATAAACATCTCAAGTATTTTTTGGAGTTGTGATCCATCTGCGTACTGTGGACGTGTGTGTTGTGTGAGTCAAACCGCAGCTGAAGATCAAGTTTTTGTTTGTGTTTGTCTCCTCCTTAAACAACGCCACTGGCACTGGTCTCAGGTGGGAACATGTGCTGTGGGTCTATCAGGGTGGCAGCTTCCCTGAAAACAGAGAAGGTGCCCAGCCTTGTTGGCTTTGAAGATCTTCTGGCGCTGGCCAATATTCGGTGTTAACCACTTTGCTTCCCCCGTCTGTTTTTCCGACCTTCCTCTCCCTCTTTTTTTTCCCCTTTCACCTGTTGCCCAGATGTTTGCGGCTTGGTTTGCAGCCCCTGGCCTACCTGTGGCGCCGAGACCAAGAGTCCCTGCTCTCTGAGATGATATCATCTGACCTCCACGCTATCCTCATCAAAGTCGCCGCCTACGGTGAGTATTTTTTTTGTTTTTGTCTTTTGTGTCTCAGGCAGCTGGTGAGCAGCCCGGTGTCCCCTCCCTTCTGGTCACCCCCTTTACTTTCTCTGGAGGTGCCACGGTGGTTAAGTAGTGTTTGGCACCGGGATTGAAAGGACAGAATTTGGATAAGTGTGCGATAGGAAGAGGAGAGAGGAGGGGAGGTGGCACCGGAGCAACAAAAACGAGAGACAAGCGGAGTAAGGCCCTAATCATTAATCCGGGGCTTAGCAGCGGTGTTGAGACTTGTGCCAGCGGCAAAGGTATTGAAGCAGAGAACAATATGAGAAGATAAGACTCACCGAGGGGAGGAGGTGCGAGGGAAGAGCACAGTGGTTTTGGGTAGGTGAGGGGGGGCTGGGGCGGGTAGGAGGAGGGAGGGAGGGTTTGGCAGTTGAGAAATAATCACAGTTGATTAGCCCGAACATTAAAGCAAACCTGTCAATAAGAGAAACATGTCGCCATTGTGTCGCTGCAGTGTCTGCGTGTGCATAGTCCCGGCTACATGGTCCGTGAAGGGAAGATTCAAATCTGGTATCTCTCATTTAGTTTTTTTTTCAAACTGCTTCAGCATTGAGGGAAGAGGTTAATGTGGTGTCACCTGCTCTCTACCTGCCTGTTTTGGAGCCCGAGGGAGAGGAAGATCGGATTACTGCATAACAGGAGAGAGTCTCTTTTCTTGTCCCTGGTACATGATGTTAAGATCCCTACCTGTATCTACTTGACAGTGCAGCTGGATCTCTCCTTTCGACGGCGCCAGTGAAAAATGATAATTACGGCCACAAATAGTTATTTCTGCTCTCAAACTACTCGTGGCGATACATCATCATGCAGACGTTGTTTACGTGCCGTTAAGTGCTTGTTGTCACCTTTGGTAGCGATCCGTTGGAGAAGGGGTCCTCGGCTGACGGATGACCCGCAGAGTCGAGCGCTGCGTCGGCAATATCCCCGCACATCTTTCAACATGGCTCAAATAACCTCTCATGAAATGCACGCGTCAAGCCATTTATCATTGGTTCTTTATTTGCTGCACCCATTTGTCATTAGTAATAGCTTCATGATTTATCTCATAATAAATAAAAGTACTTGCCACATGCTCATCAGTGGAGAGATCATGTCAGGATCCGTGTTACATGTTTTTCCGTTTCCTTCCGTGTGCAATTATAATTATTGTTTACCAGACGGAATTAATTCCTATTTCCAGCTAGAAGCAGATAAGATCACAGTTTGTCGTTATTAGTGATCAATCAATCATAATGCCAAATTAGTCTTCAGGTATAATGTTGCGTGTGGAGAATGCTCTACCTTAAAGACCTAAGTCACCCTGAACCTCTGCCAAGCTTTACACACAACTCTGTCTAAAAGCAAATTCTCTGCATTTTTTGGAAGATTATAATTAGAAAGGAAAATCACCTCGGGTGCCTTCGCATGTGTATCTTGGCCTCCCCTCTGTATGTGTTTGTGCAAGTGTGTATGTGTGTGTGTGCGCGTGTGCATGTGTGTTATGGCTACAGGTAAAAAGAAAAGATCTTATCAGCCCTGACTCCTCACCTGTCCCCAGGCGGTGGTAATTAGAAAGGAGAGAATTGAATAGGGGTGCAAGGAGCGCCCGGGGCACTTTAGGCAGCACTCATATAATTGCAGCTTTGGGTGGATGCAGTTCTGAGCGGTGGGGTGTGCTGTTTAGGGGGAGATTGGGTGACAGAAGGGCGTACCTGGTGGCCTTTGGTGTTTGTGTGTGTGTGTGTGAGAGAGAGCCAGAGGAAGATTTCAAGGGATTTACTCGTGCAGACCTCACGAGGAGAGAGAAACACACAGGACTTCTCACGGGGCAGAGGTTAAATCCGCCTGTGAACCCACCGCCACAACAGCTTATGATATTCTGCCGTGGCATGAAAATGGGTTTCGGTGGGCGGGTCGAACAGAAGGAAGTCGTTCAGGATTAATATACCTTCATTAGGTACTCAAAAAGACAGGTGGAAATTAGCAGTGGATGGATAAAGAGGAGGAAAAAAAAATACTGTCTTTCTTTCTTACGGGAGGATATTTCTTCCTTGATGACAAATCCCTGCGGTGAAAAGACAGCTGTCCAGATGCAGGATGATCCTCTAAGTGAATTCCACGCAAGTGTTTCGTTTTGCACGCTGATGCCGCAGCTCACACTTCAAAAGGGAACGGGAGATTTTAGTTTCTGAAGATGCCAGATTGCACGTATAGGGACTGTGTGTTCAAATCTCTGAGTCTAAGCCTGTGAATGTCACGAAAGTGTTTCTAATTAGCAAAAAGAAAGAAAGAAAAAGAAACGCATTCGGCTCACGAGGGAGATGTATATTTTTGTTAGGGAACTGTCTCCTTATAATGCAGAATCCCTCGCGCTAACCATGATAATTGGCAATTGCACGAGGCCCCCGATTAAATATTCATGTAATTAGTTAATTGATTGATTAGTGCAGGTGTATGTGAGGGCACAGGTTCCGCGGTTAATTGGTCCTCAGCTCCGGAGATAATTGGCATGTGTGAAATCGAGGTCCGTCCACCGGAGAACCTTTCATCTCCTCATGATCTCTTACCCTTCACACGATCGAAGCCTTTGTGCTGCGGGGAGGAGGATCCACGTCACACACATTCCCACCGATCACCTCATCCACTGAAGGGACACAGGATGTAATTTAATATTTACTTAAAGGACAATTAATGTTTTATACAGATTTGACTGATTATTGTGCCATGGTTGAAGGGAACGAATGGGCGTTTCCATATATTTTTCATTATCCACTGTATATTAAAGAGTGTTGGAGTTTGTACATGCGGTAGATAGAAGAAGACGTGTTTTCGAGATTAGAGCACAGCGATCAGGATTCAGACTCTTTATTAAGTGTCACTGCTAAAAGACGAGAAGCAATTTACTCCTGAAATGAGCTGTGCTGTCCTCGTACCCAGGCCACATTGACTTTTCCTCATTTCAGATAATCTATTCATATTATATGTTGTTGTCAATTTTTGTACCTCAGTGAAGAACTGAGGCTCTTCTTACAGAGTTAAAGAGTTAAGGAGAGGACTCTTGGTGTGAGTTAAACTGGGGTCTGTGTGTTAAGCCTCCTGCCTATCGTCGGGCTTCATTATTTTCTTAAATTTAAAACAACCAAATCAGAATTTAATTTCAAAGTCAAGGGGATATACTGAAAATAATGAAAAATATCGGTTTACCACCAGTTCTTGTCCAAAACCTGAATATATTCAGTTTACAATCACTCGATTTAATGAAAAGCAGCAAGTTCTCACAATGGCGAAGCAGTGATATGAAGTCTGACTGAGAAGATTAGTTAAATTAATTTAAATGAATTAACTTTCCGTCACTTGACTAATTGATTTAGGACTAATTGTTTCACATTTATTGTCACTGAATTTATTAATTCTTTCTTAAGACAGATTTAGCTTCTTTTTTTTTATTCCCATTTTATTGAATTATCAATGTTTTCTACGTGTGTGTTCTTAATATGACTGGAAATTAACAGACAGAGCGATGAACAGAACACAACAAGAAAATATACATATAAAAGGATACTACACCGGGCTGTATATTTTCTATTTGAAGGCTGCTGCACACTAGAGGATAATCAGGGCAAATTCGAGACCTTCCCCTCTTAATGCTACCGATTGAGTCTGGGCCTCCCACCTGAAAGTTGTTTGCCAGGCGCCATAGAACAACTGAAGAAGATATCGCAGGTTTCTGTGAGATTTCAAGTCTCTGGAATCGCTGATGTGAAATAATTTCCTAGAAAGGGCAGGTGATAGGTCTGACGCTCTGGCCAAATCATCCACTCTGTACGTTCTGATGATTATACAAATCTGTCATTATGTCTTTAACATCGTCTAAAACAGTCTTAACCTTAGTGCAGGGGTCAGAGTTGAGTTTGATGTCTGGTAATTTTTAAAATAAAGGTTAACATGTCCTGTTCAGTGTGGACATGTTAAGTTTCTCCCTTTTGATTTGTTGCACCGGAAACATTTCATCCTAAAGTGATCCCCACAGATTTCGTGCCGCCTATTTCTTCTTTTCACAGACACTGAATTTCAGATAAGAGTCTGACAAATTTCACATATAACCTTAATCTTATCATCCTTTGTACGGCGCCGCCTCCTTCCCCCTCTTTCTTCCCTTCCGTTCTGCATTTCTCCATCTCTCTCTCTCTCCCTTTGCAAAGATTAGGTGATTGTGAACAGCCATTGTTTCGGCGCCGGGTCTTTGAGAGTTTTCGTTTAAAGGCTGATGCAGCTCACCTACTGGGGAGGAGATGCTTATTTCATCCGTTTAAAGGCTAAAATGTTACACATCATGAATCCAATTTTCTCTGCCTTTTCTCTCTGAAGGCAGGGATTAAAGCCGAGCTGTCAGCCGGGACACGCCAGATCTGGAGACAACCCTCGGATGTCTGCGATACTGCGCTCAGCTCCGTGCCGACAGTATCTGCAATCTCCCGGCTTTTTAATTTAGCATTAGACTCAGTAAGCAAAAACAACAAGCAGTTTCAATTAAATAGGAAACTGGCTGCTGTGGGTTTACATGAATCAACCTCTTCAAGGTGGGAAAAGGCCAATCATGATCGTTAAAAAGAATCAGTGCAGACGTGCGCTCTGGAAATAATTGCCATTGACTTCTTTACGGGGAAGAATAGAGTGTTTTCTGTTCACACGTGGAAGATGGAAGATGTTTTTCTTTCAGCTGAGAACTTTGCCTTTTTGGTTCGAGAATTGCAAATTGAAAGTGAATTTTTAAGCCCGATGAAAAGGGCTTTCCCGATTTCCCTTGTTATCGCAAACTTTTCAGAGATATGGTTAACCCCTGTTGTGTCTTTTCAAAGTTTTTACCGTAAGTTTCATACCTCAGTGTAAAGACAACCCTGGTTGTCTGGCGAACTTTTTTACACCTCGCTAATTTCAACCTCCTTTAAATGTCGACAAGGTTTTTTCTCCCTCATTACTGGACTCCCCCGGTTTTAAAGTTCACTGAATTAGATCGGAGTTTTATAGGATAACACGAGGTAAAAAGCTCTTTTTAAAAGAGAGAGCCATTCCTCTCCGTCTCTCTCCGGGAAACTCCCCCCTCTCAGGAGAGCGGTCCTGCTGTCTCTGGCGGCGGACTAATGGCGGCTTCTAGTGGGCTTATTTGGGTTTAATGTGGCATAATGAGGTTAGGTAATTGGGTTTAGGTCAAGTTGTAAAACAGCTTCCGAGGAGACAGAGATGTGAAGATCATGTAAATGAGTGGTGTTAGATCGCTGAAGGCTCACACCAGTGGCCACTCAAAGGCTCCTGGAAGCAGGTATCGAACACGCGCCAGCTCGTTTTCCGCGGCTCCTCGTCTCCAAATCGCCGCGGTAACCTTAAGTTAGTCAGGAGCATCAATTAGGAAAACACTCGTACAAGTGCTAAGTGGTCTTGGGAGGAATGCCGCCGTGGTAATGCCACCCCTCGTATCATTTCATCACTCACTCCTGTCTTCCTCACTTTCCAATGTCCTCTCCTCCTTGCAAATATAAAATCATGTATCATATATTATTTAAGAGCAGGCAAGTTAATTAACATATTAAAAAATTGTGGCATCCCCTCAGCAATTTGGAGCCAATTATTAAAATTTGTTAAAAGGCATGACTAATTAAAGAGGATATTTAAATGGGATTGAATTTTAATGCTTTTCTCTCCCCTCTCCTTCCTTATTACCTTTGTGGCAGGGTTAAGATGAGAGGATGTTGAGATTAGATATTCTCACACTAATTAAGACCACCGCTCCCCTGGGAAGAGAATAAGGGCCTTGCTCATTCTCTCCCCTCCACACCCTCCCTCCCTCCCTCCCTCCGCCCACCACGGCCCTCCGCCCCGCAGCGCTGGACCGCCGGGGCCCCGGAGGAGACACACAGCTGGGATTAAGATGAACTGGGGATGGGATGCGACGTCCTTCCTTCACCTCCCCTCTCCCATCCCTTGCTCCCCATGGGGCCCCCGCAGATGACACATTAACCTTTGAGGCTGTCAGGGCCATGAGAAGAGAGAGATTCTCACATTACAATTAACTTTGTTCCTTTAATTAAACACATGAGCATGCCAACGAGCAGGACCACGCGGGGCGACGCCTCCCAGTAGAGGAGAAATTATTAGGGATGATCCTGCAATTTCTTGTCCAATTGCGATGGCAGTACTGTCACAACTGCACGTCTCCCCGTATAGGTCATTACTTACTTGTTAATGATTATGTCAATCAATTACAAGGCAGCCAGAGAAAAGGAGAAAATGGAAAGAAATGTAGAATAAGGCATTTCACCGCCAGTCACCGTCATGATGTACTTTTTATTTTTAGATGTACGCATAGACCTCTTACAGTAAACACAGGGGCAGGAGCATATTACTCCTCACTTTGGGATTTCCTAAGACTTAGCACTTTACGTTCACGTCCTGTTATTATTGTTCCATTCTCTGTAACAAGCACCTGGTACTTGGGGCTTTTGTTTTGTTCAGTTGTTGTTGGAACGGTGTCCACACTTTGTGAGGGAAGATGTTTACGGGGTGAGATGGAGTTCAGATCGTTGTGCCGTGCCATCAGGATCAGTCGTCTTGACAACAAAATCCGGATTTGGTGTCACGGGGGAGAAACCCCCCCCCATGCTCAACAAGCTGAGTAAAGTGGACATGGTTTAAATGCACCATCAAGGCCTTTTTCTAGATCTGAATATTGTATTAAAATTGTAAAATACGTCTTTTACGTCTTTTTCTTTAGCTGTTTTTAGTTTTTTTTCTGTTTGCCGGTGAGGGCCAGCAAGCTTGTTCTTTCAGAGTGTTCCACCACTGGTTGTGCACACAAAGCCCCCCCCTCGCCCTCCCTCCCTCCCTCCATTCTCTCCCGTGCCGGTGACTCACTTCCATGCACCATTTCAGGGGAAGGGGAGGGAAAAAGGCAAATAAACAAGATCTCCCCCCACATCATGTTCTCAAAGGGAACAAGATGTGGGGGGGGGCAGCAGGCAGGGAGGAGAGGGGTGGGGGGGGTCTGTGGCCAGCAATTTGAAAACTGTTGCCCTTACCCAGAGAGATCTGTGTACACTACTCGCAAAGTCAAACAAATAGATCCAGGGTGCGGGTTTACGTGTGTGTTTGTGCGACTGCCCGTAAACCTCCCTGCCTGTCATCTTCAATCACTGTTCTCAGTTTCTGATCAGACCTCTCTCTCTCTTCCTCTCTCTCTCTCTCTCTCTCTCTCTCTCCCCTTCTCTCTTTCCATGTGTCTGTGTGTGTCGGTGTTTGTGTGTCTTTCTGTCTTTCTGTGACTATTTCCCACGTGGGTGCCAGGCCTGGATCCGGAGAAGCACTTGGGAAAACCTCTGGCTGACATGGAGGCCTATCTGAAACAGGTCACTGATACTTCCATGTGTTTCCATGTGTACAACACTTAACAACACTATACATATATATATTTGTATCTCTTAAAATTTGCATTCAGGATAATTTATTGTCAGAAATTTTGTCACACCAATTACATTCTTGTACATTTACTGGCTTTACCACACTTTATGTAAAGCCAGTAATTTGTCTCTTAGACTGGTCACAAAAAGGTTTTTTCAAACTCAAGGGCTGTACAATTACTTGTATTAAAATTCAGATTTTGATTCTCACCTTTATGCAACCTTATTTCTAAGTGTATTTTAAATGGGAAAATAAGCTGCATCAAAACACACTCATACTTTTACTTCCCTAATCTAAAGCATCCAGTAATGCTGCACTATCTATGCTTTCTCCCTCAACCCATGACAACGCGGCATTAACCCACATGACAGAAAACCGGCAGTGTAAAAGTGTAAATGAAATGTGTAGAAAAGAGTTAAAATAAATTTAAAAAGTGAAAACAAAATGAATCCAGAAGAGAACCCTGGTGATTACAGGACAGAATCACAATCTCAATTCTAAGCAAGAAAACCCTGATTCTCATTTTTTCCAGACTTGGTACAGCCCAAATAAACTTTAGTTTGAACTTGGAGACACTGTCGTCATGCAACAACTGTTTAAATTGCTTTTTGTTGTATTTAAATGAATTTGAATAAGATGTGTTGTTTTCAGCTCTCTCAGAAGTACGGAGTCCATATTTGTGGGGAAGGAGGAGAATATGAAACCTTCACCCTCGATTGTCCTCTCTTCAAAAAGAAAATTGTTATGTGAGTACAGCACAATAAACTATAAACGCACTAGTGTTTGTCTTTTACGGCGTGTGGCTGCGTCAACTTTGTAAAGTTGTTTTTTGTTGCCGACAACCCAGAAGTTTTTTGTTTGTGCGTTGGTGCAGCGATGCAGCGGAGACCGTGATCCACTCGGCAGATGCCTTCGCTCCAGTCGGCTACTTGCGCTTCACCGGGATGCACACGGAGAACAAAGACAGCGTGAGTCGAGCTTCTGACAGAATCTGCGAGTGTAACTTGTTTCGTAAAATAAGATCAATGCCGCTCGATGCTGGATCAATAACTCAACAACAAAAGTTTGGAGTTTGCTCTGGGGTTGATTACTTTAAACCCACTCTGAGGGGGCAAAAACAAACACAAGAACAAAACCCTTTGGTGTCTGATAACTTTGTCGAGGAGGAGAGATACACAGCACTGTAGGGCAGAGTTCACATCGACCTCCAGAGGGCCAATCTCTCTCTCTCTCCCCGCACTCGCTCGCTCTCGGTCTCTCCCTCCATCCCCTTGCTCTCTCTCTCCTCTAGCCCCACATGGCCTACTTTGACGTCTGCAATATTCACTGCAGCCTGAAACTAGGCCCAGCTTAATAAACATGTCTGCTCGCATTAAGGCGCTTTGCATTCAGGTAGCTGGCTTCGCAGACACAAGCAGTGGGTTGGCAGAGGGAGGCGGTGGGGGGGTGGCTCTTGGTGTATGAGGAAGGAGCTGGATGAGGGTTCGCTGACTGGAAGGGAGCCACTAGGAAACACGGGGCTTCACTTTGCAAGAACAGAAAACTCCCAATATCATCGTCGATTGACATTGACCTCGTTTATGTGCATTTCCGATATTCCAAATGATTGGCTCCAGTAAGACACCAGCTGATGCTTGGAGTGTGCGTGATGTTGTGTTTGCTGCAGCGAGTTGCGAGTGACAGTGTTACACTGAGGGATGGCGCTCGCCTGTAGATCAACATGTCTCCAGGGTGAAGCATGTGATTTGCACATGTGTTTCCTTTGCACATCACACAATAATACGTTCCGTGTTTGTATACGTGCAATATGAGAGTGTGCGTTGCTGTTTGTAGCCCTGCGTGCGTTTTGTGTTTAAGTGTGTGTCTGCATATTGGTTGGGGGGCTGGGGACTGTTGTGGACAAAAAAAAATAAAAAATACCCCCATCCCACAACCTCCGTGACCCTGCAGCCTCACTCCCTACAGCTATATATTTTTCACCCCCCCCACCCCCTCGGTGTTGCTTCCACCCCCATCGCACAAACACACACACGCACACACAAACGCTGCCACAGCCCCCCCCTAGGTTTCTGTTGGAAGAGCAAGGGGAGATCCAGGGTCTGCGAGGGGTGGGGGGTGGATGGGGGGTGGATGGGGGGGCAGGCAACCAGGGGAGAACCTGCCCCGCTTCGGCCTTCTGAAGCTCTTCTCGTCAGGGTGACAGATCCGCAGTGACATCAGCACTAGGGGAAACTACACCGGGCTCAGGGGGTGGGGATGGACCACCATCATTTGCCCTCCGTTAATGCTAGTCAAGCTATTTCTCATGCTGGCCAGGAGAGAGGGGCTGAAGTATAATTAATGTGATTATCATATGGCCTAATGCGGTTGACAGCAGACAAGGGGGGGGGTGAGTGAGTGTTGGGTGGGGTGAGAGGGGTGTTGGGGAGAGAGGGAATATGTATTCAAATGTGTGACGCCCGGCAGGATTTGGCAGGTAATATGTAGGCCTCAGAGAATGGTAATGATTTGATATTCAAAGAAGTAGCAGAGGGTAATAAAAGTAAGAAGAAGAAGAAGAAATAAAAAATAAAAAACCCTGTTGAAATCCAGAACATGTCTCAGGCACCCAGTCCCTGAGTTTTGACTGACAGGCAGCATGATTGAATCTACGGTATCAGGAAACACCGCTCCCCGTTCGCCTGAACCGCGAATATGTTAGCGTGTTGTTTCATATTCATTCACCTTGAAGTTATATGTGTCGGGGCCCCTTGTCATGAAAGACTGACAAACACGGCCCGCGCGGCGCTGGCGTATTTTGAAAAGGTTGGCTAATTATACAGCATTTTGTCTGTCTCTGCAAAAGGGCCCCGGCGCTCTTTGGTGGGCGTTTGGCCTGATGTATTCCCTGTGGTGCTCTATCGCAGGACGCGGTGGCGGGAGCTCTGCCCCATGGTAGTTGTCCTTGCCAGAGCGCCATTGACAAGATGACGGAGGAGGTGGAATATGCTGATCAAGCTGAAGACAACCAACAAGAATTTACATCAAGAGGTGACCTTAGTTGTCAGCGGGGCCACGGTGAGATTCATTTATTGTGAGACATGCATGCGCGAGTGTGTGTTTTGTCCGTGTGTGTGTGTGTCTGCGTGCATGTGTGGGCGTGTCAGATGATATCTGTGTGTGGTGAGTGCTCCCTGAATATGTGTCATGCGGCCGGCATCATGATGCTGGTGTTCTTGAGTGATTGTTTGACAAGAGCTGTCATTGCCGAAGTGTATTTGTGACAGGCCCTGGATTTGTTGCTCCTTTGACACAAAGCACCAACGCGTGAGTTCCCTTTCACACAGTCGTCTCATTGGTTATAAATAAAGACAAATACGACATGGTATGTTTAATTTTGATGTCCTGAAAGTCTCCATCAAGCATCATAAGCACTAGAAGAACCATTTACAGTGCTGTCTACACAAAGTACTCCTCATTTTATTGGATCTCTTCCTGCAGATCTGCCTCCATCCTGCTCACCTAGAAGCTCTCGAGGATATCAGTGGATCAGTGGCATCACCGGCCTTCAGAGCCAAGTCCCCGGGATCGAGGGCCAGACGGCGGCTGCTTTCACACTCCTGCAAAGTAAGGGAGCGTGTGAGAGAGAGAGAGAGGATGAAGTCTGTTAGAAAAGTTTTTTAGCATCTGAACGACACACACACACACACGTAAACTAACCTTTAAAATGTTTTCTGTGATAGCATAAAAAATTCATCTTTGATATGATCAAGATGATATAGAACTACTTTGTCCAGGGGTGATTGAAGCAGCTCAGTGGAACAGACTCCGCAGGACGTACTGTACTACAGTCCTCACTTGAAGCCCTAAAGAACCAATGGGGAGAACCTTGTGGGGGAAGTCTTCTTGGTCCCTTGTGTGTCCTTCTCGCTCTTTGCCGCTTTAGCTAAACACATGAGGGAGTGTGTGTGTGTGTGTGTGTGTGTGACAGAGCTCGAAAAGTCGCTCCTTATTCAAAAGTGCTTGTCAAGCCGGCAGGCAAAAACCCTGCGTGTCAGAGGCTCCATCCGTCACCAGAGTGGCTTGGTGTGTTGGCCACCAATCAAGGACATGCATTTTAACCCAAACCAGGCCTCTTTCTAAACAAACACAAACACAGAGACACACACACACACACAGTGAAGTCATGTTGGGTGGGTTATCGTCTCCCTGTGCCCTGCAGAAGTTTAAAAGTGCACGCTTTTACAGTGCATCGCCGTCTTTCTTCTCTCTCCCCTTTCTCCTGTTTGATGGAGAAAGAGGAGCCGAAGATGAAAAGCATATTTAATGTTTATCGTGGTGCTCAGCTGAAACAGCCTTCACAGTGCCGAGACAATATTAAACAAGTTAATATTTAATGAACAACCTCTTTGTATGAAGGCGAAGTAGTCTGAGACGCCGATGTTGGCAGAGGAAAAACAAACTTGAAGCTCCCTCAGATGATCGCAGGCAGAGCGGCTGCTGCTGCTCGCGCCTGCGTCTGGACCCCGAGTCCACGATGTGCACACACAGATTGTGTTAGACTGTGCTTTAACAGAGGGGACACACACCATTAGCACTTTAAAGCAGCTTCAAAGGGATTTCAGTGTCAGAAGAAATTTCCTTTTTTACCTTAACTGCAATCGCGGTCATGTACAAATGACTGTTTGAACCGATATGCATTATTTGTAGGTACGGCCTTGCAGTTTAACATGGTCCCAAATTGCTATTGTATACAGCCCCCGAGCAAACGTCTCAAACTCCAAGAGTATTCGTTCAATGGTAACCTTGTAAGCTGCAGTTTTCCCCAAATAAGAAGTATAACAAATTAGAAATGGACAGGTTTCCGGAGGTAAACTAAAAGATGTTTCTCAGAGAACTAGTTGTGGACCAGTTATAACCTTAGATGCACTTTTCTTTGGTCAGAATTTTGCCAATTTGGATTTTTTTTATTGAGTTTGCTGCTTGTTCTGCTTGTTTTAAACAAAAGCTTTTTCCAAGTTGAGATATGGTAATGATATACATAATATACTGTATGTTGTAATATATATGTCATACTGTGTGTTTCCTGTGTCCAGGTGAGTTGGACCACAGAGGTTGGAAGATGACGGACATTATCCTGATTCACTTGTACGTGAGCATCATGGAAGAATATGGACAACTCAACACAGTCTATAAGAAACACTTCGGCACAAACCCTCCAGCCAGGTAAAGCTGTACCCAAACAAGACACACCTTTCTTCTGTGTTTGTCGTTTTAGTTATGGAAAAGCTTAAAAAGCATTTGATTCTTAATCTTTGTTTTCACTGCAGCGTTTCATTCCATATTCACCTTCTTCTTCTTGCAGAGTGTGCGTCCAGGCCCCGCTCCCTGCCGGTCAGCTGCTGCAGATCGACTGTCTGCTCCACGACTGGACGGAGCCACTGGAGGAAGGCTGCTTTCACCAGAGAGAGGCCATGCATGTCCAGAGCCTGTCCCACTGGGCCCCAGCCAACATTGGGCCCTACAGCCAGTCTGTCAGGGTAAGGCTCTTCAGGTCCACTACAGGGGGGGGGTACATTGCTGACAGGTTGAATCTGATGGCAGCCAGAAAGGAAAGTTTATGTTAAAATCTGCAGATAATCATTTATATCATGAAGTAATCTATATGTTAATTCTGGGATCTTGACTTTTTATTTAAGTGTGGTTTCAAGTATGTGTCATTCTAGTTGGTTTAGGTGTCAATATGTGTATTTCCAGCTGTTCTTATGCTCATTTTAATTTGTCGGAAAAGCCAATTTAGAGAATCATATTGGGAAGATTAGTAATGGATTAATGTGATGAAGCTCTGGTGATTCTTATGACACTTTGTTTTGTTTAACTCTTACAAAGCAGCAGAACAGAACAACACTTAGTGCATGTCTGTGTTTTCTCTGCTGTTGTGCAGATGCATGCATTCAGATGGACGTGAGTGAGTGTTGCTCTGTGTGATAGTTTGTTCTCAGCACCAGTTTTGTGTGCACACGTAAATATGTATCCACATTATTGCGCGCGGTACGTATTCCATGTTTGCGCTTGTTTGTAAAGCCACGAATCTGAACTTCTTTCATATTGTTTAAAGCCCTGAAAAAAATGTGGAATTCAAAGGCAGAGCAGAGGAAGTGTGGGCCGCGGTTGCACGGATGGCTTGGCTCTTTGTTTACCCAGTGTGTATTGTACGGGATTATGCTTGTCAAGGTACTGTCAACAAGGATAGTGTCCATCTCCTCCACACTGTCCTTGATCCTGCAGCCAAATCCGTCCATGAGTGAGAACATGTGTGGATTAGCCATTTGTCTCGAGCCTGACGGCATATCTCACCAGTGTGTCACCGAGGCTCAGAGGGATCTGGTGCCGTTTGGATTCCTGGGATGTAACCTACAGAGTCAGGTTTGCTTTTGACATGCCGACGGGTGTTTGATTCCCTCAATAGAGTCTCATTGAGACATGAAATTGCAGTCAGCTGTGGGCATGTGCTGTTGCATCTGGAAAACAGCCTTAATCTCTCCGTGCCTCTAATGATCATTCATATCCAAAGTAGTTCGGGGGGGAAACATTGAGCGGAGTTTGCTTGTTGCTCGGAGCCGTGCATGGAGTCCGCGTCATCGCTCTGTGTGTGTGTTTGCTTCTCCTTCACGCTGCAGTGACTTAATTTGATCAAAAGTGTATTAACAACTCTTCAGTACAGCAAGAGATTTTTACATATTGATACAATTACCCCCATGCTGTGAGCAAGCACGCGGTGCCCCCTCCTCCTCTCCGGCGGTACCACGCCGACTCCGTCTTAATGACAAATTCTCCTTGGTGACTGTTGCCATGTGACACCATGGCGACAGGGCTCTGGCAACAACAGAGGCTGAAAAAACTGCTGTCTGAGACCAAATAACCTGGAGCCCAACCACAGCCACTCTCTGTGGAAAAGAATTGGTAATTAAAAGAGGGATCCGAGTTGGAGGAAGGGCTGAACCTGAGATGATTAAAAGATGAATATGTGTTCTTAATTACTTCGAGATAATGTAGTCATCTTCAAGCATCAGGCGAGTTTTTGTGAGAAAATAAATAGCAAATGATAGTCATGTCTTCATTTGGTAATTCTGGTTAATTGTTTCCTTTCTTTTTTGTTAATTAGACAACATTTAGTGTCTTGCATGGCTATAAACCAATCACTGTCCAGCTCTGTGCATTCAATTTGACACGTGTCCAGTGGTCTGAGAGGGAGCACATGGCTACTGACAGAACATGGCGCGTGCCGGCCCTGCAGGATTTGACCACAGCGGGTCACCACAACGACGGCCGGTAGCATTCGAACGTAGAGGGGGAAACTGCATTGGAAATTGGCATGTGGATGGATGCTGGATCTTCACACTCCATCCATCCACTCATCCATCCGTCTCACTTGTCACGTCTCTCAGCTCCGGCTCTCTTGGTAATGGCAGGCTGACTGAATGTCAACTCGGCCTGGCACACTGACAGATTCAGATCCGACTTGATTTAAAGAATTAGTTAACCTTTATCATGTCAAATCTGGGGATCGTCTCCGGCGGATTTGATGTTAATGCGTAATAGCTAAGGTAAAAGCCGGGAGCTATAAAGGCCAAAACAGTGGTTTAATTTATGCTTTGTTTTGACTTTGTGTCATGTTGTGGCGCGGCTGATTGACGTGTGTACTTTGTATTATTGGCAACACGTTCGTTGAGTCTTGCAGAAGCAAAGTTTTTGCCGCCGGTCGTTTTGTTTTGCCGATATAATCTCCGAGATCTAATGCAGATTTTACCTTCATTTGTTTTGGACGCAGTTTCAATGATCGAATTAAGATATAACAAATGTCACTCTTTTATTACATCAGTCAATTCTTTAAAAACAAAACATGCTCTCAGACACTCAGCTCCTCTTGCAAACCATCTAAACAAATCATCTCATTGCAACAAAAGTTGAGTTATGGCGTCGTTTTAAAATAAATCTAAGTTATTACTGCATCTTCTGTCACTTGTTTCTTAGAAGGAGCTTTCAAACTATTCTTTTGCATTAGCATAATAGCAGGAAATCCATTTGTTCCAATAAAAGACGATTACGCTCATGAGTTGCCAGATGGAAACATTGACCCATCAATTTATAAAAGTTCAGAGTGAACAACTGGAGTTTCAAACTGCAGGCATTTTGTTCGCTCCTATTTTAAATGAATGGTGCCTGTTCCCTCACGTTGGCTTCGGATTTTCATTTACAGACGCAAACACAATAGTTGAAGCGGCTGTGAATGGAAAGACCATCAGTTGAACGGTTGTTAAACATCTCCTCTTTCTTGTTAAGGTAAGTGGCTCACCCCTGGGATGTTCGCTAGGGAAATTATACTCACTGATCAGATTCTGCGGGCCGCGTTTGGGGAGCAGACAGCGCTAGCCTCGGGTTGCTGGTGAACACCAAACCCCCCCCACCCCCCCCCACCCCCCCCCAGCATTCCCTTAATTGTGAGTGACAGTCAATATTGTGGAAGACCGTCGCGCACAAGCCCGCGATAGGATTTGCATTGGATTTTGAAAATTGTCAGAGTGGACTGTGAGGTATCAGGCAGAAGTGAATCTGACGTTGCCAGTTAACATTAAAGGGGTGGGGTGGGGTGGGGGGTGGTGGTGGGGGGGATGTACTGAGGCGGGGTGCGGGAATTTGACTAATCTACTTACAAGAGTCAAAATGTCTAAAAAGCAATGAGCCAAACTTTGTCGGATCTTTTTGTTGAAGAATTCCGGGGTCAGGCTGGGACACGGCCCATGTAGCAAAAAGAGAGGAAATTCTGATTTGGTTTATTTTAGCCTTAGCTAAGGATACAGACAAATGCACCTTAGACTGCTTGTGGGTAAGAACACCCCACAATACATACATCTTTTAAGGTTTCATCTCTCATTTGTATTTATTCATTATGTTTTTTTGTTTTTTTTTCCATCTGCCTAGTCAGTACGTTCTTGTGAACATGATATCTGAAGAATTTCCCTCAATTTCTTCAAGTTCAGTAGAAATATTATGTTGGACTCGCGGAAGAACTGAATAGATTTCGGAGGTCAAATGTCAAGGTCACCTTGACCTTACAAAAAATGCATCGAGGAAATTTCGTCGAATTTTGACCAGTTGTCACTTGGACTCAAAGACTAAGATTTTAGTGGTCAAAGGTAACTTGATGAACATGACCGAAACCAAGCTGGCTGGTGGAGGCATACAACAGCAGCACCGTATTTATAGTTTAAAAATTATATAGAAATATATTTCAGTGTTTTCCATTAGTCATTTTTTGAGAGAACAAATATTCTATGATGAGTTTGTGATGATATCCAGGCCCATCAGTACTACTCCTAATAGAGAATAATCAAAGGGTAGACAGCTAAATATAAACTAGTGGAATGCATGAGAAAGCTAATTTTTTTTGTCATGAATGGCAGAAAATAAGCAAAGTGCTTTAGTTTTATGGTTTGTTGTTCTCACCCGGAATGCTTCACTATTGTAAAAAAAGCCAACTTGCAAAATTTGCTAGTTGGCTCCCCCCCCCCACCACCACATCAAACACCCGCTTCACCTCCCCAAACTTCCTCAGCCTGCATCTAGAGATTATATCTACCTCAATTACCACAGAGGAGTAATTAGCCAAAAAACAGTGTGTGTGCGTGTGTCTGCGCCCAGGGAAGTATTCATGCAGCACGAACAGATTAATTAGGACGTTTAACTTCATTTCTAATACAACAAAATTAATCCCATAAAATATGAAGGCTCTCGGAGGAGGTGCCTGTCAGCATCTGACGCCTCTCCCCTGTTTGCCATAATCTATTAAAACCTTGCTTTTATCTCACCTCTCCCTGTCATACTTTATGGATTTTTTCATAAACACGGCCCATACTTCATAAATGTCTATTAACATTACTTTAAAAGCGCTTGATAAAAGAGGAGGGCATGCGTGAAATAATGCACCAATAATACGAAACGCTGGAGGCAAGAACAGTAGGGGTGGCTCTCCGGTGTGCACGCTCAGACAATGCGAAGGGATGTTATCAACTTTAATAAAAGAACAAATGATCGCTTCCGAACGGAGGAGGAGGGGAGACGAGGGGTGGGGCCAGGGCGAGAACAGTTGTCGAGTAATTGAGTCGATGAAAAATTAGGTCTTGAAGGATCGGCAGTTTCGAGATCAGCGGTGAGATTGAAGGAGTCACGTGTAGCTACTCGCTCCGACTTGCAGCGCAGGATGTTAACACAGATTTTGTTTTTGTTTTCGTTTCACTGACGGGGCCACGAGTAGAACAGGCAGGCGGCTTCCTCTCCTGGACGCCTGGATTCTGTGCAGTGAGTCGAACCCTTTGTCTGGAGAGAGTCAGACGAGGGTTTGACTGACAGTGGAGCTTCACCTCGGAGCCTCTCCCCGGCGAGCTTTGATTCAGTTCCTGTCTCTGAAGATCACCTGGCGTTTTGTCTCTGTAGGCTTTTACTCATCCTACCCAAACACCGGGGTCAACTGTCTTCACTTGAACCGGACACACACGGAAAACCCACTGATCAAACCTGGGAAGACCTCACCACAATGAGCTGCCGGCTGTACGCCCCGAGGCCAGGTCTTACAGAGACACGCAGACACGCACATACACCTCATGCACCTGTGTGCTCTTTGTGATGGGCCCTGGCTGGATGACAAGGTAAACTGGTTGGGTCATTAAAATGAGTCACAGTTGACTCACTGTTACATGCTCATGAGTGATAGAACAGGAACACAGCAGTCAGAGGACGTTCAGTGCCTGGATAAGGATGATTGCAAGACAAACAAAATAGACAATTAAGTGCCCTCATTATCACACCATCGATAGATTCATACCTTTTACATTCATCGACAAATGTTTGCTTGAGGGAAGGTTTGTAAACCCACGACACGCATGCATAATCTTCAATACATCTCAGAACGTCTACAAAAGCCCTATGTTGTCTGCACACCACTGCCAAGGCCCAATAGTCCCTTTAAATTAAATCAAGCTACACCGGAGTTGACATAGATATCAGTTAACTTAATATACGTGATTTTTTTCCTAGATCTGCCCCAAAATGTCATGAAATCTGTTTCTGCGTAATCCTGCTAACTAGCAAACAAATAACCTTGTTGAAAAGTAATTACGCGAACAGAACATCCTCTGATGCAGCTCCACATCCTAAGATGTATGTCCGTCCCAGCTCAGGGTCAAAGCTCTCCATCCTAGGACAGCACTGGAGCTGATGAGAACCTTCGCCTCATATATGTGAGAGGTCAAAGCAGACCACCTTTTTAATCTGATTAGCGGGCAGTTTTATGGGAAGTGGTAGATAGCAGCAGAGGTAATTATGTTCCTTCCCGCACTATCCCACATGCCCCACTTCCCCCCTTTCTCTCTTTCTCTCTCTCTCTCTCTCGCCGTGACCGCACAGAGGCTGACCTGCCACGGCAGTAGTCATTTTCAGGAGTCAGTGCGTTCTTTGTTACATTATCCTGCACCGCCACTTCCACCGCCCGCCGCAGCCGCCGCACCACGTGGGCACAGGCTGGTATCAGCTTGTACCAGGCGAGGACAGGGGAAGGACTGGATCTGTCAGAGTGCATCGGCTCTCAGGCGCTCGCCTACGCCGGTGCTGTGCCTCTGCCCTGGCCCCTGCCACACTCCTACTCATTAATGGGCCCGGCCCTGACAACTGATCCTAATTGCCTTTGAACAGCTCTTCATGTATTATTGGTGCCTGACTGCATTGGTTCATGTCAACAAGCCATAGGAAGCAGAGACAGGATAGTCACAGCCATCACCCACCTCCCCAGTCGCATACATGCACAAATCGTAGTTATGCATACTAAGTAATGTGGAGAGATCAAGGTAGAATAGATACAATATTTATTATATCATATAGAAATCATATTTAAAAAAAAATATGCATGTTTTTGTGTATATATGTAAAAATGTGTCCTGTGTCATGCATGGACACACAGGTGGACATGTGCCATGAAATCATTGTTAAACAGGAAGTCTCAGGAGACACTCTTAGGTGTTAGTATTCAATAGTAAACATCTGGATTATATAAGAATATTTCACCTCTGAATATTTATAAAAAAACATGATTTTTGTTACGATTAATTGATTGATCCATATCATTTTATGCAGTAGATTCTTTTTGGGAGATAAAGCATGTGTGTGTAAGTGTGTGTGTCTGTGTGTGCACATGTTTGTTTGCTTCTCACTTTGTCACTGCTGATGAGCAGTTGGCGGGGTGAATGGTTCAGAGACATCAGGAAGGCATCTGAGACGCGTCATGTACAGATCCCACCATGGCTGATATCTGCCAAGACACTCGCGCTATTACAATCGCAATCACAAACACTCAGTGAAAACACATCAATTATTTGTAGTCCCATGTGTGAATTATTACCCCGTATCCAACTATTTACTTCCCATTTCACCCCTCTGTTTGAATTGTGAAGGAGGAGAGGTGGCTCGTCTTGGCTTTTTATATGCAGAATGAAATAACTGAATACCAGATGCACAGATAAAAAGCATAGCGGCGTGTCCTGTCCACTCCCATCACTGTCGGAGAGGGGAGAGACGTATGACCATCCCATTACTATGGTAACTAGCCACTATATTCAGAGCTGCCCGGGTGTGTTTCTTCCCCCTGCAGTGACGAGAGGGCATAGCTGACAGGGCCTGCACACACACGCACGCCTACACACACACACACACACACACACACACACACACACACACAAGTGGGGAGGGCCTGGAAGATGCTTCTTGTGAAATATACACATGTGGCAAATGCAGACCAAACACGGGGACACAAACACAATAACACACACACCCCGACCAATACAACATTTGACTCTTACCAGGAATCTTCTCATCCAAATCAGTAGACACACAAAAATCTGAGGATTTTTAAATAATTTTGTTGAACTTAGGAAAATATGCTTAAATTATAAATAAAATGTTATTGCTTGAACATTTTGCTATCATAACACAAAATAAGTAATGAAGGGGAGACATGAGTGATGTGTTACCAACAAGCATGTGCTTTGTAACAATAACTATCTTGTTACTGCAGCAGATTCACCTACTGACTGTTGCAGATCGCGTATTTGAGGAAACAGCTATTATGATAATTTATATAATTATGACGCTCTCTTATGTTTGCGTAGTTGCATTAGTTGCACACATTACAAGTGGGGAGAAACGAATATCACATCCACATGCAACAGTGTGTTAGGGCGAGCATCACCACTCCATCCTCATTTATTTAAAGACCACAGGTTCAGGAAAGAGTTAGCGTTTACATTCCATTTTTACTTTTGGCCTCTCGCTTCATCATAAATTTCACGCGCAGCATTTCTTCTGAGCAGTAACTTTTAACCTGGGTCATTCATTTTTCAAATGCCATTGTCATCAAAGCATTCGCTACTGAGGCAGAAAACGGCTACAGATGAATAATATACAGCCTCCTGTGTTTTTTTCTTTACTGCGGACATATCAGCATGTTCACTCTTGATATATATTTATTATTGATATTATAGATTTATTATGTGAGGGAATGTCATGCCCCGCGAGTCTAGAGGTAATGTAATGAAGATGAGACGTTGGTGTTAAGAGTTCATCCAGTGTAATATACAGTACACAATATTTTCCACATGTCAGAATTTATTGAGCTGAATTTGATGCACTTATAAAAAAAATGTTAATATTTTCTATATTTTTCTGCAGGGATTCAGTACATCTGCTGCATATTGCATTTGATCGTTTTTCTATAGTGAGACTATTATTGCGTCTGGTACATATTTCCAATAAAGTAACACTTAATAATTCTAAAGTATTTCCTGTATGGATAATCTTGGTTTTCAGGGTATTTCTGATATTTCATTTAACTTTTATTAATCATTTTTCTGGTATTCATTGATAAAAATAAATAGATGTTGCAAATTAACCCCTAAATATTTTCACATATTATTTCTATAAATCATTTCTTCATGTTCCTCCATACATCTGGATTTCAGTGGTGCTATTTTTTGAAAGCATTTTGAAAAAAGAGAAGAAAAAACGAAAATCCATGGAGACTTTGATGCTGTCTAGCCAGCCTGTCCGTGGACTGAAAGGACTTTGTGCCTATGTACAGGATTGCTGATAACCCAGCTGCCCTTTTTAATGCAGCCATACTGCCATCTGTTGAGAGGAGAGGGAACTACACGTCTTTTTTTTTGCTCTTCTCTGCAATTTTCTGTGCTGTCTAGTTCATCTTTCAGTTTGAGTTTGTCTGTTTTTCATCTTTTATTTTTGGACACTTAGCTACATGTTGCGTCTGTTACGAGCAAAGTAACGGGACAAGGGAGAAAGGATGTGTGTGTGTGTGTTTGTGTGTGTGTGTGTGTGTGTGTGTAGTCCTCTTGCCTGGATCAGTAGTTTCATGTCGCTGGGTCACAGGCTGGTTTGTTTTAGTCATCCACACTGTCTTATCCAGAGTCGACTCTTTTTAAGCGCGGTCCAATCCTTCACATCACTTGCTCCGCGTCAGCACAAGTGACAGATACACTGCAGCGGTGTTGACATCATTCTTTTGTGCCCAGGTTAAGTCAGTGCTTCCATTACCAGCCAGAGTGAGAGACGTAAGCCTCCCAATAAAATATGAAAAATGTGAAAAGACAGAAGAGACGAGATGGTCACAGCTGGGAAGGGAGAGAGAACGGGGGTTGAGTGTTGCGGTTTCAGCATCATTCAATCAGACAACATGCCCCTCAGCTGAAACAGCGAGACCCTCCCGATTCTCTCGAATTAGGGAGATTAGCGGGAAAGCGCATAATGCAGGATGATGGAATTTGTCATAATTTGCATTGTCCTGGAAAGATTCGGTTTGATAGAGCGATGCGTGGCGGGGCTTGTCATGTCCCACGGGCAGGTCATAGAGGAAGCTTGGCAGAAATGATTTTTGCGATATGTGCATCAGTCGTAAAAGCCTCACAACCAATTTGTCAAAAGATGTGATGTCGGGACAGTTGAAGGCAGACGGGGCATTTTGCCTAGCGCGATGAAAACCCATGCCCCTCCGTCCCTCTCCACCCACAGCCCAGCTCTGGTGGGGCACGCTGCTCCAGAGCGTCAAACCATTCTATAAACATCAGTTTTAAGTATTGTTTTTTAAAATTTGATCTAATTTCTTCACCTAAACATCATAAGTTTACACAAAAACAACACTGCAACCAGGCCAAAATGTATCAAAACGATATTTGTGATGTAAAAAAAATTGTTTTTCACTGACAGCTTGAAGGATTTCTTTATTTGTATTTTTCTGATTATTCACATGTGTCCCCGAGCATCCAGTCAGTCTCCCCTGACCTTGGTCATACTGCTGAGCGGCAGCTCCTGCCCAACACAAAGTTGACCAGAGCTGACATGACAGTGTTACTCCTCCACACGGTTCAGTGTCTATGAAATGGGCACGTCGAGGGCAGACATCACAGGCACAATAGAAAAATAGACGTAAGCATACAGAAGGTGGGGGGTGGGGGAAAAGGCCAGTGTCCCTGTCTCAGACTGACCACACGTTGCCTCAACAATGGCTCATTACAGTCGTGTATCCTAAGTGTTCTTTATAAATTTGTCAACGTAATACCCATGTGTTTTGATCGAGTGCTTATGGCTCGTTTTGTGAGTGAATGTAGAGTTATGGACCCGAGAGAGTGCATTCAGGAATAACCTACACTTGTCTGTCTCTGTGCACTTCATACGGCTATTTATGTCGCCGTTTAAGTAACACTGATTTTCTATGACAGTTGAGCATACAAGGGTTAGGCTCAAACTGGAGCACAAACAGGAGGAGGAAAAAAATTGAGATAGTAGATGGAGGAAAAAGGAGGAAATATAAAAAGGCAAATGTCTCCCTCCCCCCTTTCCCGACGATGCCTTAAACGAGAAGCCCGAACGCGGGGAGAGATTCTGCAGAGGGGAGCGAGGTTGTGGTTCTCCTGAAAGGTTTGTATTTGTAGAAATGAGGTGTCAGAAGAGGCAGGATTTCCTCAGGGCGCAGCACAACATGAGCCCATCTCTTATCATTTCCCACTCCCAGACGTGATCTGCTTTGAATGCGCTAATGCTGAAAGAGCCCCACAGACTTGAAGCCAGTGCGAGATGAAATCACAGCACACAGCCCTGACAAACTGCCATCCACCACACCAGGATTAAACAGCCGTTGCACATCAAATCCCCAACAAGACGCAGACATAATATATGCACTTAAAGACATTCTACAAAACTTCAACCTCAGTTTCTTTTTTGCCCATTTTTTTTTATCCCCACATTTGCCACCATCTTGAGCTGTTTGCAAACCCTAAAATATTCAAGAAAGTAAAAAAGACCTAAGTTTGGAGATTTGTCACATTTATTAAGAATGTTCCATAAGAGATTAAACGTGGAAGAAGAGATGTCACACCGTTTTGGAACAGTTTATATGACTCATTAAGATTTCGATCCTGAATACGCAGTAAATGCAGACATCCTGGGTATGGATCTGACTCAATGCTGGGCACATACATCAGTTCAACTTTCAAAAATAATCTTTAAGTTTTAGCTGTGAGTTCGAAAGCACTCCTTTACCCCTAAACTCCAGAGTGAGGCTGTAAACAAGTCTCAAAAGAATCTTATCTGTTAAAGATTTGACTGCTGGGACGGCAACATGTTGGTGTAAAATTAATGATGTTTTCCTGTTGCTGTTATTTACAGTTTGCTATTTGTTTTAAATACAGTTAAATAGTAAAATACTGGCGATAGGATTAGTTTATCTTTTTTCCAAGTATACTGAATCTTGTGATTATAAATTACTCTATAAAACACATTGTTTTATTGTAAACAAACAAGACCTTTAGAATATTTAAAAGAAAAATGGCACGTCTTTAAAGCATCATTTGAACTCTTCCCCTTCATCCTTTGAAAACTTATGAAAAAGACACATTTAATAATACACAAAGGTATCCGCTACTTAAAATATACAGTAAATACTTAACCAACTCGTACAGTTTGTCCAAACAGTAGTCAATGTACACAAACAAAAAATATGAAAATCCTGCAGTTCTCCTCTCATGCATTTGTAAAGAGCGTGTGAATGAGTGACTGACAGTGACTGACCATATAAATCATAAAGAGTTGGTGATTAACACTGACTGGGAAAGTGACACACAGAGACTGGGTGAGTGAATGACGAGGAAGACTTAGTCAGTATCTGAAATGAATGTAGCTACGGCTCCTGTTTGAACTCCAGAGATTATCCTCACTTTCTCCGGTGGACGTGAATATGTGAAACCAAATGTCCGAGTGAGAGCGTTCAGATTATCTGTGGTCTTTCTCTGCCTGGCTGGATAATCCCATGTGAGAGCAAAGCGGTGTTATATGTGTTAGAAGACATGGACAAGATGTCAAGGAAGTTTTTTAAGTTTAAATCTGTTGCAGCCTGCGATTCAGTAGATCGTCTCTTTGAGCAAGTACATTAGATCTTTGTTGCCCTGTGTGGCTTGTGACTTATAAGATCCCTGAAATCTCATAGTCTGAATGTAAGCACGATTAGTTCCTAATGAATGTTCCACGTAATGCAAGGGGACCCAGTCACAGAGGAGAGTTTTGCATCTTACCTTTGGCACCTCATGGCCTGTTTCAAACACTGCCTGAGAGACGTGTGGTACTGGTGCCTCGGATCTGCTGCGTGTATTTCCTCAAATATATGTCGGGCTTTGCACTCAACTAAATGCCAACACACTACGGGTTAAAGCCTAGCATCTTTCTGTCCTACGTTAACCATCAAAACCTTGTTTAAACAAATGAATGGATTCAGTTAACACAAAATGCTTTTACTTTGAAACAGGTACAGGAAGTGTTGCAAATATTTATGTTGCGACATATTCAACAGACCTCAAATCTCTAGGAGAGAAGCAAAGTAAAGATTTGTCAAACAATTCAACATTTTGATGTAATTTAAGAGCAATTCAAGACCATGTAGGATGGACATATCACAAATACTAATTACATTTTGGATGGAATAACCCGGTCTGATACTGAACGGCCATTACCCCTTTAGCTTAGTTACATGTGTCCTTGCATGCGGGAAAAGTTACACCATATTAATCCAACCTTTTCTACAGGCCTTGTATTATCATTTTCCTGTTTAAATTATGCATGAGGTCTCAATGGGGAGAAATGTGACCATTAGCATATCTGATAGGACCGCTGGAGCAGTTTCCACCTCTCCCTGTCCTTGGAACCGGGCAGCAAAACCTGACTGTTCGTCAATACCAGGTCATTTTATCCCGGCTTCGCCCAGTTCATGTGAACCGGTGGAGAGCTTGGCTAATGACACTCGGAGACGTCCTCGACGCGATGGGGGCCCAGAGGGCTCCAACACCAATGTGAATATAGTCTAGCACTGTCTGGTCATCTCTGGGAGCTCTTTGACAAAAAAAAATGCAATTAGAAACACCTCAGACACACCAGCCTGAAATGAGACACCGTTAAGGGCTGGAAGCGGACACAGGCAGGCGCTTCCTGAGTACATTTACATATATGTTACTGTCTGCAGCTCACGGAGATGGACAGAGGATGTCTCTGAGGTTGGTGACCTTTTGGTATGTCATTGGGTTTATTAGAGAAATGATGGTGTTTTAGCCATGAAATAAAGGTCGATAAAGCATAAAGGCGAGAACCAGCGTAGTTAATATAAAAATAGAACGGCTGATTGGAAGTGCGTTCGGCTGAGGGCCTGTTAAAAGATTATTTTGATGTTGCTGTCAAAGTCGATTTTTATTGTTAAGATTCACTATTATTGTTTATTGTGTCTCCATGGTGATGCCTATCATGAATCTCGTAGAGCAAGAGATTGTTGTTCACAGTTTTCATGTTTAGAGTAATGATTTTATTTTGAAGGAAGAAAAAATGAAATCTGACACGTGGAAAGAAAAGATGAAACACAAACAAACTTTGGAGCCACTGACTGTTCTGACATCATCTCGGCAACATAACTCAAATATCAAATATTGATATTGAGATATAGCTCCTATTATCATCATCATCATCATCATCATCATCCTTGCACACCCACTGTGTTTCCTCTGATAAAAACTGATTGAGGATATAACAGTACATTTTCGCCTTAACAGTCTATTTATAAAAGATGAAATATCTTAAAAAAGCCTTTGAATTATACAAGCCAATATCAAATATTATTAAGAAACAGAAGCACAGTAATAAACCAACATGAACGTGCATTATTGATTCAATGTGAGCACTGTAAGACTTCTTCCCTTCTCTCTGTGGGCCGTTTAGACCGCTAAGGTTAGCATTTGAAAAAATACTTACCTTGTTATAGAAAGTTTAATGTCATACGCAGTTGTTTGACCCTTATGAATATTAAAGGATCTCATCTCCCGCCTATTAAAAATGCATGTGGCATTGTGGTTGTTGATCACGTTTAGAACGCCCATGCAAATTGGACTGTCTTTCCTGTCAAAGCCAAAGATGAATAATGTAGTTGTGTTGTATATTCAGGGACACACCATTGACAGTCAATTAACAAGTTTGATTGGTGTGTGAACTCATTCTTTTGAACTGTTAATTTTATGTAAATAGTATTCGCTCTGCCTTCGCCACTGTCCCGTCCCATCCAGGTTCACTACAGAAAGATGTGCCCCCCACTGCCGCAAACCCCCAAATCCCCAATTCCACCTCCCACTAAGAGTAACCAGAGTGGGATCCTTAATAATTGATCATCACACACCTGCTTGGTGGAAGCTATGGGAGTCTGCCTTTAACAGTCAAGGGGGCCCCACGCGAGCCCCTTTTGATATTCAAATCGACAAATGGTAGCCGACCTTTTATGAATTCAAAATGGAGCTGGGGCTTTTCATTGGGACAAGCTTGTTAAAGGATTATGGCCCTGCGTCCAACCTGATGGAGCTCTTCTTTGTTGGACTGGATATGATGGCATTTCCATGGCTCGTAAATGAAATGCCAATGACAATTTGTTGTTGATGTGTGGGAATCTGGCTTTTTATGGGAGGCAGACGTAGCGGCACAGGCTCTCGGGCTGATCCCGCTCGCAGGTAAATGATGCGGTGATTGATCCGTACTGGTTGGAAGCAGCGAGGGCCTTATCTCCTGCCTCTCGTCCCCTTCACTCACTTGTACCCGTCTTGCTCGTCCTCACCTCGTCTCTCGTTTCCCGCGCTGTCCCGGCAAGTTTGGCGCAGCAGAGATGGAAGCTGACAATTGATCACAGTTGACAAGTGAACCCAGGAGCTGGGGGATCATTGCAAACCCATCTGATTAAACATCCATCTGAAATAACCACGTCCGTCATGTCCCCCTTCTAGCACTGTGTAGCTAGCACCTTGTTCTTCTTTACTGTCCCATCAGAAAGAGATCTAACACACTTCAACTATCCTGTATTCACCTCCTATTTTGAAGAAGCTGGGTCATATCAGAGACTGTATATAAAGATGGACGGCGTTGCGGCTCCCCAAAAGCGAAGCCAAAGCGTCTCTATAGCCCCCTGGTGGGTGGCTGATGACATTTTCCAGTTCTCAAGAAGTCCTCTGATCCATGAACTTCATTGTTAGGAGCAATTTTCTTGACTTTCCCATGTTATAATTCATGAATCTTGATTAAATAAATTGGGCGTTAGCAGAGTTATGCACTCGACAGAGTTCCATTAGTTATTTGATGCCGTAAAAAACTGACTCTTGATTGGTTGGGCATATGTGCTGGTTGGACCTTGACACCATCTCCACGATCCATATTATGCAGGCTCCTGATGTTGTCATCAGTGCAAGATGGCAGCGATTGTAACCAGGATATTTTGGCTTCATTTCTGGACAGTGGGAGGAAATGGAAACGTGTCCTCCGTTTGTGTATGCAGTCAATTCATGCCACTATCTGTGTAGATTTTGATGAGGCACATTGTTTGATATTAGTGTGCAAAGAGGTTTGGTTTTGAGCTTACTCTTAACTAATAGATGTATTCTACTTTAACCCTGATAACCTCAATGTGAAACCTGATACCCTAAGCTGTGCCTTTGCTAATTAGCAAAGTATCATGTCTCGGGCCATGTATCAATTGATCGAGAGCTCCTTGATCCTCCCTCGACATCTGCATGAGGTCCAGGGTCCCTGCGTTGGCCGGGGATTGTCAACATGTCACCAGCATCTGTTTGCATTGACCAGCAGCTAGTGTCCGGTGCTAATACCCTCCAGCCTCCAAGGGTCTCTAAAGACCTGACCTCCTTAATGTCACACCTCATCCCAAGTCGCCTCTCTGCATTAAACAGATAGATTTTCTTGTTTCAGGACACTCAAGGTATTTAACAGAGAATTGAGCCTATTATCACATAGTTAATTATGCTCATAAATAACATTGGGGCCACGGAGATGCATTGGCAGGCTTCTAGCGGAATACCTGCTCGCTTTATAACTGTGAAATGAAAATTGTTGGTGATAAGATGCTGAAAAACAGGAGAGGCGGAACTTGTTAATTAATGCACTGCTACTTAAACGTAAGATTTTAATTAATGTTAATTTGATTATAACGCCTCGCTGATGAATATTGTCCTTTATTTTATTAATTAAACAAAATTAGGATGTTGACAGGTAATTTTCTGATTGACTAGCAACTCAATGTTCAAGTTTATAATTGTCTACTTTACTTTATCAAAGAGGGTAGTTCTAAAACTAATTCAATTCAAATTAAATGAAAAAAAAGTCAGTCTCAACGCTGTGTTTTCCCTCTGTCTTCTTCTCTCCAGGTAGATGAGTCCGTTTTCTGCGCAGGCCAAATTGCCTTGGTGCCGTGCACCCTGCAGCTGATGAAGGCCAGCACCAGGGGGCAGGCCCACTTGTCCTTCAGCCATGTGAAGAAGGTTCTGGAGGCCGTGATCAGCAGCTTGACTCTGGCTCATGTCGTCCAGGCTCACTGCTACACCACGAGACGTCAGGACATCCCCGTGGTCCAAGCTGTTTGGGAGAGCATGCTGACGGCCGCAGAGGAAGAGCAGGTCAGCCCGTGTGCAGTGGGAGTTTTGTTTAATGAAAAATGTGCCAGTCGTTAAGGAGAGGAGCTCCGTCGGGCTGATTTATTATAGATGCAGGAGAAATATTGATCACACTCATAATACGATATAACACCCACATAGGACAAATACACATGTTTAATGGATTAAAAGACAGTGAGATCCTTGCTTCAATGATTCAAGTAAAAGAGGAGAAACTCGTATGTATCTTAAGTTTTTCAGAGAGGCCCATTCAGATTCGTGTTGTTGTGAAATAAGCGAAAGTTCCTTGCCCCCTCTCTTCCCCCCGAGACCCGAGCCGCAGCGACTGATATTTACCAGCGAGCGCGCTCATGAAAAGTTGATGATGTGGGAAACGCTGGTGTCTTTGATAATGTGGCGCTCGGCACAGAAGCAGATGTCTTCCTCAGAGCCGCCCTAATCCTTTGCCCCCACACACCGTTTTGGAGCTCCGTTCAACTCTCCAAGCAGCTTATCCCCCTCTCCACCCCGCTCTCCTGCCACCTCCCTCCATCCGTCCCTCCGCTCCGCCGCCCCAGCTTACAACCCCTGCCTCCACGCGTCTAACCCGGGCACCAGTCTCCCCTGGCAGCCCTTCTCCTCCCACAATAATCTGCCTCGCCACGGGAGCAGGGCCTCGGGGAAAAGCGTCGGGAGCCCACCTCCAACATGTGGCTCTGTGCGCCTGGTGAGCGGTGTTAAAGGCTGCGGAGTGGATGTCAACTTTGTGTCACTTCTGAAAAGTAAAGCAGTGCATGAAAAATCTAAATGTATAATATTAATGCCAGAAGTCGTATTTTCTAAACCTTTTAAATGTTCATTCCAAAATTCCACTTTAAATACATTCAGTGGGTTTCAGTCGGGAGCTGGTAACTATTTATGAATTTATAAGACACTTTTTTTTACGTCTTCAATGTTTTCATTTTATTCTCATTTGCTTATCTGTTTGTAAGTTAGCAGATAAATCCCCAAAACACTAAACCGATTTCTATGTAATTTGGTGGAAGTGTGTGGTTACGGCAAAGGAATTTAAAATCTTGGAGCAGATGCGGATCAATGGCTCCAGGAATTTTTCTTTGATTTCTTAAACATGGCGAGATAAGGTATGTGCTCTCCAAGAGCCCTTCTAGTTTTGAAGTGCTGAAAGCGTAGTATCAATTTAGCATGTAGATTGGATTGTTTGGATAACAGGCCTAACTACAGGCAAAGCTTAGGGTCAGAGGTCAGTGGAGGTGGACAACATCGCCCATCTGCTGCACGTCCACGTGGGGTTTCAGAAGAATCAACACTACTCATTTGCATTACCCTGGCTCTCTATGGAGAGACCGTGTCTAATTTCCGAAAGACTTCCAGATTGAGTTTAGGTGCTGGGTGACGAACCCAACCTCACTTTGACTTAATTCGGTAAATTGTCTTGGTCGGCCTTATCCACAGCACCGGTGCTCATCTGAACTGACTGTAATTACGATGTTTAACTCGGGTCAAACACCGGTAACAAAACTCCCACAGAGAACAGTGAGAACATAGTTTCCACCTGTTGTTCCACCTTCATTCACAAGCAGCTTTATGTGGGGATCCATTCGAAACACACAGCCGACGCAAATATACTCTCCGAGTTAGTAATCTAATACTTCATAGAGAAGTCTTTTTCAGGAATGAATCTGCAGAGGAAAATAGGGCAGAGTTCACAAAATGCAAATGCACTAGAAATAAAATTATGATAGTTGCTACATAATTATCTCTTACGTTTTGTTTAATGTGCTCTTGTAGATTTAAATAAAAAATGCCAAATTGAATGTACCTAAAAATGAGATATAAACATAATACCATATAGTTGTTTTATTCAACCTTTAACTGTCGCAGTGGTAGTTTAAAGAAGTTAAATGCGTCATATTTAATTTTATTTTAAGTTAGTTGGTAAAATTAGTCCTTAAACTGCATATTTACCCTTGAACTCATTCTTTCTCATGTCATCATTTGTTCTAAAGTCATATTTATACTTTATTATGATCACATTTTGGCTTTTAAAGAAACTAAGGGCAAAACTTATAATATCAGGCTCAGTTATGGAAGTCTTATTGTATGATATTTTATATTATGTAGCCTTGCACTCTTTCTTACAGATAAGTGTGGTACCTGTTTTATTTTCATCCGCCAAGCGGCTGAAGTGCATTATGACGGAAACGCCAGCGCTTAGCTGTGAAGCCATGTTGTTGTTGTGCGTTGATAATTTATCTAATCAGGTGGATGAAGAAGCTCGCAGGGTTAATTGGGAGCAGGCTGGAGTCTCCACAAGTGTGAAATTGCATTTACGGTGCATTAAACCACAAAGAGCCTGTTTGTCTTTGTGTGTGCGAGCGTGTGTGCGACGGGTTTGATGAACATGGAGATGTTGATGTGATAAGTCAATAAATGTTAAACACGTCCCTCTGTGTTGCAATAACAGGTTCTGAAAAGGTGTCATAGAGGAACAATTATTATTAAGCGTGCTACATTTATAAAATGTGGGAAATCATTTTTTTCAGGAAATGATTGGTAGTGTTGACAGGATTGTCAATTTAAATTATTAGTAAATAGAATTGCACTCAGTGGAGCGTACACCTGGAGGCCCAACAGTCCCAGTATGAAACCACATCTGACTTCACTAGACCCTGGTTTTTATTTGGATCTGCACCAAATTTCACTCACTCATAATTTTTAGTCCACTTAAGATGTCTGTGTTTTCATCGATATCCATTCATTATTTTTAAGCAATAAACAGAAATGTTGAAAAACGCCACATTTTGCAATGTTAAAGGCAGTAAAACAAAAACAATTCCAGGATCCGCCCCCTGATTCAGCTCCACGCCAAATGTTGGATCAGAAACTTATGTTTCTATTTTCATTATTGCTTGCAGTGAATCTTGTGGATCTGTGAGACTTGCCCAGGAAAGACCATAGTAAGTCCGGCGGCTCTTACTCAGATAGAGCCCCTCCAGAGAATGTCCTGAGAAGATCTCTGGAGTTCAGTGGGTGTGTCTGAAAGCAGCTTAAGTGATGAATAATTATTTGATCCGCACCAAAATCTTATTGGGGCTCATTATTGGAACATGTCCCATCCTTCAACCAAGTTTCGTGGAAATCCGTTCGTTAGTTTCTGCGTAATCCTGCTGACAAACAAACAAATGGACAAGAGTAAAAATATCTTTGCAGAGGTAATGAAATTGCAGTGAGGAGAGTTTCTCCCCTGAACACGACAGTAAAACCCTCTCGTCATTATTTCTCTCCTGCTTACTTCGGGCTTTTTGAAGCTATCTTGGCCTCTGCCATGTTTTTTTAATGGCCTCATTCTTAAACTTCTCCTCACCCCACGGACTCGACCCCGAGTGATTCATTTACACAAACAATCTGATGAGCTTCAGAGTGGAATCTGGAGGAAGGAGAGTGAAAGGGAGGGGATATTACGGCAGGCTGACAGCACTACAGTAAGTGCTGAGCCATAGAGCCACATGCTGGAGGTGTCCCGCTGGGCAGGAAATGTAGGGGAACTGGCTAAGCAGCGCAGTCCCATCAGCTCCCCGCTGCTCCTCGCCTTTACACCACTTCCTTATTACCGTGTTTACCGTTCGGCTTTTACGCCTCTCAGTCATCCTGCCCCCGCCACACGCTCCGGGCGCATGGGCGCGAGTGAGAGGGAGGAAAGTGGGGAGAAAGAAAACAAACATAAGAAGAGGCAGGTCACACCCCATCAGCGTGGAGAGCTGAGCCAAGCAGATTTAGACTTCATGCGTTTACCTGCTGCCTGCGGAGTGAGAAAGCACTGGGAGAACGGCTGCACGCCCCGCAACGGAGGGGAAATGGAGTAATGAGATGGATTGTGTTAAGTGGTTGCACACACGCACACACACACACACACACTCACACACACTCACACACTCCCATTGCCACCCTCCTGCCCTGTGAACTTGCCACTCCAGCACTAAGCTCCACCGTATATCAAAGTTTGTGTTTTATTGGCTTAATTTAACAAATGATTTCTGGTCAGGATATCAGCCAGCGTTCTCCCTCTCTCTCTCTTTCTACTGGCAGGGAAACACTGTGATGGAGCTCTGACCACAGTGTGAATAGTTTCAGACATGCACTGAACTCCAGATAATCATCCTTCCTGCTAGCTCGCCAGTAAAACAAATGTCCAGTGAGCTCATGTGGAAAAACAGCAGGATCATGTCCGAATTAAATAATAAAACCATGTGAAGAGTCCAGTGGGTGTATTGATGACGTTTCAATAAACCACAGACGCAAAGCTGAATCAAACAAAAAGAAAACCCAAATATCTGAGGAGGAAAAAAGGGAAGCATACACGTAGAAGACAGACATGAAGAGGTCAAGTTGGAAAGACAATATTCTTGGAGAACTTTTGGTGAGCAACACAGGCGCCACCCGTCCCCTGACTGCTCTGTATCTGATTTTCCAGAAATGTTCACGAGATCATGTCTGAAAACAGTCGAAATACACACACACACACACACACACACACACACACACACACACACACACACACACACACACACACACACACACACACACACACACACACACAAGCACACACGCAATAATGCACCTTTGACAGAGTCAGCTGCACAGAACTGCTGAACAAACTTCCCCACCTAGTGTAACATCTCGGTGCAGACATTAATAAAGAAACAAACAGAAACTGATGTAACCTCGTCCGACAGCTCTGACAAAAAGCTGCAGCAACTGTGCTGTGAGAAGAAAGTCCTGCCAGAGGCTGGAAGCAGAGCGCTGAATCCCCTGATCTCCTCGTGGACAGCTGCTCGGGTACAGTACCTCGGCACCCAGGGCCTGCAGGGTGGCCTTTAAGCCTGGCTGAGCAGGGCCACTCCGTCCTGTCACATTCCCCAGTTCCCGCTCTCTGCTCCATGTTCAATCACTATTGACAAGTGCACGAGCAGTTCCCTCCAGGAGAATTCCCCCCAGCCAGCGCCAGAAGTGCTAATATAACATTTATCAAAGCATCGGACACGTATGTGTGCTGTCACTTTGTCTGACACGCTAAGAGCTCCGCGCCGACACACGCCTATTGTTCTCCGCTCCGGTGATTGTTGTTGTTGATCACCGCCAGCTCTCCAGAGTAAAGAAATATCAACCTTAAAGCCTGGCACTCGTACACATTCAGGCCCCCCCCTCTCTTTCCACTCTCCAAGGCAAGAGGTTAGCTGCTGATACACAATTAAGCGTTTGCTCAAGTTTAATCTGATGGTAAGTGTTGCTTCAGCTGAAGGGACAAAGAGGCCGTCATCCGCGCTCGTCCGTGATTTCTCTCTCTCTGTTTTTGTGAATATCAAAATAAAATGCAAGTAACCTGTTATTATTCTGCACTTACGAAGTGGGGTGTAAGTGGATGAAAATTGATCCAGCCGACTGAAAAGGGGGTTAAGTGTGTTTGCCCTATCGACTCCAGCCCGAAAACGATGGTTATATAAAACACTCATTTCTCTCCTATTAGCAGATGAAGCCACAGCCAAGTATTATTAGAGGGGCCACGTTGTAGCACTGCTCCAAGACATTTTGTTGCTGCTAATGGCCCCTCGGTCCAGAGGAGGAGGAGGAGAGACAAATAACGAGAGTTTCTTTGCTCTGTTGATACAAATCAAGACGGTTTTCTACTAAAGATGTTTGTGGCGAGGCTGCCTTGGCAGGTTGTGAATGATCTTCTCAGAGAGGCGAGGAGTCATCTTAAATGGGACCTGTCATGTCAGCGAATGCGGCTCGGAGCCGACGAGCGGGCCGTGAGCATTATGGATTCTCTCAGGATTGTTTGTACACTATCATTAGCAAAGGGTCACCTCCCAATCTCCAGTTAATTGATAGCCTGTCAGTCTGTGGAGTGGAAAGTCCGTCTTAGTGCAGCGTGGTAGAATTTGTTTGACGCGTTTTTTTGCGATAATGTTGATGGAGGAGTGTCTGTGGTCGGAATGGATCTCAGCAGGAGGGCCACACGTTTGATTGTAGTGTGCGACTTGTGTGTGTGTGTTTGTGCATATAATTTACCAGCCAGTTCATTTGAATACCATCTGTGTGCATTGCAGGACTTGTTGTGGCAACCTGACATAAAACCTGCTCTACTGGTCGCCGTGGTACCAGCCTTGCCCAAGGGTGCAGCCGTTGAGCTTCACGTAACCGCCGTCCAGGATGATCACACCCAGAGGACTTCCTGTCACGTGACGGCGAAGGTGGAGTGCGGGTCCATAGAGTGCTGCACCCTGATGTCCGCCGACAAGGGCAGCGCGTCCCTCTCCCTCTCCCTCCCTCTCCCTCTCCCTGGTCGTGCCCGCTGATGACCCGGAGGTCAAGGACGTGCAGGAGGTAACGGAAGCGGTCGCCGCCACGTTCAAGAAAGCCATGAAGAAGATGGACGCCGAGCTGGTGCCACTGTGCGCCCGCGTGTTCTACAAGCGCGGCCACTCGCTGGCACAGCAGGTCATTAAAGGTACGTCAGCGTATCTCACTCAAGACACTACACACAAGCCTTTTAAAAAACGGTCAAATATTTACACGCATTAAGAGGATTCATCCTAAATAAGCTGTTACACTTCTGAGGCCCCGCGTCGCTGCATTAATGAAAACAAAGTGACAGCCCGTCTCTCTCTCTGCGCTCTCCTTTCAAAGAAAGTTGGAGCTGAGGCTGGTTAAGTAAACTCCATAAAGTGTTCCAGAGAGCCGCCTCTCCAGAGGATACCCGCCGCTTCCTGTGTTTAATTATTGTAAGTCATTTTGTTGTGTCTGCACTGTGTACAGTAACCCGAGCAGCTGGCAGTCTTTTGTCATCGTTACACTTTTATACGCCACCATCTACCGCTCCCAGGATTCGAGGTTCTCACCGAGACATATGTGCTACAGGAATCTGTTTCATCCTGAGAGATGTTTCTCTCCGAGGGAGAGCGGGGCCGACGAGCACATCGATCACACCAGCTCACTTGTCAAATCAAAAAGCCGGAGCAGTCAATTAACATTTTTGAATCCGAGCCAAACTAGCCATCTCACTGTCGTCTTCAGCTTCGACACAACTCGTCTTATGGAGGATATGGAAATTAGGGTTAACAGTGATGAATGATAAGAATATGCGCTGATGTGTGTGACAGAACAAAGGCAGTATTTGTTGTGTTGCCTTAATTTATATCATTTTTATTGAGCATTGTTTCATGTTATATACGAATGCTTGTCATTTATTTCGTCTGTCATTATCTAAAATGGAAGAGTTCACCGTGAGGGGAAACTATTATTTAAATATCTCAAATGCACATTTAAAATAAGAGATTCTATTATAAATAATATAATGTTTTTTTAAATAGAAGCCTTTTACTCTGTCGATGGCTCATTGGTTTTCTGGAGCACAGTCAACCTAGAGCTTTACCCTTGACATGTGTGTGTGTCGCTGATTATAGGCTGCACTGGCCACTTCCCTAAAACCATTTACTGACTCATCATCGAGCTGGAATCTGTTACCTTACTCTGCACGCACAGCCCGGCCCTGGGAGCCCCCCCCACGGGCGTCTTCATGGGTCACAGCCCCTGCTCATTGGGTGATGAATCCAAAAAGTCAAAGGAAGAAAAGTAACACCTCTGGCGCTCAGCCTGGCAACTGCTGCTGTCAGCGGGCAGACAGACAACAGGGCCGGAGCAGAATGTGACTGAACAACCCCGTCCTCCGGTTACTTGCGTCAGGATTTACAGCTGAAAGACATGACATATGCTCCAAATGAAACCTTTAAACATCTTGTCTCAACCTGTTACTTACGATAGAAAGGTTCTCTCAAAAGATCGGCCCCGCGCAGTTCCACCAAAACCAGCAGAAGCAATCTGGTGTGAGCAAACCAGTGAAGGGTTTCACATGCGTGGCCCCGTTACTATAGAATAGTGTGATGGGAGTAATGGTTCCTACAAACTGAACCTTTCTGGTCTACATTCAGATGCACGATGGTCGAGAAAATAAAAAAGTGATAGACAGATTCCACCATTTATTACTCGGTATAGTTTGGTTTGCAAACAGTTGCCTATTTACAGTAAGTATGAAACAATATTTAAATTAACAAACATGACAAATAAAATATAAGGTTACAACCCAATGCTCCATTATGGTAATTTGACAGTTGCTGTTTTTTTGCTGGGCAGGAAGTGAACCAGAGCTGTAAAGTTACGTGCTGCAAAACCGAAATAATAAGCTCAAAGACATTAAACCTAAAAACACCAAAATGTGAATTACAGAGTCATATAATAATTCTCTATGGGGTTATCACTATGAGGGACTACTTTCAGATCTGAACAGTTATATGACTTTGATAAAAGCTGCATTGAGGAAACTCTCTGTGGCTCCTCCTCCACACGCTCAGCCCCTCCGCCTCTGTTTTTATTCTCCTACTACGATCACATGAATGATCTTCATGAGCAGTTTCTAATTAAATCCCTGTTTGCCGGTTAATTTGACCAGTTTGGAAGTCAGTGTAGCACGTATAAAAAGCACTGGCTCTGGGCCTCGGCCGCTGCTTAAAAGCCCCATAAGCCCGGCAGGCATCGGCTGTGCCACTCCCCCTTTATACCTCAGCCTTCCCCGACAGTGAAACCCCTTCTTCTATTCACTTAGGCTTATAATATATATGTATTAATTAGTTTTTAAAAAAAGGCTGTTGGCGTTGCAGGGATTTGTATTGGTTTAGTTTTAAAAACACAGAGATTTACCAGCAGCCCTTTCAGCTCCCTGTGTTTTCTCCGTGAAGCAGAATAATGGCCGGTCCTCTTGGGTAGATGGTTTAGTTCCATCCCATTGCTAATGTGATGGCTTTTGAATCTTCCTGCCCGGGCCTCTCAATGGGGCTCCCCATGCGGGGGGGGCTGTGAGACCAGGGGACCGGGTGAGTGATGGGAAGCGCTCAAACGACGTGTGACTTTAAAGAAGAATTTCCAGGGATTTGGGCAAAGCGGTTTGTGTAATTACTCGCTTATAACTCACACAAAAAATTGAAAAAGAACTGCATGGTTGCTCGAGTCACCTTCACCCCCTCTCGTGTCTTTCACCCATGGTCAAACAGCCATGTCTCTGTACACAGACAGAGATCTCACATAGAGAGCACAGTTATTTCCTATCTGTTCGTTCAAAGATTAAAACGTCCAGACTTCTAACGGACTCTGTGCGAAAGGTGCGATGAAGGGAGCGTTTCTTCTCCCGACACAACCGCCCCTCTCGTCTGTGATATCTCCGGCTCGTTGTGTTGTCAGCGAGCCTTCTCCAGAGGGTCCCGCTTCCCAGGGTGCATCACATGCTCTGATAACACATATTCAGGCTTTAATGCCCTCTAAAATCTCCCCGTGTTCAGTGGGAGCGTTTTAAGCTGTAGTGCATATTGGCTAATTAGTGTGTGTGGGCTCTTTGTGAGGATGGTTGTCATGCTGCGTGCGCTTCGAATGGAAGAGAATGAGGCTTATTAAATAGTTCTGAATTGTCCTGGTTTTGCTTCCCTACAAGTTCACACAGATGTCAGACAGCAGCAGTGCAGCACCGGTAGATGTTATTAAAAGACCTCTAGACTGTGTTTGACGTCTCAGACTCTAGACAACTGGTCCAGATTTTCATTTCTACACATAGAACATCAGACAGATGTCACTGTGAACGTCGAGAGATTGATGTTTCTGATAGTGTGAGCACAATATCCTGTGTAGACTACAGCCACATACAGCAATATGTATTGTAACGCAATAAATAAAGATATATTGTGTCGTTGCCCATGTATCGTGATGTATCCTATGGCGTAACCGCAAAAGCTACAGCTGCAAAAGCCACACAATGGAAACACAACCACAACGGAAGTGAGCAACAATTGATGTTGACAATGAAACGAGCAGAGTCAGTTACTGTGGTCAAGTGAGTCGTCTTTTATGAAAACCCAGTCCAGCCAGATGCTGTTTAAAATGCAGTGCTTGTCTATTTGGTGAGTTACGGTACACCTTTACCATGTGGTGTCTTCACTTTTGCATTTGCCGCCTTATCTCACCTACACACTAATGCTCTCCCAGATGTGTAACTCTGTTCCGGCCGTGTTGGATCACGTTGACCACGCCCGAGTCCCCGGTCCCAACATGCTAACCATAACCCTAAACCAGAAGGAACGAGAGAGGACAGTCAACCATGAGACAGGAACACTTGTGACCAATTAGCTGGTGGAGCAGAAGAGGGAAGAGGCAGGATCCCAGCGGGCTGCTGCTAAATAGATGGGCTGTCATCGGGACTGGGCTCTGAGACACTCAATGAATTCTCACATGCCTGTCCACTGTCCATCTGTAGTCCGGCAACACACACACACACACACATACAAACACACACTCACTTACTAACTAAATCTCTCAGCTCCTGTACACCCGAGCACTACTCCCAACACAGCTTTATAACATCCCACCACAACAGGAGCAGGGGATCCATTCCGCTAGACCCCCCCAGACACACACACACACACACACAGACACACACTTCTCCAACAAGCTGCTTCCAAGTTGTCCAAAGGGCATGCCATGGTTTCCCCCCTCACCCCCCAACCCACCCGTCTGTGTGTTTGCTTGTATGTATGTTCAAGTTTGGGAGGGGTAGCTTAGAGTTCAGTCCTTGTTGACCATATGTCTGCGCTGCAGGAGGTTGAAAGCGGGTTGCAATCTGTCATGGATGTAAGAATGCCAATCATTTGTAAACAGGCCCATGTTCCCCGGTCGAAGGGTTAAGTGCAGCCTCCGTCCTGGGACTGCCCCGGTGGGACGGCTATTTGAGATCCTCCAGTTCAAATTCTCACCAAAACTAACGACTTGTTCTTCTTTTACCCCCCCCACTTCCCCCACACTCCCCCACTTCCCTCTTGAACCTCTCCCCCCCAGGACTTGAAGAAACTTTAAGACGCTCCCTGGAAGGGTCCAGTCCGTCGGTGGCCCTGGTTCCAGTCCTGGACTTGCCCGGCTCCCAGATCCTCCACCTGTCCTGCTGGCTCAGTTTGTAGAAACACATCCAGTGTCAACAGCCGGACTCCGGTCCATCCACGGCCAACTGGAATTCATCGGGTCGCTTGTGGAGGAGCCGCTCTGACAGCCCGACACCTAATGACTTACTGCCGCTGATGGTCCCGTTGTAAGTCACATAAAACCAGGACCATCAGCGACTGTGGAAAAAGAAAATAAACAACCTGCAGAGCTGCTCATTAATATCGAATGCTCATCAACGCCGGTTTTGTCGGTGTGCGGTTTCCGAGGAAGTGTTTAGTGTTTATTCCACTTCAGAGCCCAGAACTTTGGCCGTTAATCCTCGGTGTCCTCAGGCCGGAGCTGTGGCCTCTGGGAGCAGCTGTTGCTCTGCCGGCGGAGATGAGACTGGTGGAACTTCTAGCAAACCCCGAGCCTGCATGCCAGCGGACAAGAGAGCCCAGTCTACAAACAGAGACAGTAGCAGCGTCTCATTCCACAAGGCGATAAACTCTATCCCCCCCCCGAATCCTACTGGTTCTGCTGGAATTTGTCTTAGCACGCTAACTAACACCCCTCATAAAGGCCCAGCACCACCATTGACACCATCTGTTCAGTTGTAAACCTATAGATTTACTGTGTGTCTGGTGTGTAGCCGTGTGTAATGTGTGCGGATGAGTGTGGGGGGGCTGTGTTTCTGTGCTCTCATGGTCCTTGGGATTCAAGGTGTGTTATTATTGTGTAATGGGCAATCAGCACCAAGCACCTGAAAAGATTAAGCCTCTTTATGTTTTGTATTGATTCTAAGGCAGCCTGGTTAATAGGAGAGAGACGCTACCACACACAGCTGCAGGGCACGTGTGTGTGTGTGTGTGTGTGTGTCAGTGTGTGTGTGTCAGTGGGACGACGTAGGGGAGAAAATAACACCATTAACCATTGCTCCTGGAACATTTCTTTTCTCAAAGATCATGAACCATATTGATGAACGGGTTGGAATGCATCTTCACTACGGCTGTTCTCTTCCTGGCGCCCGTGATGGCGGAGAGAGAGAGAGAGAGAAAGAGAGGTGGAGTGGAGCTATTGATCCTCACCCCTCCACAACATTGTTTTGATTGTTGTTATCAAAAATTGAACAATAGAGCCCGAAGATTTTTATTGAGGCTTGAAAAAACACAAACAAGCAATTATTTATAGGGCGAGCAAACCAATAGCCACATAAATATATACAGCGTGTTAATGTTCACGCACGTGGTTTTAAAAGTCCCCACCAGGGGGAGAACCAGAATTTCTTTGACTGATGCAGCTGTCGGATCAGCGCTAAGTTATGGGTCTTTTTTTTCTTCCAACAAAGTACTTTTATTATGTATTTGTATACTTTAATCAAGTTCCATTCACAGCTAGAATGACACTCTAGGCTCACCAGTCCCTTTAAATTCATTCAAACTGTACCCTCGTAAATATCAGTTCCCTTAAAGGTGCCTGATATTTCACTCTCTGGGGAAATAAGTTTAACTGTCAAAAAAAGCAACAACAACAAAATAACTGCAATCTTTATATTAAAGAAAGTAGGGGAAATAAAGTTATTCCAGGTTGTAGCTCCTGATCCAGATCTGCACCAGTATTTAATGATTCCAGGTTTTGTGTAATCTCAAAACAATTTTGAATTTTGATGATTCTTTGTTTGTCACATGGTGGAAATGACTAAACTAAAACTCGATGCTCGACCACCACGTGTCAATCAAGCTGCCAACACGACACACCGTCTCTCAGCGGCCATGTTTTCATACAAACACGGTTAAAGCCACCAGTATCTCCTCACACCCTCATCCCAGCCGGTACGATGGCCCGTGGCAGACACATTTGTTTTGTGTCCTCAACCGCAACCCTGTGTTTTCTTCACTGAATGAGAAAAGACAGGGTGACATTTGGTTTTCCTCACGTGTTTTGTCAAATGTACAGTTTTCGACCGAGCTGACCTGCAACCACGCGGCAAAACCTCAAACTAGCTGCTGTGGCTAACGCTGTCCTTTGTGTGCAGCGTACCAGCCCGCGGCCCTTGTCATTGTGGCCTTGTACATGGACTTTAAACTCTGCGTTTCCCCCTCCAGGCCAAACCAGGCTGATGTGTGTGTTTGTGTGTGTGTGTGTGTGTGTGTGTGTTTGTATGTGTGTGACTCGCCCTCCCCACAGCACTGGGGCTACAGTAGAGGATTCTTGCTCAGGAGCGACCGAGCTGCACAAGACGCCTCCTCACGCTGTTGTGTGTTTGCCTCCATGGCTGCGGTTTGTTTTGTTTTTATGTTTGAGTCATTTTTTGTTTCATAATGCATTGATTTATTCTCCTGGCATTTTGTAAACGCATGATTATGCAGTCACTGCTCTGACTTAATTAAACTTGCTCGTCTGCTTGACTGGCAAGCCATCACATGCTATTGAGTGGTGTCTGCTGCCCTCTTGTGGTCAACATAAAGATTGCAACTTGATAGTATATAGCAATTTTTTCTTATAACCTGAGAAGAATCGTTTGTAAACGACACAAAGCAACATTTGAGCTAAACTCTTTTACATTTGCCTCTCATTATCTCAAAAACGACTCAGGCAAATTCAATCCAACGCTTAACAATTCTCAATGTTGTCAACTTCTGATATAATTTTTACAAGATTACACAAAAACAACTTCACTGATTTCCACCAAGCTTATTAGAGGAATTATGCTTGGGCCTGGAAAGAACACATTAAATGTTGCTGAGGAAACTACTGGCGAATCCAAGAATTGCATAACAGAACATTTTTCTTCATTATTGTTAACCTTTCAGAGATTACCCCACACATTTGATTTTCCATTGCTTGGGATGATGTCTTATTACAGATAAATTGTTTAGGTTATCACACCAGATCCGTTTTTTTCGAAGGACTCAGGACTGTCCGGCTGTGCGTGAGGTCGGTCCTTGAACTATCGTAGTTTGTATGTATTTTGTAACAAAATACCAAACACAGAGGTAGTTCATCACATATATACAATGGAAACATCAGACAACACAATCCTCTGACACAGCAAAGGAGAGCAGCCGCACTGACTTCACACTCAGATGTGTTGTGTATCGATTATAAACATGAACATATAGTTAATAACAACCGTGAAATATCTTCAATACACCTCAGCCTTGTGGATACTATACTTACATTCATAAACTGTCAATATGTACAGTTAGTCAACATTTACTTTTATACCAGACATTATTTTATATGCTTCACAGCGATGTGATGATGTACAGTTTATATCTGGTAAAATAGGCTACTATACTCACAGTTTTTGTTGTCAATAAAAGGATGTATATAATATAATCTGAGTCAATAAATTATTTTGTTGCGTCATGATTAACATTGTTTAATACATATGGTTAAATGGAGATGTAGTATTTCATTGTAAGGTATTGGAATCCAGAATAACAGCAATTGGTAGTACAATAAGTCCACTGGCTACAAATGTGTGGATGTGTGAAGATGTGAATTAAATATTCATTCATTCCTTTTTATGTATTTAAAAAACGATAAATTATACAAACATGTGAGTGAAGATTAATATTTGATCTATTCATTATTATTTTGTCATTTCTGTGCTCAGTGTTCTATTGATCACTGATAAATGATGGTGAATGAAGGGTGTAGATTCACATCTGTACACTGAGCTGATATTTTCAATCTAAAAGATGAAACCTCTCTAATATCCAGACCAAGATGTCTCCTCTCCTCTTCTGCTCGTCTCCAGCGAATAGGAACCAAACACCTTTGTTTCTCGTCGGGGACATTTCCAGCGACGGACACGCTTGTGTCCGGAAGAGGCCTCAGAGGCAGCTCCTCTGTTAGCAGCGAAGCTAACACGGTTTCACAACCTGTCAACAAAACAAACGATGAGTTCACTTGCTGTAATGGAACTTTAAAACTTCATAGTAAGTGTTTATGACGTGTAGATCAGTAATTGAACGGTTGTTGGTTAGTTTGGACGTTTGCTGCATGTTTTTGTTGTGTTGTTTTAACGACATTGTCAAGCTGCTGTGTTGTTAGCGTGTGTTGTCGGTCACATGAGTGGGAAGTGCTGTACAATTCTGTTATTGTAATGTATTGTTTGCATTATAATTGATAACTGTGGTTATTTAAATATATTTCAGGGGAGTTTGTTGTGTTGTTTCAGTTCTGTTCTCAATTAACTTCTCCTTTGTGGAGTTCCTTGTTCTCAATGTTGTGTCTCGTCTGCTTTGCTCCAGGTTTAATAAGAACCAACGTCCATCGGGGACTTCAAGATGCACCTGTGCCCCGATTGTCCCAAAACGTTCCCATCGCCGTCCAAGCTGAAGAGACACCACCTGATCCACACCGGCCAGAAGCCCTTCAGCTGTGGCTCCTGTGGGAAAGCCTTCAACCAGTCCCACCATTTAAAACTACATCTGCAGAATGTCCACTGCTCCCGGCCGCCAGCGGGCACGCCACCGGAGGTTACTTCAACCAATCAGAAGCTACCAAGCTGTGCCACGAGCACGCACGGTGTTGGCAACTGGGCTGGAATCCCATCCACTCTGACTTCCTCTGTGGCCTCCCAGCCCCGGTGGAGAAGCACAACCGTTTGTCTCCCTGTGTCAGAGACTGGAAACCAGTTCAAACCCGCATCACATGTAGCTGAAGTCACAGCCACTGTCTCAAGTGATGTGGATCCGGTGCATCAGGATCAGCTTCATTCTGCCAATGTGAACCCACCCGAATCTGAAGGCCACAAAAGACACACCTGCAAAGTCTGCTTAAAGTCCTTTCATTCATCTCTCCAGCTGTGGATTCACCTTCCAACTCACAACAAGTCCAAACCTCCCGGGAGGGGCCAGAGCATCTTTAAGAAGGGCCCGTGGAAGATGAACTTTCAGTCCCAGGAATCGAGAAGCGCCGGCAAAAGAACAATGTCTCTGAGGCACCAGTGTCCTAAATGTCTGAAAGGCTTCTGCTCCCCGTCCAAGTTGAAACGACACTTTCTCATCCACACGGATCAGAAACCTTACTCCTGTTCAGTTTGCTGGAAAAGCTTCAGACAAAAGGGCCACTTGAAAACTCACCTAGGCTCAGGGAATAAATGCACACTTTCTGCTGCCAATGCAAGACTGAGACGTTCCAATGACAGTAGAACCTCAAGTCTTCAGCCTGAGACGCAGCTTCAGCATCCATCCAGTCATCAGGACTCTTCAGTGGAGCTCAAGCTTCAATGTGAAATACGTGTGAACACTCTGCATGAACTGAACACGACTGAAATCAAGTTAAATTCATTTGTAAAACCCGAACAGACGATAAATCCGAGCTTTCAGTGTCACGAGTCTGGAGGACAAGGGTCGCAGCACTTCACCCAAAAAGATGTGAAAAGATTCCGCTGCTTGATCTGTAACCGATCGTTTCGTTTAGAGGTGAATTTAATCCGTCATGGAAGAATTCACTGGAACCAAAAGGAATTGGGAAGTCCCACCTCTGTGCAGAACTGTAATAATGTGAAAATGTCAATCAAACGTGTGCCTGAGCCCGGTCCTCCCGACCTCACCGACTTCAACATCATTGTTAAACCAGAAATACACAGAGAGAATCTCAGGGACTCTTTTCCTCTGGAGGCTGCGTCAGTTCCACCAGCCGAACAGCAGAGGGCGACGTTCCAGCAGCGGAGAACCGACCCTTCACATCAGTGCCGCTCGTGTTCCAAAGGTTTTCCGTCCCCGTCGAAGCTTAAGAGACACATGATGATTCACACGGGACAAAGGCCCTTCAGCTGTGAGGTGTGTGGGAAGAACTTCCGGCAGAAGACCCACCTGAGGGTCCACTGTCGCACTCACCTGCTGACCAGGTACCAGAAGCAGAGATCGCTGTACATCAACCGGCCGCCTTCACGCAGCGGGGGGTTCCACACGAGGACGGCAGCAGACGTCCCGGTCCAGGAAGTGCTACGACAGAAAAAGTGTATTGAGGCACTTACTGGAAGTGATGTGATCTCTGCAAAACACCCAGTTCAGACCAGTTCTACACCAACTGTTCAGAATAATGTCAAGACAGAGTCAGGGATCCAGTTGTTTCCACAAACCTCCAAGAAAAGAGAAGTTCTGCCCTTGATAACAGCTCCGAGAGTGAATAAGACCCAGATGGCTAAACCAGTGCACACTCATGGCAACAGGCGACACCAGTGCTCCCAGTGTTTGAAGTGTTTCCCGAGCCCCTCTAAATTAAAGAGGCATGAGATGGTACATACGGGCCTGAAGCCATTTAGGTGTCCCACGTGTGGGAAAGCTTTTAGGCAAAGGTCACATCTGAAAACACACGAAGGGGGACATTGTACGAGGAAACCGTCCAAACCCGTCAATCAGCAGGCGAGCATCAAGAAACTGAAAACTCACAATCAGCAACAGAAGCAGCAGCAGCAGCTTTACCCGAGGATCACTGTTTGTGTCCCTTCTCTGCAACACTCTGTAAACACAGACACACATTCAGTTAGTCGTGGTGCGACAAGTAGAGAAAAACGTCTGCAGGATTGTACCGGGCCGGAAATACAGATCGCGAAAGTGAACGTCCCCTTTAAGACAAACACCAAAAGCACTACTTGTAAAAAGAAGAAGCTTCACACGTGTCGAATCTGCTGCAAGAACTTCTCTTCTCCCTACAAGCTCTCCAGGCACCTGCTCACTCACTCCGGCGTGAGGCCGTACAAATGCAGCTTTTGCAGCAAAACGCTGACACAGCACGGCCACCTGAAGCTACACGAGCGCCGGTGCAGACAGAGGAGCAGGATCTCCGACTGTGCTCACAGAGAAATGATAAATACCAACCAGCTCCAGGAAAAAAGCGTGGAAAGCCTTATTTATTGTAGAGATTTTAATTTGGAGGCAGTAACAGAGCAGAGAGAGTCTGATTATAGTCCTGTTGGTGTTAGCCCATTTACTGCTGGAGATTTAGCTTATTGTCCAGAGGCTGTAGACACCGATTGGCTGGCAGTACCGGACACGGGTTTACAAGAGGAGAAGTCTGAATCAGGAGAAAAGGTGGATCAAGCTACAGACAGTTCTGATCAGGCTTCAGATCAGTTTAGCTATTCGTTCCCCTCCGAGCTCGCCTTTGAAATAAGTAAGCTCATCCAAAATCAAAGCACCGCATCTCCACCTTTGTCACATCAGCATGAGGGCAATAAGAATAAAGTAGAAACCCCCCGTCAGCGTGAAGGAGTGACGGCTGATTCCCTTAGAAACAAAGTGCTCGGCGATGTGAGCTCGGGGAATCTACTTCAGACAGATTCCCGAAGCGGGGACTGGTGCGAGCCGGTGATCGTGTTTGAATGTGGCGAGTGCACGACAAACTTCATGAGCGACCGCCACCTCAAGCAGCATCTGTGTCCCGCTCGGGTTCAGCCTGAAGGGAACAAGGCGACCGGGAGGAACCGCTGTGTCGTCTGCTTCAAACATTTCATCTCCCCGTCCAAACTGGTGAGACATTCTCTGGTCCACACGGGTCAGAGGCCGTTCACCTGTGACCTCTGTGGTAAAACCTTCACTCAGAGATCACATGTCACAACTCACAGACAGACTCACTGATGGTGTGACACTCAGATGGTTGGGTTTTTGGTGTGCGTGTGCAATCTTGTTTATGTTGATCATGATATGTGATAAATATCATGTCTGTATATATCTATATTTATGAAGTGCAATGTATCATATTTTTCATCTAAATAAAAATACATTTGTATTTACCAGTGAATCTCGTACATTTTACTATGCACAATTCTCAAAATATGTTGACATGGTACATTTAGTAGTAGTATGAGTTTTAATAATAAATATATTGTTACTTGTACATTCATTATAGTTTTTAACAAAACTTCAAACCTCAACAAACAAAATACACTGGTCTACCAGGAGTGTGCAGAATAATATTTAGGACGTTCTTTGACATGTGATTTTTCTGCTGTGTTTTACGCTCTTGTCTTTTGGGAGTGTGGATTGAGAGGGACAGAAAGAGACTGAACAAACTGGTGAGGAGAACCAGCTCGGTCCTAGTCTGTCATCTGCATTTCACTGAGGAAGTGGGTGAGAGGAGGATGTTGAACTCCATCATGGACATCACCTCTCCCCCTCTACACGACACTGGGGAGGCCCTGAGCAGCTCTTCACCAGCAGGTGGCAGCACCACAGCGTGAGAGGAAACGCTTCCACTGTGTCCTTCCCTTCCCACCGATGTCACAGACCACAACAACATAACATCAAATAAATACTGTCTGTTGTTTTTTATCGACTCAATCCAATTAGGACTTGCACTATTCTTAACTATTTATTCACTATTTCGCACACTTCCTATGAAGCATTATCATTTCATATATTTATCATACAGAAAATTTCTCAGTAAAACCTTACCTTACATTCTTGTGCATCATCCTCTACCACTGCACTTTTCTGAAATACAAAATCCCGTATATGGCCTGTACATACGGTAGAATTGACAAAGTTATTACATTTTTTCTATTTATTTTTATTTTTTACTATTCTGTGGACTTCTTTTATATATATATTATATATATATTCATATTTTTTATATTTTTATTCTGTATGCTGCTGTTAAAAGGGAATTATGGGATCAATACATTTTTATCTCATCTTAATTAAAAGTTGTATTTTTGATAAGAGTAATATGAAGCGGGGGCGGAACCGTAGACATGCTGTTAGTTCGCGGGGACACTTTTCCGGGACGTACCCATTGAGGAAGTCAGTCGTGCACAGCGCGTTTTGCTTGTGTACGTGCGTAACGAAGCTTTGAGCGTCGCTCCACACATGTTGTAAAACACACAAAGGTTAGTTACACTCACTTTGACTTTACAAACACATTGAGAGTATGGATACCGATGTTATCATAAAAACACTAGATACAGTCATCTTTGTCTCAGGAACGCTAGCTAGTTAGCTTAGCTCGTTGTCTGATATTGTTAAACTGCTAACATCTATCTGTGTTATTGTACAGTGTTATTTTTAAAATGGTATTTTACGAACAGAAAACTGCTATTAGCGACTATCACAACATTTATAACTGCGCATGTGAAACAGTTCCTAACCTGCTAAACTTTTAAAATGTAGCTATCTAACTTCCTCAGCACCATACGTGACGGAAAGTTCAGTTATCCCCACGTTTTTTTAACTTGGCCACATTCCTAACTTTGATCGTTTCCATCTTAAGCATCTTTCAAACTGTATTTCTACTATGTTACCTTTGTAGCTGCTCGAGAACACAACCATGCAGAAGGAAACCCCCGCTAAAAAGGCTGCAGCTCCCTCTGTGTCCCAGATCAACGCTGAATATGTCACTCAGGTAATTTGAATTAAAGCTGTGGTCGATCACTGTGTGGAAATTAGTTTTAAGTGTTAATTTTCACAATGAGTTGAGCTTTATCACCTGTATATAATCCAATGGGCTTTTCAGTGACTCCTATCTGTACTTGTTTACCATACATGTTCTGTTATGATCAGAAGTGCTTAGTACATGTGTGAGGTGCAAAGATGGGGACGAATGGGAGAAGTTAACCTTTTACAGAGGACTTGAGGATTTGTACTACAGATCAAATAATATCTGTGAAGGCTCTGGGTCGTCCAGATATCTTAAGGAGCTGTAGCAACACCAGTTTTCTACTTGTACAACTCCTAAAGGTGGACTAAATAACGTCCAGCCTAGAAAATAATCTCATTATAGTCGGAGAATGTTCCTTGCTCCATATCTTTGTGTATTTGTTATTAAACCAGAAAATGGACACATTCAAGCTAGAAAGCCTCAACTGGTTGTTGTTATTTAACATACATTACCAGAGGGTTGTTGGTTTTATCCCTGGCTCCTCCAGTCTGCTTGCTGAGATACATAATACTGAACAATTAGATAGAAGAAGCACAGCCTTTAGTTGCTCTGTATGAACATGTGTGTGTGTTTGTTAAATGGGGAGAATGAACCACTTGACTACTATTAACATTTTTTTTTATAATGTCTCGTTTCAGCTGGCTAATAAGTATTGGGCTCCTCAGGCAAAGAATAAACTACCATTCGACCCTAAGGTGAGATATATATATTGTTGTTTCTCAGAGGTATAAACAGGGAGAATGTTTGTAGTACCTGGAAATGCTCTAGTATTGTTTTATATTATATTTTCGAGTAAATTCATACTTTTTTTGTCATAAGGTTGGGATCCTCTGTGTTTGCCTGCACTCACATACATTTTACATCTTTTGCTGTTTGTTTAGGTGATGGAAGATGTGTACGAAAAAGAGATACTCAAGTCCAAGTAAGTAAAAATACCGTATTTACTTTAAGTTGAACTTTCTTTTAAAATCCAAATTACACATTGTACCACTTATTATCTTCGGTTTTAATGTACTTCCTTTCTGTTTTCAGATTTGCCATAAGAAAAATCATGCTGCTTGAGTTTAGGTGAGATTCTGCTCTTACTCCAATTGCCTCTATTTATTAAGAAACCATCAACATTTAAAGATATTTAACAGCAACTTGTGGATTGACATTGATTTATTATTTATTATTATTATTTATTTTAATTTTCAGCCAGTACCTTGAGAACTACCTGTGGGTGAACTACACTCCTGAGGTTTCCAGCAACGCCTACCTCATGTCCATTTGTTGCATCGTCAATGAAAAGTTCAGAGAGAATGTCCCGGCTTGGGAGGTAAACACAAATCTATTTCTTATCTAAGTTTAATTGTCTTCAGTTGGTAATCCCAATTTTTGAGGAGACAATATTTATACTCACACTTCTCTCTTTTCTTTTGTGTGGTGTATCATCAGGTGTTCAAGAAGGAGCCCACCCACTTTCCTTTCTTATTCAAATGCATGATGAAAGCGGTGTTGTCAGGGGAGGAGACTGGCCTCACGCTGAAAGAACAAACCGTGCTGCTGGTCTTCCTGGACCACTGCTTCAACAGTCTGGTGAGAACCATGAAGCTGACCTCCAATGTCTAGACTCACAGGAGAAACAAGTCCCACTGAGAATTACATCTGCAAGAAGGATAAATGAGCATGTTTACAGTAGTACCTATTTTACCAAAGTATTCTCTTTATATTCATCCATTAAGCATTAATTGGTTAAAGTCTTTCTCTCATAAAACCTGGTCACAAAGATTTGTTTTGAAAATTCTTTGTCGCTTACCAAAGCAGCTTGAAAGCAGAGAACAACCACTGCAATATAAACAACTCAAGTTGAGATTTTTAATTTTTTTAATTTGCCATTTTCTTGTATCATATACATCTTAACAATGCTTTTTATTACTCTAACTTGTCATAGAAGATGTGACTTGAAGGCTTTAGGATGAGAATTTAGATAATCTGAGTTTTACCTATTAATGTTTGCAATGGCAAAATGCGTTGTGTTGGAAAAGAAGACAGTAGCTTATAATGTCCACTAGGTGGCAGTCCCATACCAGTCAGTCCAACCTAGGTGAACTCCCATCTGTATCTTCTTCAGCCGCATTAAACCACTGGGAAGCACTGCAGATGTCTCACTTAAAATCTGCTGTGATAGCCCGCTGCACTTTGATTGTATCATATAAAGGCCTCTAAATATTTTAGTTGCAGACTTTTATTATCAGACTAAGTGTAATAAAAACCGGTCACGTGCAGTATATTTTGACAACCCCCCCTCTTTCTCTCCCTCTCTCTCTCTCCCAGGAGGTGGATTTGATCAGGGAACAGGTGCAGCAGCTCATCTCTCTGCCGATGTGGATGTGCCTTTTACCAGTAAGATGTCAACCTATTACCCTAATTGAGTTCCCCTGGTGGTTATCGGCACACACAAAGTACTGACTTTGCTCGATAATGCCGTCGGAGAGAAGTGCGTCATCGCTATGACACCAGCCCTTAAGATGGAATAGATTCCACTAATTTGTCTCTGTCATGTTTTCAGTCCCGACTCCAACACGAGCTGAAGAAAGTTCCAAAGCTGCAGAAGTTCTGGAATCTAATAAAGAAGAAATCCGATAAGATGGAGGCCGATGCAGCTGAGCAGTAATTTTATTTTCTCTGCTCGCTTGGTCAGATTTACCCAGACAAGGAACTCATATTGCAGAACTCTCCTCTGATTTCAGTTTTTCTGTGTGTGTTCTCCCCCAGGGCGGAGAAGGAGAGGACCTTCCTCTCGGCTCTCATTAAGAAGTTCCTCGGTGTTCTCATGTCAATACCGCCATCAGGTAAACAGAAGAAATTATATTTATTTCCCTTGGGATCTTATTGTGTTATTGTAGCCAATGACTTAACTTGGAATTCCCTCCGCAACCGCAGTGGCCATTAGAGCTTGGCTGTATTTCCTGAAAATATCTCATCCCTGGTTTTGATTTCCACCTCAAAATTCTTGTTAAAGTTAATAATCGGGTTATTTTCCGGTGACTCTGGTCTCAAAAAACGTATTTTCATGGTCTCCTGTTTGCTCTCTGTGCCTGATCAATATACAATAGGCTTTTCTCAAGCTTTCACAGGGTCAGAGACAATGTCATTCAAACCTTAGTGTCAGTCTGAAACACAATATTACCCCTTCATCACTATTCTAGTTCCACCACTCTCTCCTTTCTTGTTGAGTCGTGTGAATGCAGATGGAGCATGTGGTCCAGCTGCCATTGAGCCACCAGCACTGACTACTGTGGTAATGCATGCTGACACAGAGGCCCCCCCCACCTGAATGCTAAAAACAGAATATGTGCATTTGTGTGTTTAGGTAGAATTCAAACCTGACACACTAGATTATATTCTAAAGGCCAGCAGGAGTCGCATCAATCTAATACTTGCTGCATGCCTCGACGTTAAGTGCATAGACACACACACACACACGCACTCTACATGCTTAATGAGGGCTGAGGTCCCAGCATGCTGCTGTGCTGGCAATGCAGTATCTCATAGTGCGGCTCACACACCCAGCATGGCACCTTGGTGTTGTCCACATGCATTTGTTGTCCTCATGTCCTTGTTGATAAGCGCACAACCTCCTTTCCATTGCTCACTCAGATCTCTTTTATTTTTGGCATTGTATGTGCATACCGTTGCGTCTGCTTCTCTGTCAGGTTGCATTTGTCATTGGCGACATGTTTTCTCTGATCTAAAGTGAAGTGCTAACCTCCATGATCTTCCTCCCTTTTCCACAGAGGCCGTATGCATGGACAAAGTACATTATTGTGAGCGATTCATTGAGCTCATGATCGATCTGGAGGTAAGACACAGCCCTCGTGCATCATAACCTTATTCAGCAGATATGACATTGTGCTATTTGAACTGTGTATTTTGTCTCATGATCAAAATGATTACTGTAAAATACGATCCCCTCCCAAGCTAATTTTCACTCTGTATTTACACCAGAAGAGTGTAGGTCTGCAGTATATTTGCTTAATCGTGGTATCCTGACGAATGGAAGTGGTGTAGACGTCCGTTTCTGCAGAGCTCATTTGCCGTTTGTCCTTCATGGTTCTAGCTAAGTCAGGTCAACAGACAGTTGGTCAGTGTCCAGTCTCAGCTCCACCCAATGCGTCACTGTCACTGCTGTCTGCGAAACCATGCAGGATGTGAAACGGTATTCTTTGATCGGCGTGTGAGAGGTTATTCTCAACCTGACAGCAAGGATGTTCACGTTCGTTTTTTTTAAGGTTTAGAGTAATGAGCAGTGTCTGCTTGACGCAATAGTTAGAAAAGAGATGAATCTCTGTGTTTAAAGGAACAATACGTCATATCATTTCTCCATTGTGTGGCGTAATCACTTTTTAGATTGACAACATGTCTTAACTTTGATTCTTGAGAGTTTTTGTATGAATGTGTCTGTTTCCATCTAGTTAAAAAGATTTATGCAACAATCTATTAGAGAATTGGGATTGTACCATTTTACAGTTATGCTGTATTTAGTTTTTCCACCTTTTCTTGTAGTTGCGGTGGTGCTGTCCTGCATCATATTGAGGAGCTCTGCCCAAATTTGCATCCACTCTCTTGTCCATCTAGATCAGAACCAAATGATGATTTAACCTGTGTCTCTGTGTTGGATGACCGGAGTTTAGGCTACAAGATAAATGCTTCTCATCCCACATAGAAGTGATCTGAAAACACTCCAGTTACTCTCAAGGGCTTTCATGTCCCTTTACCTGAGGTGTAATGTAAGCCCTGTCGTTTAAAGGGTGATGGAATAGCCCACAGAGATAATTAATGTTAACATTAGTTCAAGAAATTATTTATAAAAACAAAAGACTTTGAGTTTATGTTTGAGGAAGGGTTGTTTGCTACATGAGAGTTGCTCCTGCAGCCCTTTGCAGATCTGCTGTTTCAAACAAGCGAGCTCAACAGATCTCATCTGACCTGACTGCTGACAGGCCGGCCTTGCTGTTCCTGGCAGCGGCCAGTGGCCGGCAAGCTGACTGTCTCCAGAGACGGCTCCTGTCCCCTAGCACTATCCTTTTACAAAGCCTCAGATGCCTGAAATCCATACTTCCCCTCTCTGATGACGACCTGGAAATTAATGCAGGAAAAAAGACCCGTTTTCATGGCTGCTTCATGCAGGCTGTCAGGGGCTGTGTTGAGATCAAAGATGGCTGCTGGATGTAACGCTATCTGTTCTCTCAGTCTTTAGGTATCACTTGCAGCAGCTGGTTCCCTTTGAAGAGCTTTTTTTTTAATGAATAGAATAATAGATATTTTCTTTTGTTGGTGTTGTTCATTTTCTGTATTTTGTTTCATGTTCCGTTTCACAATGCTGCGTCTGTTCTCTGGGCTGTGCTGCACGTTCAGCCTTCACAGTGTAACATATCTCACACAGTTCATTAAAATGCTCAATGTTTCTTTGGTATATTCCGACCAAAGCGCCTCAGTTATCTCACTTTGACAGGTCTCCTCTTGTTTCTGCCTCCCTGTCATGTTCCTGCTCCACAGCAAGCGAGCTGTAGTAGCTGAATCCGTTTCCCCACCCCCCCTCCTGTCAGCTTCGTGGCTCACTATCGGTTTGCCTTATCCTTTGTTTCTCGGTCATATGTTTCAAAAACAACCTCAAGACAAAAAAAGACCATGGATCAATAAGACGTATGGATCATCGCAGTCCAGGTTCTGGGAACTGTGGTTGTTAGATGAATTGATTCCTCTGACCCCCCCGATAGAGGTGTCAGTTTATAAGGATGCCACATTCCTTTTTGCTGTGCTGGACAGACATCAGATCTTCTTTATTTCAAATCCTTTTTTTGTCTTCCTAAAGATATTATGTACAAAAGCATCGATTTTGCGGTTACATACGCACTTAAGGTCAGTTCTGTTGAACCTGTGGTCCAATGCTTTAACATGTTTCTCTGTGTGTTCAGGCCCTGCTGCCCACCAGGCGTTGGTTTAACACAGTGTTGGACGACTCCCACTTAGTGGTCAGCTGCCACCTGTCCAGCCTCACCAAGAGAGAGAAGGACGGACATCTCTTCTGCCAGGTACAACACACACAGATGTGTTCAGATATGTGTGAAAATGATTGTTTATGCTTATTGAGCTGAAAACCACTCGTTTTCATCCGTATACGTAACTCATGCTGTTGTTTGATCTTTTTAGTTGCTGGACATGCTGAAGTTCTACACCGGCTTCGAGATCAGTGACCAGACAGGAAACGCTCTGACGCAGAAAGAGATGACCACACTTCACTATGACAAAATCACATCTCTACAGGTACAGACATGTAAAAGGGCAAAGACATACAAGCATTAGCCATAGTTATATATATCCTCATAGAAAGCACAATAACCCTTTTCTTTATCATTTTAAAGTTGTCTATCCTGGTCTTGTAGTGTAAGTAACGTTTATATTCATGTTCTCTCTTTGTGTTCTGTCTTCCAGAGGGCAGCTTTTGCTCATTTCCCGGAGTTGCAGGACTTTGCTCTGTCGAATGTTGCAGCTGTAGACACTCGTGATTCCTTGACCAAACACTTTGGGCATCTCAGGTAAAGCAAAACTTCCAAAGTGAATCGTTAAATGAACTTGCAGTTTTGTCGGTGCACAGACAGATGGAGGGAGGTGGTGGGAGGCTATGCATGATTGGACTGAGGAAGATTACAGTGAACTGTTACTAATATAACTGCTTTAGTGTTGTTTCAGTCGACAGAACATTGTCCTGATGTGCACATGTACTTTGTACTTACTTAGAGGTGACTCATAGTTGTTTTGTTTTATATCTGCCTCTTGTACAAATACTTTATACAGGACCCTTGGTGTTCTGTATGGTTTTAACAGTAAATACCATAATTTCAAGTCCTTAGCTTAACGAGTTAAATAGAAACAAACCCTGAAGCAAACCAGTACAGAAAGAGATATCCTTATCTGGTCCATGACTTTTAACAGTTCTTTGGACCACTAACACTTGTAAGGCTTAGATATGCACACTTATACCCATCTTGGGCCGATGTTGCATTAAAGCATCAGCACCACCGTTGCTGCCTGACTTCCCTGCTAAATGGCAGCTAGTGAGCCTTTGAACAGGCAGCTGGTACCAGCCAGAGAGAGAGGCACGCCTCATTAATTTAATCGATTTGCAGTGGCTTGAGAATAAACTCTTTGAACAGCTGTGTTTGTCAGATCATATTAGCTGGCCAAAGAGCCAAAAAGCACCCTCGCTCTTATGCACTAGCCCGTGTGTGGTTTTTCTAACTGCTACACGTGCGTAAAGGAGAAAAGACATTGATTTATTGGTAATTTGTAATTAGATGAGGGTTTCTAACCCTTCTTGTCATTTGATATCATAATAAATGTTTTTTATAACTGAGACAAGCTTTTAAAAGGTCTATAAACCATCATGAGTTACTGATTAGTTGATTGTTTACACGGTAAATGATGTCTCTGAGGTGCGATGTTGGAACAACACAAATTTCCTCTTAGCAGTTGACGTTTCCATATCTCATATCGTCTCTATTTAACTTCTGCAGTGGATTATAAATGCTTAAAACCTAAGTTTCTTTGCGTCAGGCAGGTGGTTATGAGCCGATCTGAGCTGAATCAGGGAAAGACTTAGCCGAACCATTGCATGCATTTCTGGAAGCTCCGCTCTTTTCCCCCAGAATTAGGGTTTTCAATGTAGCAGGAAGTGCATTGTTCCCTTCTCCACAACTGTCACCAAAGAAGCTCCTGGGTAACTCCAAATATGCCAATCAGATTTAACAAGGCACTTTTCATCCAAACAACTCATGCTAATGCCAGTTTATTCCAGATGCGCTACCCGTGGGCTTAGCTCGCAGTCACCCGCTCTCTGAATTTATCCGCTAAGTCCCCCAAACACACAAACGCAGCATTACTGCATAGCCTGCCCACACAGTTACTAGCCCATTCTCCCACATATACACAGACACACACAAACATACACAGATGCTTCTTCTGGTTACGTAAAACACGTTGAGTGTCATTTCAGGTCAAAGATGAATGAGCACCTGATTAAAGCATCGCTTTGTGAAACGCTGGAAAGGATGAAGGAGTCCTCCATTCAGGAAATGTCTGAATAATTGGTGTAATTTGGTCGGTGAATTAGATGTCGAGCAGGGTCCTGTCACAGAAAAGGGTATTTTTAGTCCATCACCTTCACTTTTCATTCATCCTGTTCTCAGGGTTTCATTTGACAAAGGAAAGGAAACAGAATAAAAAGGGAAGCAGTTTAATTTTCAGCAGATTACTTTGCTAGAAAAGCCATTTATCGTATTTTTCTGTTGAATGTAAAACGAGGCTTGTAGTTGACTTAAAAGCGCCCTTAACTTACCCGGTGACATCAGTTGTGTGAAAAGCACACACACGCACACACCTCACCTAAAATGACTTCTCAAAACTTAACAAGGGTCTAGACATCCCTCAGCATGTTGAGTGAACTTACTGTTTTGTTCACAGCCTTACCTTACCCTGCCCGTGGCTCAGCTGTCAGTCATGACCTGGTCCAGTCATCTCTATTACTCAGAGTGAGCTGTTGTGCTGCTGCTATTTTGTTGCTAAGGGAAGGAATGTCCACATGACCAATGCCAGGTCATCCACTTGGCCACCAAACTGCAACACTGGCAGAATTGCCACCCCATTGGCCGAGCATTGGCATCGCAACTCGCTGAATGCATGCAGATACACGGATATGGTCGGTCAGTGCCACGTGTGGCTGTCCGGGCCTGTCACAATGTGTCCAGGGCCTGTCCCTCGCTGCGTACCAGACCCTGCCTGTGTCACAGCGTGTCAGCCTGATTAACACAGGTCTGCATGCAGAGAGCCACGCCTCGGCCTTTCGAGACGGAGATGGGCTTTGATTTTCATAATCCTGTCGCATCAGTGCGGCTCTGCCCCTTAACACACACGCTGACAGGGCAGGAGTGCAGAGTCGGAGCAAACGGGAGAATTGCTTTGTGCCACAGAGCTAACAAGCACAAAGAATTTGATAAGGCTGTGCATTTTCACTCGTTGAGAGTTGTTGCTGTCATCACAGTTTAAATAAATCTCCCTCAGATGGCAAGGTGTCGCCCAAAGTATATAAATATATTTATAATAATATTCATGTTTTTATTATCATTATTTAATGGTAGTAGATATAATATTGTCACGTATCATGTTGTTATCTTGACCTTCACCATTTCAGTCGTTACAAATTCATTCTCACTGGACACCCATTGCTTAATTTTGCTCCCTGAGAAGAGAGTGCTAGCTGCATTTTTAATATGGAAATGTTATTTACCGAGCCCACTTGTTTATCTCATCTTTCTCCGCAGCCCCAACACGCTCCACCGGGTGGCCTCGTACCTATGTCTGCTGCCAGAGCTGCCTGAAGGGCAAAGCACCACCTATGAGAAGGAGGTTCTTCTGGAGCTGCTGGTTAGTGGCCTTTATTATATTGTCTATGCATATTTGAGAACTTCCAAGCCATTGGGGCAAAGATGTGACTTTTGTTGCATTTTGGAACAATAAAATCTATAACTTGGTTTGTGTCTTTCAAACGAGGGAAATAATACGTTAGGCCTCACAGCAAAATATATTGTTTTATTTATACAGTTTCTTGGTGGGTGGAAACATGGAGCATAAGTCACTGGTCTAGTCCCGGTCTTGTTGTTTTCCTGTAAATAAATATAATGTATAATAAAAGTAAAATATGCATCCCAGGCAACCTTTAATGCCTCAGACCTTTTAAACTGCCCATACAGAGATTGTTTAGTTAAGCAAGGGAATGAAGCATGACCTCATTTACAGTGCTTGTCAACTAGCCATATAAAAGATGTAGCATCGGTACTGGTGCACCCTTTCAAACACTGTGGGTGAACAGTTAATCTTCAGAACAATAACTGGCCAGTCCAACGCTACAGCATAATAGCTTTTGTGTTTCTCGTTTTAGAGTCATCAATTAAAGATGTTGCCCTTGGAATACATATGGTATCCCCTCTTGGCTGGCTGTCCCTCTTGAATTTGCCTTCTAATCCAATTACTGCTCTATGTGGCTATTTGTGTGACGTAGGGTAAATTAAAGACAGAACTGTTTTTTTGTAGTATGTTTTGCAAGGTGGTCTCTGGTTCCCCATCCCTCTCGCTCTTCCAATTTTCCTTTTTAAAAACCCCCTCCAGGAATCATCTGGATCCTTGTTCCATTACTCTCCCCGTATACACACTTATAGATGTGGTGTAGACCTCTTCATCAAAGTGGCTGTTTTTAAGGCCGCCCTGCAGTTACTCATAATTACCCACTCAGACCCTCCCCCACGTCCTCTCGGAGAACAGATGGAGAAGAGCAGTTTCTTAATCATCTGATTAGATTGTTGTTGAAGACAATTTCAGGGGACACATATTTTTGTGCCTAAGGTTGCCCCCAACAACCAACATCTCTGACCAGGTTAGCTTAAGGACAAGGGGACACAGGATCAGAACTGTGTCATACAAAAGCAAAACAATGATGCACACTGAAGAGAATGTGGTCATAAATTTAATGAGGGCGGGATGAACCTCTCTCTCTCTGAGAAGTAGAGCTGCTTTACACCAGCACCAGGGTTCGGCTCATTTCGGCAATTTTATTATTTCCTCTGGTGTAACAGATGAGCTGGTTTGTATTCAGCAGCAGATATCACCCCCATGACGAAGTGAATAATTCATTTAATGTGTCTCTTTCCAGAAAAGAAAAGGCACAATGGAATAGATAGTTGTGTGCGCAAACCACAAAGTCTCAGAGGAGCGGGTGCTGAGGTCCAAGACTAATGTAATAAAGTAGAAAGACAGAGTAAAAGCTTTTCCTCTTATCAGCAATGTTCTACAAAACAATTTCAATTAGATGTCCGTATAAAAGATAATACTAAAATAATGTGTATGTAACAAAATTACCAGTGACTTCATTACTATTATATAAGTTGTTTATATAAATATGAATCACAGATCTAATAACCAAACCTGAAGATATCCTGTTGCTGACTTATTGCTTGTTTAAATCCCCTGACGCAGCTGCCAGTCCTTCTAAATATAAACACATATAAACCAATGTGGGTTGCTGATGTGGCAGAATACACTTTAATATCTGGCCTTTAAAGGGGCAACATTGATCCACTGACATTTAGCAGAGGAACTCCACTGAGGGGAATACAAGTGACGAAAGCTTCAGTTACACCAGCTCAACATGCTGTGTGAGATTAAACTAATGTTTTGACTGACCAGATTTTGTGAAATGTTTTTTTTTATAAGGGATAAAAGACCTGAAATAGCGAGACAAATGAGGAACACATGTTCATTAACCCAACTGCTCTGTGCATGGCTTTGTCCTCTCTCTCTCTCTCTCTCTCTCTCTCTCTCTCTCTCTCTCTCTCTCTCTCTCTCTCTCTCTCTCTCGCTCTCGCTCTCGCTCTCTCGCTCTCTCTCTTTTACACACACAGGTATCACGTCATGAGCGCAGAATCTCTCAGATTGAGCAACTCAACCAGATGCCCCTTTATCCAACAGAGAAGATAATCTGGGATGAGAACATCGTCCCCACAGAGTACTACTCGGGCGAAGGTGGGACTTGTGACTGTGTTTGCACGTCTGTGTCTGTGAATGGTTAATATGCACTTACAATTATTTCAGTGTCTAGTCAGTCCCTTATTGTCACAAGCCCACGCCCACACCTTGTTGTGTTTAATCCTTGGGGCACTCGATGGAGTGAAGTGGCAACCCTCTCTCAGGGAATCCTCTTTAGTTGGCAAGGACACCCTCAGAAACTCACACACTATTAGTGATTCAATCTGCGTCCATAATTTACTGCAATATGTAAATGTACCATTGTCTGCAAAAAGGTAGCTGAATATAACTGATCATACAACCTCTTTGTAATATGTTATAAAAAGACAGCTTTTGATTGACTTATTTGAAGTTTATTGTTATTACTCATGCATTTTTTCTTTTTTTTATCTGCTCCTCTTTTCAGGCTGCCTGGCACTCCCTAAACTGAATCTCCAGTTCCTGACGCTCCATGACTACCTGTTGAGGAACTTCAACCTCTTTCGTCTGGAGTCCACCTATGAGATCAGACAGGACATAGAGGATGTGGTGTGGCGCATGAAGCCATGGTGAGATGTCCTCAATTCTCCAAAGCCACAGGAAATTTGTTGTTTTAAATGTTTTTATTTGTTAAAGCCACTAAACCGTACCGCTTTCAAAATAACATCAACGTTTTGAAGAAGACATGGGCGTAAAACTCTTCCTTAACTCAGGCTTGACGAATCTTGATTTGTGCAGTGAAATCCCTGGGTGACACACTCAAAGACTGTGATAAAAGGCTCATACAGGTTCTGAGTTTGAAATATTATTGTTGTACACCCACTAATAAGCATGACTTGTTTTTTCCCCCCTAAGTAGAACACATTTCTACCATTAGCTCAGCTACAGCACACTTCTTATCCTCCGTCTTCTTCTCAAACTGTGGCATGATAATATTTTATCAAAAGACGGTGACATTTGGAGCGACACATTTGGAAACCCACTGCTTAACATAATAAGTGCTCCCATTATGTCAAGTGATGTGGCAACTTGCCTGTTTGTTGCTGCAGCAAAAGTAAATAAATAAAGCAAGCAGTCTCGCTGTCCTGAATCCACCTTGTTTCCAGTCTTGACAGCAGCCCACAGTACTTGTCTGACTTCCTGTTGTGTCTGTTCCCCTACACAGGCAATCAGAGTACGGTGGAGCGGTGTTCGGGGGCTGGGCCAGGATGGCTCAGACCATCACCGCTTTCTCCATAGTTGAGGTGGCCAAGCCCAACATCGGGGAGAGCTGGCCTGCTCGGGTTCGAGCCGATGTCACTGTTAACCTCAACGTGCAGGATCATATCAAGCATGAGTGGGAAGGTAATAAAATGCGTCTTTATCATGAGAATATTTTTTTTTCGTATTTATCCCTTTTATATTTGATTTGTCTGCTGTTATTACACATATATACACACATACATAATTACCCTTTACTTATTGCACTGCCACACCTGTATATTTCTCTTATTTCCTTCTAGAAAGTGGTTTATAACCTCTATATAGTTTCCCTTTATCACACTGGACCTTGACCAATGACCCCTGCCTACCTGATGTTTCTGTGAAGACTTGCCATTTCTTAGTAGCATCAGCCATTAAGCCTCCCTGTTTTATTCCCTGATCTTTCAGCCGTTTGTGTTTGATAGGGGTGCTGTAGATAATGTTATCAGGCGCATGTCAACAGTGAAAGAACATTGATTCACTGGGGACATAGAAGGCACAATGAAGCCTTCAGTGGGGGCTGTCCACTATCGCTCTCCAGAGAAAGATAGAGGACTAGGTGCCAATTTTCTCAGTGGGGAAATGCTATAGTCGTATTAAATTGGTGTAAAATAATAGAAAGCTTAATGTATCCCGAATTGATATCTCTACTTTCTTTATACCCATTTTTATGGTTTTACTTTCCTCTTTGTAATTCAGTGGATGTATAAGGTGTAATTTGTTTCTGTCCAGTAGCCCTCTCCCCGTCGTATAATTAGAGCCTCATGTTTTAAAGATCAGGCGAATGCTGACGGAGTGGTTTCAAACTTCTCCCCTCTACTACTCCCTTTTTTCACCAACATTCCACTATCCCCTCTTTCTGATTCTGTGTCCCTATTATTCTCCTTAAAATCTTTCTCTGCCTCTAAATCTCTGTTCTTTCAGTCGTTCTCTTTATCTCACCGCTCTCTCCCCCAACCCTCTCTCCCCGTAGGCCTTCGGAAGCACGACGTTTGCTTTCTGATCACGGTGCGGCCCAACCTGCCCTATGGCACTCGCTTCGACCGGCGCCAGCCCTTTGTGGAGCAGACTGGCCTGGCGTATGTGAGAGGCTGCGAGGTGCAGGGCATGCTGGATGACAAGGGACGTGTCATTGAAGAAGGTATGCTCATAGAGTGCTGCTTCCCAACACACACACACACACCCACACACACCACTGACACAGGACATCCATCCTCCCGTCAGACCTCCTACACACAATCATCCAGCGACTTGTCCCCTCGACAGGTTCAGGCTGCTGTTGTCATGGTAACGACCACAGTGAGACCTGACCTGGTCACATTAACATTCCATTAGCCTGAGGTCGACGAAAACACCTGAGAGCTTTGGGCCTTGCTCCCCCGCTTTATTTATTGGATTTAAGGAGAGATGTGCTTCTGTAAGACGACAATGAATAAATGAATGTGCTTGTCCTGCAGAATACAGTAATGTGTTATATAGCATAGATTCACCTCTATCTCTGAGTTACTGCCTGCAACAATGCATTAGAAACCTGAGTTGTGCGCAGCCTTATTTCCCCATTAGAAGCCTTAAAATCTGATGTAATCAAATCGACTGTTTCTGTGTAGCCACACAGAAGGAATCCCCACAGACCAAATCCGAAATATCTGTTTATTCTTAGAAAGTGGATTATATTCATAGAGTAACATGATCTCAATTTGCCGTGTTGTGCTCTTCCCACAGCTCAAAGCTCTGCCTCTGAGTGGTTGGTTCTGAGTGGTTAGCCTGCAGCCGGGCTATTCTAAGTGTTTGCCTTTCCCCTGTCGTAACATGTGTCCATGCACTGAAGCAGCCTTTCCCCCTATCCCCTCTCATCTGTTTGGATTAAATATGCAGAGGGCAGGGATTTCTAAAAAGACATCCTGCCAGCCGGTGTCGGCTTGGGTAAACTTTCAGATCCCCAGCAGGGATAAGTGGTACTCCAGCTGACTAGGTGGTGGGGGAGTAGGCACATAAATCACAGGGCATTTTGTGAAGATATGGGGGGGTGCAACCCCAAGAGGTGCATTTTGAGACACTTGTGATTGAGTTAAACTATTGAGTTTTACCATTGTATATTTACTTGCTAAAAACATACCTATTAATAACTGAGAGTTGGATACAATGGCACATAGGTGTTTTGACTGCTCACACGCAGACACACATACACAGGCACAGACATCAGAGGCCAAAGGATTGAGTTTCACTCTCCAGCTCGGTGCCCCGCAGCACCATACAAGAATCTATTTAGACATCTATGAAAGCTACACATGCTGCACTGCACAGACTCCCGATGGGAGTGAGTCTTAAGCCTGTAGCCTGTCAGTCAAGCACCGGCTCCTGTTCCTGAGGAGTCCCAGTTTGTATAGCATCAAATAATGAATTAAAACCAAACTTACAGGAAAAAATGAGCATTCGAACAAACATCAATGTGATGAGAACTACTTAAAATGACAGAAAACATCTTTGAGAAAAATGTGTCTAGTAATGTTTGACTTTTTAGTTTGGTCCATGTCCTATCCATTAACATGGTGGAGGGTGGATAAGGTGGGGATAAGGATGCTTTTGCGTCACTTTTGGGGAGCTGTCATTTCAGCTACTTTATATATATCTATGGTCTAAAAATTTTTTTTCAGTTTTATTATCTGTATGAGTATTTATTTTGATAGTACACTTAGACTGTAAAAGTGTTCTGACTTATTACTCCCATATTAATCACTTATCTAACCACTTATGTTCCAGGACCTGAACCAAAGCCAAAGCTGCGAGGAGACGCCAGAACGTTCCGTGTTTGGCTGGACGCCAACCAGTATCAACAGGACGTGACCAGCAGTATCCAGACGGCCACCGAAGACCCGTACGAGACTTTCAACATCATCATGAGACGCAAACCCAAGGAGAATAATTTCAAGGTCTGTACCCCGTTCTGAAGCGCACAGGTCACTCACCCGCACCACACAGTGTGTTTGAGTGCTTTATCTCCAGTCCTTGAGCTCTGGCCCGACCAACGCCACCTCCTGAGTGATGTATGGCACATATTATACTCTCTCTGGAATTGTAGCTGTAAGGTTGGGGTCAGGGCAGCTCTGAGATTACCGCCCACTCAAGCCCCCCCCGCCAGTCATCCCAGTGGGAGACACTTCTCACTGGATGGTCATACATACTGACCTCCGTCCCACCCTTAAAGCTCCAGTGTGTAAGGTTTAGGTGAAAGGAATCTGCTGGCAGAAATTGAATATAAACAAGTATTACTGTGCACTTTGCCCCGGTTAGAGCCCCATTGTGGTGGTTAGACATCATTGTATTTTGTACCAGTATATTGTTGTTATGCTTTGTGTATCTTATATTGTCATTATGACATAGGTGAGTGTCAGCAGCGCCCTGCTTTTAAAGCTAGTTAACCAAAGTTAAATCTACATTGATATTTCTATCAAGGTTTTCAGCAGGTCATATCAGTGCTAATGTGTGAAACTTCTATTAACACTTACACCTGTCTTGTGTTGTTTTTTGCTTCGTTTTACTCCAGTTCCTTTAGAATGTACATTCACAACTGCACAAAACTCTTTTCCTTCCTATCCTTGTATTATATGTATTATAAAAAGAGCTTCTCATTACAGCTTTGTCAAATGAGCTTTGTCTTATTTCGTCAGAAGTTTTTAAAGCGCTCCTTCTTTTTCTTCTTGAACTTGAAAAACACAGGAACTAATGGGTATTCAAGAAACACTCTTCTCCATCTTTGATGTGTGACACAGATAAAAGTAAACATGTTTCCTGACATTGTGTTTGATGCATACGGTATTAGACAGTTTGCGGCTCATTAAAATATAATTGACAGTCAGTCAAATTACCTGCTATCCCATCAGCCCACCACAAAGCTATTCTTATCCCACTAAACCTCCTCTTGTGGGATGGCTGTCTGTTGTCTGAGTGTCTTCCTCATTCTGTTGGATTTTTCTCCCTCAGGCTCTTGTTTTTATGGTTTTATATCTGACGCATCTCTTTCTGTTTCAGGCAGTGCTAGAGACCATCCGGAACCTGATGAACACGGAGTGCGTCGTCCCAGACTGGCTTCACGACATCATTCTCGGCTACGGGGACCAAGGCAGTGCCCACTATTCCAAAATGCCTAATCAGATCTCTGCGTTGGACTTCAATGACACGTTTCTGTCCTTGGACCACTTGCGCTCGTGTTTCCCCGATAACACCATAAAGGTCACAGAAGAGAATCCTGACCTGCAAGTCCCCCCTTTCAGGTGAAAGTCAAACATCCAATTATAAATTGAAAGAGATAAATAATACAGTGGACCGGATACAATTGACGCCACAATACTAGATATTGTATTGTATGGTAATATGTTGGTTTATGGCCATAATCCTATTTTCCGTCCTTCTTTTGCTTTTTCAGAATCAAGTTTCCCATCTCGATCAACGCAGACAAAGGCAAGAAGAGAAAGGCAGATGAAGAAGTGGAAGACAAAGAGAAAGACATGACCTTGCTTGTTGAGCCCTATGTGCCGCCCAACCGGGGTCCTTATCCCTACAACCAGCCCAAACGGTGAGAGGTCAAGGCAAAGTCACTGGTCCTCCCAATTAACAACTGGTCCTGGCTGTATCGATTTAGCTTGTGCATGTTTCTCTCCGTAGTTTCTCTCCATAGTTTTTCTTCCAGTGTTAAATGTAGTGGTGCTTTTTTGGTTGAAGTTTTTGCCAACTTTAATTGTTGCTTTATTATTTCTGTACTCATTAGAGCACCACAACATAATTGCCCTTCATCAAAATTTAAGATTCATCTTCTGGTGTTTTAAGGATTTCCGGCTTACCCTTTGATATTTAAATCTTGATGGCAACACCATTTCCACAGGGACCCCCCCCCGTCTTAGTATACTTTCAAAAAAGTTCAGAACAAAACTTGCAGCATTAAGCGCCTCTTAAAAATATTAAAACAGTCGAGTAAAAATGTGTTTATGTTGTCAAGAGCAAAAAGTTTCGCTCATTGATGTCATTTTTCTTTTTACAGGAATACAATTCAGTTCACTCCCACTCAGATTGAAGCCATTCGAGCTGGGATGCAGCCAGGACTCACCATGGTAAGGACGTGGTATTAAGTGTTTCATTGTATCATGTGCTCACACAAGTTCTAAGGTCGGATTGCAGATTTCCAAAGAAAACAACGACGACGAAGAGAGAAAAAAAGATGAACAGACTCCAAAAGTTATAATCATTTTGAATATTTGGCTTCAACGGAAAAAGTGTAGCCAGTCCAGTCGTATAAAGTCATCAGGCATAAACTTGAGTGCCAGTAGTGCAGGTTCCTACTGCTCCAGCTTGTCGATGAAATCTTTGCAGACATTAATCTTAGTGATGAATAGCCGGGGAATTCCCTCGGCAGTAAATTTGACGACTCAATCTCCATCATTCATGTAGAGCGTTGACACATCTCCATGAAATCCTCACTCTAATTTCCGCCTTTCCAACCCCAACATAAAATGCTATAGAATCTCAGCTATGGATAAGTCTCAGCTATGGATAAGATAACACACATCCAGAGTAATGCCATTCCAGCCAGCGATTGTATCTCCAGAGTAGTGTAGCTGATACTTTTTTGATATAACCGCTACTCCGCTGTGGTGACTAGAAGCTGGCACCGAGCTCTGAGTTATTTATTGTTGCAGCAATCTGAGGTAAATAAGGCGACGAGGCTATCATCGGAGTCGTAAAACAACTCAACATGCAAAGCCTCCTCTGCTGCTCCCTTCAGCCTCCCCTCTTGGCATGTGGCACAGTCATTAGCAGCCATAACAAACACACACTACCTCCCAGTCTGCAGAGCTTGGCTTTCATGTTGGGGAACCAAGGAGCTGATTATGTACTGATTTATGCAGGGGCATCTAATTGTACTTACTATTTTTAGCACATTTTACTCACCTGAGAGACCCACACTCAGACCAACCTGTTTCATGAATATTTATTCGATAAATTGGATGTGTTATTCCCCCAGTTAAATACATACAAGGCTTTTTATTATGGTAACAGTGATGAAGAAACTAGAAATTAGATCATAAGATGTATTTTTTTTTCTTCCTATGGCTTTTCTCCTTTTTTCTGGAGCTCTCTTGTTTCTCCCCCATCTGTGCAGTCAACAGGACTGTCTTGTCATAGCAGGCAACACCACTCTGCACTGGGTTCGTCTGAGCGTGGCTAACGATGGGGCACTACCCTAGCCTGTTCTGACATGCCCATGGCCGAGCTGTCACAACCACTAGATTGTCTACAGGGGGGGAGCGCCTTTGCAGCGTAACCTAACTTCTGATTATGCTTCTCTTCTCCTCCTCTTTCTTTCCATCCACTCTGCTTCTCCAGGTTGTAGGACCGCCAGGTACCGGAAAGACGGATGTCGCCGTTCAGATCATCTCGAACCTCTATCACAACTTCCCTGAGCAGAGGACCCTCATAGTCACACATTCAAATCAGGTTAACCAAAGACACACACACACACAGCACTTAAGCACTAAAACCAAGCTCTGATCTCTGAAAAGTTTCCCTAACACTTTGTATGAAGCTATCGAGGGAATTTACAGTTTGTGCTCGGACCTGCCCAATAATCAGGCTGAGCCATATTCAAATCTTGGAGGGAAATGTTTTAATCTAAGCTCTCCCCCCCTACATCAGTATTTAATCATAAAGCAATCTGCTATTGTTTTACTTCAATGTAAACTTGCCAGAGGGAAACTTATCCACATGAAGCATAGCTGGAAATAACGCTAAAATAACTTTATTCTTGTGCAATAGTTTACATTTATAGTTATTATACTGTAATATACCCCTTTTTTGTGGCAAGGCAATGACATTTTGTTTATAAAGCAGGTTTCATACACAGAGGTAGATTCAAGCTGCTTAAAAAACACATTACAACACTAGTAACAAGATCAAAACAGGTTCATATGCACTGGTATTGATGACAGATAATAATAAACGGACCTTTAAGAAATGGTTTTCCTTTTTTGATCATGTTTACTTGTTACCATGGCTCGCTCCACTCCAGGCTCTGAACCAGCTGTTTGAAAAGATCATGGCTCTGGATATTGATGAGCGTCACCTCCTGCGTCTGGGCCACGGAGAGGAGGAGCTGGAGACGGAGAAAGACTTCAGCAGGTGAGACAGCTTTGGGCAGTTGGCGAGAGTTGACACACAAACACACACATACACACAACCAGGCACATGCAGCCAAACAAAAAGAAATACACATGCATGAATCAAGACACCCTGAATTATCACATGCATGTGTGAAAGTGTATTCAATAAATTGTTGTATGCACAATGCAAATCTCACAGTTTGATCACAGCCAACAATATACACACCAACACACACACCAACACACGTGTATTAACCCAGCCCAGCTGCCCACATACATAATTAGTGTGAGCCAACACAGTGACAGGGCGACTCGATACTTCTATATACCAGGCCAGGAACCTGATTTATCTTCATTAGGGCATCATTGGCCTCGCAGGCCTTTCTATCAGGGTAAGGGATCTTTCTCCACTGTCCTGCACACACAAATAAACAGAGATGTAGATTTACCTCAGGCATGTATATAAAATCTAAAGAACCCTACTGTTTCCAGAGCACTACAAGTCACAAATAGTGAGTCATTCTTGAAATTGTTTGGAAACCTTTTCAATAAACAGTCAAGCCCAGTTCTGAAATGTTAGTCTGGATCATTAAAAATCTGTATTTGTAGCATTTGCTACCAACAAAGTCTTGCAAGTTCTTATAATCCATAATATATATTGTAATTAACAAATAGTTTAAATGTTAAACAAAATGTTTAAGAAGAAGAGAAAGTACTCATTTCCACACCTTAGTGATACACGGAACCTAAAGGTAATAATTCATTTACAACATGGTCAAATAATAAAATGACTAAATACACAAGTGAACAATTACATAGAATAACCTTTAATCTAAGCTCAGAGACGTAACCTGACTGTAATTTAACTAAATCAACATGTGGATTAAATACTTATTGTTTAAGAACAGTCTTTGTCCGTAATGGGCACTTAAAACAGACAATTCTGCCATTTCTCATACTGCACTGGTGGCAGGGCACAGCACAAATAGCCTCAGACAAGAACCACTAGAGTCCTGTTAAGGAAGCTCCACCAGCTCTCTCGCCCACGTCTTTTAGTGTCTGAGTGTGAGAGATGCCTTGAAGGATAGTGACTCAGTCCTCACTACTGCTACATAGTGAGATTGGCAAAGAGAAGGTGGGGGACCGTGCACTTTAAGCACTCATGACAGACTCAGGGGGGAAAAAGAGATTATCTCACGATACCCCAAACATTTACAGTTCTACATGACTGACACTATATTTACCACCGTTATTACATGAAACAGTAATTTTTAAACAGCAATTTTTTAACCTTGGTTCAAATAAAGCTCATAGTTATTGAATATTATTCAGCTTTTACGCTGCGTCTATTTAAAGTTCCCATATAGCCGACATTGTTAATTACCACCTCATCCATCTGTGGCTCTGCGCAAATTACACCCTATATCTCTTAGCAACACTCACAGAGGAGGGAGGAAGGGAGGGTTTAAGTGCATGTCTCATCTGCTATATGCTGCTCAGTGACAGTGTACAACTTCAGAATAAAGAGCGCTGAATGGGAACTGGGGTCTGCACAGGGAGGTGGGAAGCAGTCTGTTGCATTCTTAAATAATGCAGCAACAGATATAAAAGAAAGAGCTTTGGCTAGCATCATTTCATATGATCCCTGTCTGCCTGGCTGCCTCACAACAACATGCAGACTCTACACTCCTTCCACCCCGCTGACACCGAGGAGCCAGAGAGTTTTAATTAACACTGTATATGAGATGAAAAATGGAAGGCAGGGCTCCTCCGAATGCCGAACAAAAGGGAAAACTACATTACTATCAATTAACAATGCCTCCCTGAATTACGTGATGAATTTTTTGCCTTTTTTAATGAGATTTTTAAAGCGGAACATAGAGGAGATCACATTTAATATTAATTTGTTGACAGTCTCTATTTGTACCCTAGATTCATTAAAATCAGTAGTGCCGTCCAGGTTCCAGCACAGATGCCGCAATGGTGTGCGAGTTTAACATTATTGGATAAATTCAAATTGTTGTATCTATTTAGGGTCTCTGTCCTCGAGAGTAGCTGAATGCATTACAGGTCTCTCATCCTAAGAAGCAAGGTCACTCCGCCGTTTTCTTGTTTTCAGGCCAAACAGGCAGATCAGTGTGGTCGTCTTTGAGTCTTCTGCTGACTGAGGATCTCTGCACCGGGTCTAAAAATAGAGCTCACCTCTAGTATTACCCTGCGACCCCTCCCACATCCTGTCTGTGCGCTGCTCGTTTCATCGCCACCTCCTAATTGATCTCGAGCATTATTGTTAGGCCGCACACAGAAAGGGATGCATGATAGAACCTAGATAAACCTTTAAGTAATCATGGTCATCTTCAACCTCTTCATCTTCAAGGTCCATATTTACAGTATATCTCACTCTGTAAACCCTACATGTCCTCAGGTGACCAGAATGCGAGCTCCCTCACGTTCTGATTCAAAGGGCAGAAATGTAATAAAGGCAACTACAACCAGATTCACTCAAAATCAAATCAACAATAACATGACAACCATCAGATTGATATCAACGCAGCTCTATTAATCAATTCATGGGCGATAAACAATATGACGCCATGGCGGGAAGAGATCCAGACCAGATCAGAGATTGCATCCACATTAGGAGGATATGACATAACAGTAGTTTGTCTAGGGTGTAATCCAGCATGTAGGTCGCTCCTAAACACCAATTTCTGCTGCTCCAGATGGCTGTGACTCTGTTTATTCTCCTACAAAAGTGTTGAGAAAGTTGACTAACGATGCCGTGCTGTGCGTCTCCAGATACGGCCGTGTAAACTATGTCCTAGCCAGAAGGCTGGAGCTCCTCCGGGAGGTGGGGAGGTTGCAGGAGAGCCTGGATGTCCCGGGAGATGTTTCATACACTTGTGAGACAGCTGGACACTTCTACCTCTACCAGGTAAGACTATAAAAATGTGACTAGCATAACAGATGCAAAATGTGACTGCATAAAAACATTAACAAAACAAAACCTCTTCTCCTAGTTTTACTACTTAGCCATTAAACGTCTTTGAAATTTGTTTAAAGATAATAATATTGATTGATTTATGAGTTAAAGAGAAATGTTAGGAGGATGCAGGAAATATTTTGCCAAATGAATTAGAATAGATTTCTACAGTGTCTGTCCTGATCCTCAGGCATATTCATGCCAATCAAATCCAGACGATACTAAAGTTTGCATTCCCCACACTCGCTGCTCCTGCTTGGACTGCAACTACCTCGAAAGTTTCAACCATGACTGTTTATTCCTGTCACCTAATTATCTCTGTCCTCTCAGGCTGCTGGGGAAGAAAATCCTCTGCAGACAGTCACTAACATCCATTCTCATGCTCACTAGGAGGGTTTTAAAATAGACATCATAGACGGTTGTAACATAAGGAAGTGCAGGGTGTATCTCCAAGCTTTTTTTTTCAATTGTGATTGTTAAGGTTAGGGTTAGGGGGAAGGGAATGTATCATTGTGTGTGTGTGTCTCTGTATCTGAGAACATTTTAAAGATGATCGGGTCATCCAGTACACCCCTGAAAGATGTAGTCCTAAAATGATTTGATATATGAATGATTGAGATCAAAATGAAAGCAGAGTTAAGTCCATGTCTAAAGATTGGTGTTCAAAGTACTCATGCGTACTCACTAGTAGTACTGAGTAGAATTAGCTGTAAAAACTACTAAGTACTCTTAATTATTTAGGTTTGACTTCATGGTACTCACGGGTAAGAACGCATGTGTTGAAGAGCAGCTGGTGTGATCCTATCTCAAAATGGTCTTTAAGTCTTTAAGTGGTCTCTCTGTCTCTCGCACAAACCTCTGTGGTCCCCGATTCATTTGATATTGTTTCCCAACCCACACTTGATTTGAAGCTGAGGTTTTGTATTTGTCTTAGCTCTGAAATCTGTTCATCAGTGTAGTGTCATTTAAAGATGTGAATGTGATGAGTTGTTAGTGGAGTGAATCTGTGACCTTGAGGGAGACTTTTCTGTCATCAAGCGATGAGAACAATGTAAATGTACTGAAACCTTGTATGTCAAGTTTTTGATGGGGTCTTAATAGTCCGTACAGACAGATACTTAACACACAATTAAGTTGAGTCCTCCAGCACACTCATTAATGTTATCCTTAAATTATTTTTTTCTTTCCACAAGGGTATTTATAGAAGTAGGCAGCCCCGCTGTTTGGTTGAAGCTGGTTTATTAGGAGCTCAGCGGGGGCACCTCTGAAAGAGTGAGGCAATATCTTCTCATTTGTTAAGTTTTGAGTAAAGTGCTTCTAGATAAGGTCACACAGGTTTAAAGAAAATACAGCAAGCGGCATTTAGGCAGGTCAGTGACATGCACAACCCCACATGTGCTCAAACTGCTTTTTGTTGAACATTAAATCTCCATCAATGAACTACTGCACTTTTTGGTGATTTTTCTAAATTTAAAACAAATTGGCCATAACCAAAAACAAATGAGGTAACAGCATTTACCTTTTCTGATATATGTATGCTGATGCTGTTATCTTACAAAATAAACAATGCGTAAAATGTCCTTTAAATGTTTTTGGTAAAAATCAATCTTAACTCAAGCTCTACATATTTGGGTATATTCAAATTTTCTATTTCTTTCTCCTAAAGGTTTTATAGTGACATCTTAAGAATTAAAGGGACTTTTCTTTTGGCCGCTATGTGGCTACAACTAACATCTCATTCCTAATATCATTATTGACCTTGAAAGCACATAGAACCTGCCAGTGTGCTTCTGAAGTTTAATGAAATAATTAATAGAGACAATCTCATAGACAATCTCTGCCTGTGTTCCGCATGTGGAAAAGGGCAAAATCCAGAGAACCAAGTACAGGACACAGGAGTACAGGAGTTCATATGTGAATACACCTGACGTCTGCTCTCTCTGCCGACTACAGGTGATATCTCGCTGGGAACAGTACATGAGCAAAGTCAAACCCAAACAGGGCAAGACGGTGGAGGCGGAGGCTGTTGCTTCATTCTTTCCTTTCCACAAGTACTTCTCCAACGCCCCACAGCCCGTGTTCAAGGGTCGCTCGTATGAAGAGGACATGGACATTGCAGAGGGCTGCTACCGCCACGTCAAGAAAATATTTACCCAGCTAGAGGTAAGGACACACACAATGCATGCCCACACCCACACACATACACACTCCCCCACTGAGCATCAATCAGCGGGATGTAAAGACGTCACCTGACTGCAATAAGCCGAGGCAATTTTATTAATAGAGGATGTCAATTCTGTTAAGTTTAACCTGCTTTACGCTAAAAGTCATATCAGCCAGTGAATGGTGAGGCACTGACTGTCTCTCAGTGATGTGTCTGCTTATGAGTGGCTCTCCTGCCACTTTAATTCATCACCTCTTCAGTTGAAAGACAGAATCATTATAGATACCGAACTGTATTATATCATACATGTATGTTTGATGACCCTTCGGGAAAAAGGTAGGCTACACAAAAATGGTGAAGGATATGACTACTTATCTATTTTTAAAAACTTATTTCACACTCTGGCATATTGGGATCATTTCTATATTTCTATAGGGATAACAATAACATTTCAGATTTATGGGTACACCAAGGAGGTTTCTGAAAAGCAATAAAGAAGTTATTGGCTTGGGGTAATATCCCAACACATGTGGTGACCTTGATTTATCTGGCTGGCCTCTGTATCACTGCATCACAGCACCTCTCCCTCCTCCCTGAGCCTCACCCATGCTGCAGTGAAATCTGTACACCCATTAAGAGGTATTGCTGTCAGTGGTGCAGGGCAGGGGAAGCAGCATCCTGCTGAATTTGCTTATCTGTCTGCCTTTCAAAAAGTAAGAGCAGTCTCGAATAAGCTGTCATAGGAATATCCCAAGAATGTATTGCTCGACAGACAGGGACACGGTGTGCCTCCTGAGATTCCTCTCTATAAACATCTCCTGTTTCCTCCTCCGCAGTCCCACCACACCTTTGACTTACCTTTTTCCCCCTTCTCTCTCATCTCTGTGTCCCTGAAAACCTACCATCTTGATTTCACCCTTCAACCGCTCTGGAGCCATGAGGATTAAAAATAGACACCATCAATATTTTATCTTTTGATAGGTTTTAATATAGTGCTAAAATAGTAGCTCATCAAATATTTATGTCTCAGTGCTGTCCGAGTCTGTTCCTCCCATCCTCCCTCCCTGTCTCTCCCCTCGCTGCCCGTGTACAGCTGGTGTAGCAATGTGAAAATAGTATGACCTGTATACCCACATCCTCCCACACCGCCAAGATGATCGACTTTCTCAAGTGAACTGATTGGTATTTTGTTATAAAAAAAATCTGGCGTTTGATTTTTCCATTCCGGTATAAGGCATGTAAGAAGATACGTGCCACACTTCTCCTCAAGGTGCAGTTATTGAACAGGAACTACACTAGTACAGTCTCTGCACAGCAGCCCTGTTTTGTTGTCTCAGTATCTGCATCAGGGGAAAGGAGGAGAACGTGGCCCGGGCTCAGGCCTGAAATTAACATCCATCTCAGGTGATCCAATTACAAGTACACAGCTCTAAATACAGGAAGCATTGAGGACATTTGAGATCAGATCACTCGGACCACATTCGGACGTGGTCTGGGGTGCATGTAGACTTTTGGCTGTGTGCACATAAACCTGTCCTGGGCTACACTAATCACCATTGACTGCCACAAATCATTTCCCCTCTTTCTCTCCATCCTAAAACCATTTGGTCAATGTGAACAATTATGATGAGTGTTTTAGTTTGCATTGGAGCAGGGAAGTGAGATCTGACCACACCTGGAGACTCATTCTGATGACAGGTGTGACAGATTTACATCTTACCTTCTCTTCTCCTCTTCTCTACCCTTGAAGGAGTTCAGGGCCTTTGAGCTGCTGAGAAGTGGCCTGGACCGTTCCAAGTACCTGCTAGTGAAGGAAGCCAAAATCATCGCTATGACCTGTACACACGCTGCACTCAAACGCAAAGACCTGGTGGAGCTGGGATTCAAGGTAGACTCCTCTCACCTGACGCTTGTATTCACTGTCGTTACTTTTCAGTATTTCTACTAAGTTACATCTCGGTCTCTCTTCATTAGTATGACAACATCCTGATGGAAGAAGCGGCTCAGATTCTGGAGATCGAGACCTTCATCCCTCTATTGTTACAGGTAAGCCTCTCATGAATAAGTCATGAAACTTTAACTTAAAATCTGCATGATTAACGGTTAAGACTGAGATCTACACCAATTCCCTGCTTGGAAATTCTCTGCCAAACCTTAGGCATTGTAGCAAGTTTCCACATTAGATGTAGTTTAATCGTTAACCAGTGATGTAGTGTCCTACTACCTGACTTGCACTGTTAAGATCTGACTGATGAGCTCCAAACACATTAATGGTGCTTGTCTTTGGTAGTTGTGCCTAATTGTCCGAGATAGTGCTGATGTCTGTTTACAGATGAGGTCGTTAAGCACATCGGCGCATCCAACAACCTCGCCAGAGCTCCTCTCTTTATCTCTCTTCTCTAGTGATCCATAGCCGGAGCCTTCTGCCAGGTGCACGTCACAGAACTATTTATTCCTCCTCCTCCACTTCCCTGTCGTCATTCAGTCAATCATCTCTTGTCCTTGATTTCAGTGATTAAATCAGCTCTTGACTTGAAAAGCTCAGTGTATCAGATTTGTCTGAGGTCAAGACACAAACCACAACTGATTAGAAAAATTTGGCAGCATTATGTAGACACAAGTAAAATAGGCTATACTGTGGCCGTCAATGCATCACTGCCAGTGTCTAAGATTTAGGTAATTTAGTTGGTAGAAAAGGAACAATCATGAATCCTGTTTTCGTTAGCTTTGAATAAGCACTTCATAGAACACAGAACCAGAAAAGCATCCTAAGAAAGTAGCCCAAGTCTATCAGCAGTATGTACATCCAATTATAGTTTGATCTTAGGGTTCACCTAACATGTTCTCACTCTGGAGAACGGCTGCAACCACCACCTGTATTGTGAAAAGGAAAATATTTGCTGAGTCTCACATGGAGTCTTATTATCTCTCTGTCGTGCAAAGATCCCCTATACACATCTCTATTTAGTGTTGTCTCTAACAGGCTTTCTGTTTTTGTTTTTCTCTCTACAGAACCCAGCAGATGGTTTCAGCAGACTGAAGCGTTGGATCATGATTGGAGACCACCACCAGTTGCCCCCTGTTATCAAGAACATGGCCTTCCAGAAGTACTCCAACATGGAGCAGTCTCTCTTCACCAGATTTGTGCGGCTGGGGGTGCCCACCATAGACCTGGACGCACAGGGCCGTGCACGAGCGAGGTGGGTCCCCGTGGCAGGAACACAATAATAGTTTTTACTCTACGTGTGGTGCAGTGTGTTAATGAACAGTGTTGTCCAACTCAGTTAAAGAGCATACAGTAACAGCAGTGTTTCTTCTCATTGTTCCCTCAGCCTGTGTAATCTGTACAACTGGCGCTACAAACACCTGGGGAACCTGCCTCATGTCCAGCAACTGCCTGAGTTCCAGGTGCCCAACCCCGGCCTAACCTTTGACTTCCAGCTTATTAATGTAGAGGACTTCAATGGTGTGGGTGAATCCGAGCCCAACCCGTACTTCTACCAGGTTAGTAGTACACACTGCAGTACATAGATACACACAAAGCACAACAAAAATAGAATCTAGTGTATACTTCAAACCTTTCTACTTTTAAAATCAACAATCAAACTAGAAGGGCGCTCGTGAGCAGGTTCCTTCACTGAAAATCCTGGATCTAACCATTAATCTGGAGCCAATCAAAAACTGTTTGGATTCTTCCTACTGTCATGGTCAAGTCTTTTTTTGCGTTATCCTTCTAAATAACAAACTCTCTTACACACAGATGCACACACAGTGTTGAACCAGCAGAAATCCTTCCTGTTACAGAATGTGTGGCAGTTTCCAAACACAGTTTATTCACTCCCTTACACAGATACACACTCTGCACACTTAGTCCCATCAGAGCAGAGAACCATATCCCTCCCCGGCCTCCATCTCCTCTGGATTGGCTGCTACACTGAGGCTCATTCATTATTAAAATCTAATGGTTTAGCTACCGGTCCATATGATATATTCATAACCCTGCCTGGTCTGCAGCTAACACTGTCTGCCCCTCTCAGACCAGTGGGTTGGTCTGTCACACAAGGAAGCAGACTTTGTTTCATTGTGATAAGACTGTGTGTGGTGGGTTGTATATATTTTTTATTTTGGCACATCACCAGCACAGGAGCCAAAATGTTGTTTTCAGATATAACTGAAAAACTACCATGCAGAAAATAACAGTCAAAACTAGTTTCTTCAACATGATTGTCTAGTGGTTCTGAGAAGCTGTGTTCTTTTTTTAAAGGAAGGAAAAATAAACCAGATTAGTTGTTTAAGATATATCTTTCTCTGAGATAACACCACAGAGGTTTAAATAATCAAAAATAATCTGAAGCATCTGATTAATTGGTCTAATTAGTTGATAAATTAATATATAAATGAATCAAGACTTGTTTGTTTATAAGACAAATGGTTAATGAATCTGTCCCAGTTCTCCATGTCGGTGCACCGTGTTGAACATTGTGCAGGCTCGTGTCTGTTTCACTTATTTTATTTAAATCCAAATCATGTGCACTTCTCGAGACATGAAGTCACATGAGCCTCAACTCCATTTGCCTGTTGCCATTTTCTGGCGCCTCAAGGGAATTGCCAGTATCACTCACGCTGTCACACACACAATCACACGCACACCCATTCGAACACCCATTACCCTAGATGTAGCCATCACAGACAAATGCCCAACCTTAACCCAGTCTTAACCCGTAAACCCCATTGAAGCTTTGTCAGTAAGACGAAAATGTTCTCAGATTTCAGAAATGTCCTCTCTCAGTACGCTGGGCAACTCCGAGTGGTCCTCACAAAGATAGAAGTGTGCACAGACATGCACTCACACAAGCACACACACTTTTCAAGGAACTAAGGGGTGGGGGGGGGGTTAATTCAACACTAGAGAAGCAATTGTATCCACCGCATGCTGAATGCCTGTCACAGCTGAACAAACACTGCACAAAACCCCCGTTTTACACTTCCACAGGAGCTGTACACCCATCTAACACACACACACACACACACAAAGACATGCACACGGACAATCCATAGTCCAAAGGTCTGTCCGTGCTCCTCTGGCTCATTTACTAAAGCACTTTCCTTATGGAGTCTCAGCCCGTTAATAGTTCTTCCTAAGTTGTCAGATGGCTCTAACAGGGTAGATGCTTATCTAAATCCACATCTTCAGTTGTTAGAAAGAGGCTTTACGCAGCCAACCAGGACTGCTACTGTAGCTTCCTCTGCTTCGCTACATCTTAAATTGCTTAGGAGCAAAATGGCGTGACATGCTTTACTCACAGCTCGTCCAGATTGATATGAATTTATTTACCTCTTATGTGCTTGTATCTAAACCACAAGCCTCTCCCTCCTTCTCCCACATCTCTATCTCTCTCCGCCCGTTTCATCCCTCCATCCTCCACGGTATTCATCTTGCCTCGGCCTACTGGCTCAAACGCTTTATGGGTTGGGTCTGACCTGGTTGTTATGGTTACCCAGATCTCTGGGGTGTAAGGGTATTAGATCACATTTATGTTAAACATGCACATAAAGTAGGGAAAACTGGAAATGCCAGCCAGATGTCTGCTTAGATATCACTCCGTGTGTGTGTGTGTGTGTGTGTGTATGTGTGTGAGAGAGAGACTCATGCATATGTATAGGGTTCTCGTGATCTTTTTTTCCCCTCTCCAACGATAAAGCAACCTAATTAGTATGTTTAATGCAGTCAGATTCTTAACTTAAATTATGGGTATACAGCGAGAACCTTGATCTTAAATCTCAAATGGAGTGGTTACTACTTAATCATTTTTACTGTAGTTGTTGGTGAAGCATGATTTTGAAACAGGACTATTTGGGAAACAAGATTGATCATCTTGTCAGTGATATGCATATCATATTTAATTAACCAATTTTAAACACATTAAATGTAAAGCAACAGCAACTCCTACCTGACGTCTGCTGCTGGACTTGAGTAAAGAATTGAGGCGTGGCCATTCAAAATTAAGAATTTATGCCATTTGGAGACAGGTAACGCATGAGGAGCAACAAAGGCTGTCAGTGTTTTTGATGTGTTGACTCCAGTGCAGCTGGACCGGGAACAGTTGATGAGGCTGCATAAATTATTATCAGAGATGTGAGGCTGCAGTCCAGGCTTAATTGAAACTGCATGAATAATGCAAACTGTTGCCCTCTTTTTTTTGGTCCCATTTGAAGGGCAGAGTACAGCCTTGGAGCGATGATGCTCGTGCACACGCTGAGGAATTTGTTGATTGTAGAGTACATGCGTGTTTGCTCGTTTACATATTTAGGACCGTGTTATTATTTTATATGCCTGTATTTGCATGTACATTTATATTTTAATATGCACTTTAATGTAGAATGTTGAAACAAGCCGCAGCAGCTATGGAAGATCTTGCCTTTCTCAATTCACGTGAAATGTAGCGTTAATATTAGTTTGACGACATTATGCCACCAGACTAAGTTACAAAAAGTTTGATGATGCAGCCTTTTGTCACACATCAGAAAACCCAATTATCTGCTCTCCACTTATTGAAAATTAGACCCACATTAGAAAATGTCTCCTCCTCCTCTCTGCCTCGATGTAGCGGATCCTGGAATGGGACATTTTGTCCCAGCCTGGCGAGTGGTGGTGTTGAGCTCTGTCTGAGGCAATTAATTCCAGCCCAGATCAGATTGCTACTCATGCATGAATGAGCGGGCTTTTATCCGGCTGGAAATTTAAACACTTGACAGGCGGGAAAGGGCCAGAGCAAGATGTTACGAGAGAATGTGAAGAGCGAGGTGTCAAACACGAGCAGACAGCAGTGGATTCGATGATTTTACTCAAATCATACAGATATAAAACAGTTTTTTATGTCAATCTCCCAAACATCAGTTTTGTTACCATTTGATTTGAATTTTGTAACGTGAAAAATATAATAATGTTGATCTTATCCTCTCCCCTTATCTCTCCTCCTGTGAAGAACCTGGCGGAGGCCGAGTATTGTGTGGCTCTGTACATGTACATGCGTCTACTGGGCTACCCCTCCGACCGCATCAGCATCCTCACCACCTACAATGGGCAGAAACACCTTATCAGAGACGTCATCAACCAGCGCTGTGGTGGTAATCCCTTCTTCAGACAGCCCAACAAGGTAAGGACACGTGCACCGCTTAATTCATGCTTTAAGTAGGATGCAGTCCATCCTATCAAATAGATCGTTATAAAATGCACATGGAACACATGGCTGTAAGTTTGCAAGTTGAAATGTGCTAATATGCAGAATCCTGTGACATGACAAGTTTGGTTGTGGTAAGTGTTTGATGTAGTGTTCTGTAAGAAGGCTAAATCAGCTCACAGCTTTCTTTAGCAGCATCATTGCACTGTACTTTGAAGCCTTTTGAATTCACACTCTGCCTCTACATTCAGCCAAGGGACTTAAATTCGCCGGAAAATCCAAATACAGGACATATACACACGTCTCAAGTGGTGTAGCTCACAAACACCCGATTCCACATGCTCCTAATCACTTGAGGGTGACAGTTTTTTTTTCCCCCACTTCTCTCAAGAAGGAATCCACAGTCCCAACATGTGTTTTCACTATACATTATATAGGTGTGTGGGAGTCAGACTACTTAAGTGGGGACATACCTTATACACATGCCACGCGGATGAGCACAGTTTCTTCACACCTCTAGATGTCAGCTGCTGTCAATTCACCAGCATCTTACTCTCTGTTACTGTGAGAGGGAAAATCCACAGCTCTCAATTCCCACAAGGCTTCTGCTGTTTCTGGATAATGTCATAACAAACACACTCTTGTTCTGTTTTAAGTTATTTACATTTTCCAGTGTGTTTCCTGGCGCGATACGCTTGCGGCGAGCGAAAAAAAAAGCTTGTGGTATCATTCAATGTTGTTCACAACAGTTGATTGACATGTATGTTTAGCTAATAGTAAGCCCCTATGTTGGTAGGTTGTGGACCAATAGGAGGAGGCAATGAATGTGGGGGGCGGGGTCAGACACGGAAGTGAGGACCCGAATAAAGATGTCAACATTAGTACACAGTCTGTCTCACGCACATTATTAAGCGAACTAGACAGACTCGACGCCGAAACCATCGGTGCAGGGCGCGAGGCTCATAGCAGCCCATGTGAACCGCACACAGGTTTGACAGGGGTGGATAGGAGGCGACGGGCTTTCCTCGGTGCTGCGCGCGGTAGCGCGGCGCTTTGGAAATGAAATGAAATTATCAATTAGATTTTTTTGGCGGAAAATTAGTCGTTTAGACTAATCGACGCATAGGTAAAGTAGTCGAGAGATTATTCGATAGAAAAATAGTCGTTAGTGGCAGCCCTACATTGGTCTCATGGAAGATTAATAAGTGAGTCATGAAAAGTCTTGATCTGCTTACACAGTTTAAGGCAAAGCTAATTTATTTCCTCATGGCATTCATTGTCCGGCTTCATCAAATCATGAGACCGTTGAGACTGCTGCAGGTCATAAGACCCAAATAGAGCAGGACACCGCTGTGCTCTCTCTTCTCTGCAACAGGGAACATACCAGCCAACTGCAAACCTCTGTAAAGAGTGTGTGCACTCGTTTGTTTCTGCCTCTTTAGGATGTTGTTTTTAGTATAAACACTGACCTTGTCAGGGCCAGTAGACCTCATGGGGACCAAAGCCCAGTCCTAATTAGGCTAAATGTCATGCCTGATTTCCTGGTTAGGGTTTGGGCTATGATGTGAATTGTGGTGAGGTTAGGGCTAGGCATGAATCGGTCATGGTTAAAGTTAGGGATGTGTTTTGGTTACGCTGTCCACAATGAATCGAAGTCATGCTGTGACAAGGATTGATGTGAAGATTTATGTGTGTGTGCGCTTGTGTGTTTGAGGAAAGGATTTCAAAGAGCCTGGATGCTTAGAGAGTGGGTGTAAACTCTGAGCTGTGTTCATCCCTGAAGGAACCCTGTTGAGTTTTGTCTCCATCCAGCCCACATTATTCCCCTGAACTTGCTTTCTCTCCTTTACACGGTGTTAAGTCAGCAAAACGCTGGCACAGTTTCCCATCACTGTTCTGTTTGTACTGCCAAATGCTTTTACCCGCTGGCCTCCGTTTCTTCTTTCCACTGTCTTCATCCTTTTTCTCTACCCACATGCTCACCTTTCTTCTTCTCCTGGTTCTTCAGGCCTTTCTTTCACAGACTGAACAATGTCTCAGACTATCTAGGATTTCCATAAAAAGTTGTGAGATTTTTGTGAAAACATCACCTATCATTTTTTTATATAATTGTGCCATAGTGACAGAGAAGTTGCATATTTTTACTGCTTCTCAAGTGGAAGTGATAAAGCAAGGTGTTTCTCCACACCGGCCCGGTGTTGCTTCACATGACAGTTGTTTTTTTTTGTCAACAAATATAATGAAATCTCAATCAGACAATCGGCCCTAAACTATTTATTTTTTTTACTTTTTTTTAAATGGTTCAAAAACACATATTTCTAATATATTTCAATAGAATTGGGCAAATTTTTTGACAATACAAAAAATCTACATTTATAAGGTACAAAAAAAAATCTTGGCAAGTTGCTTTTCATGAATTGTCCAAGTGATTTGTGTTAACAGTTTGCAGTTTCAAGTTAATGGTGCATTCTCCCACCTGCAGGGTTTGGAGTGTTTAATGATCCTTCCTATTGTTGTGTCTGTGTTTTGTTATGTGCAACCCCACCTTGTTGCTTTGTCATCAAGTGTATTCCCCGTTCTGACAGCTCGCTAGAAAACTATGCTTGGTCATGTCGGATGTCCTGCAACGTTAAGACATAAAGCATTATTCCGTGTGCTCGTGGCCTGAGTCAGTATGCATGCCCAGCAATAAAGTGACAGGGGTGACAGGCTGTTGGATATGCTGAGAAGAAAGATAGCCAGAGAAGGGGAGAGATGACAAAGAGAAAGGGACTCTTGTGGGAAAACGCTGAGCGGCTGAAAGGTCATCGTGCTGAGCGCTGGGTCCGGTGTGTCTGACAATGTGTCACAGTGGCTAAAACCAAGAAAATGTCAACAGCCAGCACCCTTTGCTGTCGTGACTTTAATTAAGGAGGGCCAGTTAGCACCAGTCACAGTCTCAAACTCAAATGAAGACACTAGCTGAATCCCAAATACGGCAGTAGGCACACATATGCATGCAGCTATGCACTAATGCATTTGCATTAATGTTTTTTCTAGTGTAATTTTGGACAAAGTACACTCAAGTTTAGGGTCTGTATTTTCATCACTTGGATAGTATGTATTCGTTCATGTCACTGAACAAAACTTAATCCCATCAATACAAACTGGATTCACAGTCGTCACATGTAAATGGTAAATGGATGTATTTATATAGCGCTTTTCTAGTCTTGATGACCACTCAAAGCGCTTTACATTACAGTTTCACATTCACCCATTCACACACACATTCATACAGTGCATCTATCCCAGCACTTTGTTATTCTAAGGGGGGGCCATTCGGGGTTCAGCATCTTGCCCAAGGACACTTCGGCATGCAGATGGTTCAGACTGGGGATCGAACCGCCGACCTTCAGGTTGGAGGACGACCACTCTACCCTTCAGCCACAGCCGCCCGCACATGTGTTGTTGCCACGGAAATCCAGAGAAAGCAAACTATGAAACACTAGTGATGGAGTTGTCATTATTTAGTTTGAATTCACATCAATGATCGATGATAGATGAATTAGAAAACAGGAAGGACGTTCTGCATTCGTATCTTTTACTAATTCACATGGCTGGACATGCGCGCACACACACTCACTCACACACACACACATACACACACACAGCCCATCCCTTCTCTTCTCTGCAGAGCAGGAACTTTCCTCACAGTAAACAAAGTTCCACTGAGTGGACTGAACGTGTTAGAATTAAATGTGGACATAGACGGGACAAAGGCCTTCTTGAAATCTCCCAGCATATCTTTTTTTTGACAGATATGAAATCCTGAGAGATGTCATCCCCGAGTCCCTGATAATACTGCAGTGCGACTTGTGTAAACACCACTGTGCAATGCAAAACGAAAAAATAGGGAAGATCCAGATTGATGGACATTAGCTGAGAGATAATGTGTCGTGAATGTGATTCTCAACTTGCATGTGTGCGTTTGTGTGCTTTCTTGTATTCACAGACACGCATGTGCCACAATGACATGACCTCTGTAATTCACTCCCTGGAAGATTCCTCATAAATAACTAAACACCATGCAAAATGCTACACCTTGGGGAGATTCTCTATCCGGGCTTCGTTGCCACTGTCTGTGGGCTAACAATACTCTTTTTTTTCCCTCTGCAAGACATTCTGCACTGTCTCAGTTTTAAACCATGCAGCTGTAGTTGTGGACATGTGCATTGCATGTGTATCACGGCTGTTTGACTCCAACGTTTGTCCTTTGACGTGCACACACAGCCCTCCACGCATCGTGCTATTGTGAAAACCGACATATTGTTGCCTCTGGTGCTGCACCTGTTCTGCATAGCAACAGAGAGACCTAAATATATTTTGGTGTATTACCTCATTAGCCCCAATGCATTTCCTTTCACACATTCACACACAATTTGCCTTCTTTATTTAACCCAAAAGGGTTTTGTGAAATGGTTCCATTCAGCAAAGGGAGTTCCAGGATGACTGGAAGTTGTAAGAGCTATAAGGGCTGTGACTGTGACCACAGCATGTTTTATTTAGCTCGGGTTCGTTCATAGGTCGGATGCTGTTCTCCTGGGCTTGTGTGGCTTCTCGATGGTAGCTGACGTCCTATTGATCCACTCTAGCATATAGATCTTCAGAGGAAAGACAACCTGTCTCTGCATGGCTTAGGGTTTCTCTGCCTGCAGCCTATATAACCTGAGAGAAGTATTTTCTGTACAATATCAAAGGACTTGGGACTTGTTTTTGTTTTTGTACCCTCTGTTCTCATGCAGTATGAGAAAGCCTCACAGCTACCACTTTTAACTTTGATGCCAATGCCATAATAAGGAGGAGGATTCTGCTACCCAGCAGTGAAACACAGGACTTTTTCTTACCATTTGATGTGAAAGTGCTGAATACAACACTTCCCATAAGTCTTGGCTGCTGTTGCTAGATAACATTAAACTCAGCAATTGGATGTTTTGTGTTGAAATGCACCTTGGAAGCTTAAGTTATCGAATATTTTATTACCCAGTTGTTCAGCATTTATCCTGACCTTTTGACGGAGAAGGTTTTCTACCAATCCAAGATTTAGAAGTGCTACAAAGTCACGTGAATCACATCACACAACAATGTCAGTGGGAAATACAAATGGGACTTTCACTCAAACTAGTTCTTCCAAGTAGGCAACTCAATTAAAATTGGACCAGCAGGCCTGTAACCAAGACCAGTTACTGGTTTTATTCTTGTTTATCGGTGAGTGAATTCAGTTTTTACTGTTGCATCCCCTCTTCCATGCTACATATCAAGTTTCAAGTGCAGGTGCAGCATTTTCTCTGTAGTTAAGGTGCGACAGTACCGACAGTGTCAAAGCACATCTCTGTTCTTCATGTACAGAAATAAGAACTCTTCAGAACAAGACAGGATTACCAGGGTTTAAAGGAAAATTGGCTGACACAAGTTTTCCTCTAGCCTTGAATGAAAGATTCCCACAGAGAGCCACTTCTCCTCCATTCTGTGTCTCCCTGCAATAAGCTCTGATCCAGTCATGCGGGCGCGGCCCCCAGTACCGTTGCCCTGGGTCTCAGGGGCCCAGGTAAGAGGCTAGTGGCATAGAATGCCCTCTAAGCCGTATTAGCCCTGCCGGCTGCCCGTGTGGCCCAGAGCGATAATGGTAATAACAAGACAACACAGGCACCGGTGCTCATGGAAAAGAAAATCAGTCTCCCTCATGTTTCTGAACATTTCGGCTCAATCCTCTCACCTACTTAAAACGCAAACACTCGTTTATTTTTCCAAAGTACACACTGCTGTAGCTTAGGTAGCACATCTGATGATAGGTTTCTGTCCAACAATGAGTATTTTTTTTGTGTGTGTCCATGCAGGTGACTACGGTGGACAGGTTCCAGGGTCAGCAGAACGACTACATCATCCTCTCACTGGTCCGCACCAAAGCCGTGGGACACCTGAGGTAATTACTCCGATGCACGCCAAGCAGAAAAACGTGTCTGACCCAGAATAGACATCATCAGCAGCTACTCCTCTGCAAACATACTTGTGTACTGAGATCTTCACCTAAGACACACATCCTCCAGGAATATGCCACATGCATAAATGCAGGCGTGGAACTCTCCCGAGACCTGCTGCTCTCAGGAGGCGCTCTCTCTCTTTTGTGATGTGTAACTACTGAACGCAGTTTGCTAAAAAAAGACTAGAAACAATAACAGTCTTCCCTGTCTTGAACTATGTGTGAGCTAAATTTGACGCAGGGACTCTAAAGGAGGCCTCAGGACAGGATCAGGTCTGTGGAACTAACGCTACCTTTTGTCCCGGGCAAGAGGAAGCTATTGTGCTCTGATGATTGGGCTGAGAGTATCGAACAAAGAGCTCCGTGCTTAACCAAGTCAAACCATATAACAGCGATTAAGATGCACGATTGTTAACCGAACTGCGGCAGTATTTTTGTCTTTCTCTCCACATCCCAAAGCTCGCCGCTTAACTGTACTCCCCTGCTGGCCTCTCTTCACAGTCTTCAACTCGCTTCTCCTTATCTCTCCGCTCCCTCGTCTCCTCTCTGCCGCCTCCTTCCTCATTTCCCTGAATTGATTTGTAGTGAAATGGCCTTTCACTCCTCAGCTGCCATGAGATCCCAATGAACTCTTCACACTTAAATCGCCGCGTGTTTTAATACCAGACAATTGAGGCCGAACTGCTCCACGGCACTCCGAGCTCGCCTCGCCGGCCTCTGGCTGTGATGTGCAGGAGCTGCGGTTGGAACTGCACAGCTCACAGCTGTACAGCCAGAGCCTTCATCCGTCCTCACATTGGACAGTCTGCAAATTGGTGCCCCAGTGTGAATAATAACCCATTCCTTTTGTAGCTAGATTCACACACACACACACACACACACACACACACACAAACACACACGACCTGTGAACATGGTGCGTTTAAACTGGCAAGAGAAAAACATTTAAGAACTAGATGAAGCAATAACTTGGCGTTCGCTGGGAATGTGAAGTGCAGCGGGCCCCAGAAAGTGGTCATTTATCTTGCCAGCAGTGCCTGCTCTCTTCTCAGCATCAGTCACTTGATCTTGTCTTATGCTGGATATTAAAGCCTTGTGCACATCGCAACACATCCCTTTAACAATTTGCAGTTATTCAATGGAGGAGGATGGGACAGTGCTAGAACAGTTAGTTTCTCTTCACTTTGAAGGGGATTATTTACCCAGGACCTGTGAACCTACTTCTGCATTCAGCTTCTTACTGTGAGTGATCTTCAGTGTTCCCAGGCTCATGAGGAATAACTGAGGAAAATGCACCTCCAGTATCAAGGATATAAAAAAATGTGTGACTGCACCAAACATTGGGCTCAGTAAGAAAGAGAAATATAAAAAAATTGTTACTGGAATTTGCTAAAATGCATGTTGACAAGCCCCAGTGCTCCTGGGAGATGCAGATGAAACTAAATTAAAGATTTTGTTTAGTCACATCAGTTCTATGTTCACACCTCACACCCTCGTTTTTTTTTAATGGTTCACTTTGTAAAACAGCGCATTTTTAAGGCTTCTGCCCAACACTGTCTGTCTCAGTGTATTGTATGCAACTTTAATACACCCCCAGACTTTTGTCCCAAATTTTTCCACCAAAGGTAGACCTGCCCAAGACTCGAGCTTTGATTTGAATGTGTAGAACCTGTACGCTTCCCCTTAAACAACAGAGCAACTGAAATACCTGAAGAGTGTCTTTTCATGCTTTAACTTAACATTCATTAATATCTTGGGGTCCTTGACTCTTCTGAATGGACGGTTGAGTGGTTCAAGGAACAGTGATTCATGGGATATTCTTGTGCTTTCCGTTGTGTTTTTCACCATCGGGGGTCACGCTGCTGTACCACTGACTTTTACCTCCTCCTCCTGCATCTCTCCTCGTGGCAATCTGTTGCCGTGACAACCACAGGGGACACAGCTGACCATATGATGAGCTGACCCCCTCGCTTTGACAGGAGAGGCATTCCTGCTGATACACACAGGCACGCTCACATGTAGGAGCACACACTGTGACAAGGAAGCACAGATCCAGACACGCTCTGACATGTACACACACTCGCATGTGGGGACACACACACACACACACACAGTAACACACACACACAGAAATGGTACTCGTCCACTTTGCCCTGCCGTGTCACAGCACAGCCCAGGTGGGCGTTTCTCACTTGTCCATGTCCACAGGCTATCATGCTTCCTGATTGGCTCATCTCCTCTAGAGCCGCGTGCTCATTGGTTCTAGGCTGTTGTAGTTTGTCTCCGTGGAAATGTTGTGCTTCTTTGAAGTTTAGCTTTTTTTCCACCATGCAGTGTCTGCCGCTCCAAATGTGCAGCAGTTCTCTCACAAATCTGTAGGTCGTACACGTTAACTCCGACAACGGGTTCCCATAATCCGTTTTTTTTCTCTCCCTTCTACATATTCATGGAAGTCATCATCCATATTGCAAGGAATTAATCCTCTTAATCTCCTGAAGTGCAAGGGTGGACTTTTTTGGCTGCACGTCAATGTGTGCACTGTACGTGTTAATGTTAGTGTATCTCTGCAAGCGTGTGTCGAATTCTTCCCCAGCTTTGAGTAAACCAAAGACTCACTCCCCCTCAATGCTCTTTTATTTCCAAGCTGTGTGGCCCTGCTTTTGTCTCCGTGTAGATTTATAGGCAATCTAAATGGTCATGTTTTTGCAAAGCTCCATTAGGTGGGCCACGCCAGCACCTAAAACACACACAACGAGGATTTATCACGTACTAAAACATTGACAGGTGCCTTGTTTTTCATGGGTCGTCTTAGTGAAACCTTGATACGTCCTTTAGAAGCTCCCCAATACTGTCCCTCTTCCTGAATGTACGTTGTTTGCAATGTAAAGGCTCATTTATGCGTAATGTTAGATGTGTATATGGAGATGGACATCTTTTGAAAACATGCAGACTCTGAGAAATCTGACGAAACGGCAGTACCACCGGGAATCATACGAGGGGGGGGTTTCAGCGAGACAATATGAGGAAGACTTTTCATCAGTGGCATTCCTCTACAGTAGTGGCAGATAAACAACCCCTTTGGATTTTCCGTCGAGTCAAGCAGGTCGACTCCTCTGTCTCTAATCTGTTAATTCTGCTGGATGGCAAGAAACAGTCACCAGTCTGCCCCTCTCCTGCACCCTCCCCCCCTCTCCCTCTCTTTGTCTGCTGTTGATCCCTGCCCTTTGCCTCCCATCTCTTTATTTCTCTCTTATTCCCCCCCCCTCACTTATCGCTGCTTATCCCTCACTAAACCTCTCTCCTCCCACACTACACTGCCTTTTTCCTTTCTTTACAATCTTCACTTGATTCCTCCACTTTCATCCTGTTATTCACTTTTTTGTTTTTCTCCCCCCTACACATTTCTTCTCCTATGACAATTTCACACGTTCCTCCCCCACCTCTGCCTTGATGTCCCCCCCCCCTCCCTTGCCGTGTCAAAACCAATTGTCAACTTTTTTCTTTTCCTCCACAGGGATGTGAGGCGTCTGGTGGTTGCCATGTCAAGAGCCAGACTGGGTCTGTACATCTTTGCACGAGTGTCCCTGTTCCAGAACTGCTTCGAGCTGACTCCTGCCTTCAACCAGCTCACCGCCCGACCTCTGCAGCTGCACATCCGACCGCACGAGTACTACAGCCAGGAACAGCCTGTACGTGAATACGCATGCATGCACACGCTAGTTTCTTGAAGGAAAATAATCTGATGAATTTCTCCAGGTTTGTAGATAAAAGAAAAACAAAGCTTACTTCTAAGCCAGGGGCCATTCCCATAAAACTGTTGCCCTCTCCAGCGTCTCCCCCTGCTACTGCTGCCACCGACCCCTGACTCCATCTAATCCTGCCTCTATATTCTGAATGGCATCTTCATTCCTCTTGGTCCTCTCCGGTCCCGAGTCTTACCGCAGCTTTACCCACAGGCCCTGGTCCGTTAACAGCATTCTGCACGGGCCATCTGCTGGCATGGGAAACACGGGCCCAGCTATAATTAAACCCCAAAGGTCAGAAAGCAAAACCACTCTCCCCAAATCCCGCCAGGGCCACTGGAAGACGACTGCTGTCTGGTCACTGTGTCTCGCTGACTGGCGTGTGTGGCAACAGGGGTGTTCTAAAATACCCCACAGCCTGTGACACTTCCACTGACTCTGGAGTGTTCGTTCCCATGGGGGACAGCTGTTTTGGGCTCACACATGTGGCCCCTGCTTAGCCCGACTCTCTGGAGTCAGTAACCCCGCTGCTTAACACGCAGATGCAAATCAGAAGTCAGATTTCGTCTGGTAACACTCGACCAGGACTGTGACAGGCTGCTTAGCCGCGCTGATTCAGGGACAGTTTCTAAAAAATAAAGGACAACACTGCTGCTTAATGCTCCATATGGATAAGTAGGTGTTTACAGCGCAATTAGAGAGAACAGGCAGTAAAACATGAGGCCTAATCACACTCAATCACTGAGGAGCACATTCACACAGTGATGTCTTCACTGACGGTTTCACAGCAATAAAATCACACACAGTTAACTTTTACATTACTGGAGCCATCAGCGCATTCAAATTGACACGATGCCCAAAGGACCTCTGTGAGCATCACCCCCTGTATCCAGGAGGTAACGGCCCAGTCCATTGAATATTCTGCTCACTTACCCCCCCCCAGTTTAGGCTGCAAGACTCCGTCTGCATACTGATATGATCAAATTAGAAACTCTGCCTCCTCAAATCCTTTTGATAGTGTGCGTGTGAGAGCAGTGATGGCTGCAGGCAGCGAGTGAGACATTAGTTTTCAGATAACAAGCAGGTTGCAGCGAGCGAGGGAGTTCTAATGTCTCCGGCACGTTTAGCCTCAGACCAGCAGTTTACCAGGTGGTAACAATTAGGAACAACTGCTGACGATACGGATATACATCTTCATTATCGTCCTTTTCACAAAACATCGTGGATTCAACTGAGTCTTCACTGATCGTGTTTTTCTCTCTTCCCCTCAGAGAGATGCTTCCGGACAGCCCGACCAAATCGTCAAGAACATGCCGGAGATGGCCAACCTGTCGTATAACATGTACATGCACATGATCCAGACCTCGCAGAAGAACAGACAGGTAAAACACATGTGACATTTACAATAATGAAGAGTGTGAATCATTTAAAAACCTTCATGGGGGTCTCTTGATAATAATACATTTTACTGCTATGAGACACCTGAGACCAGCTCAAACTGGTGCTTCTGCTCTATTGGCTACACACTCACACACACACACACACACACACACACACACACACACACACACACACACACACACACACACACACACCACACTCAACCTCCTCTACTAGTCTCGTTAAATTAAGAGAAGAAGAACCATTTTTTTTTCAACCATTATAATTTAATGCAGCAGTATAAATGGGTCATTTGTAAGAGAACAGTTGGAGAATTAACAGACCTTTGGCAGAGCACAACAAGTGTGTAGCAGTGTGTAGCTTGAATGACTTTAAACTGTATATATGGTGACACATTATTGTCTTTTGAGTTCACTGAAAGCGGATTAAAGCATGATGGAGGGAGACAGGCAAAATAAAAGGACCATCAGGGGAGAGAGACCCATTTGGCCTTGATGGTATCTAAAGTACATTAACCTCGACGTGGAGCATATCCCCTGTGAAGGCTGACACGATATCATGTTTGCACTCATTGATCATCGTAGACAAAAGAAGTTACGATAACAATATTATCACAATATCTAGAGAAAGTCTTTCAATTTCATCTTTAACCTTTTATCTTATTTTGGGAAAATAAATTATGCAAAGAATCTGCAAAATATGAATAACTACCAGGGTTGTGCAGATAGAGGATGAATAAAGAAGATTCACAGTATTATACTAATGTATTAAAATATATATTATTTTCCTAGTAAAAACTAGGAAAACTTTAAATGATAAAGTTTCACGTCTGCATCGCCTGCATACACAAACACACACACACACACACACACACACACACACACACAACCTTCTGACTGCCTTATGTGTGTAGGTGCCCCGCTGATACAGAACCGGGGCAGAGGAGATCATACGCAGACAGAACACATCACTTCCTTAGTCAGCTCGCCTTTTATTTTTTCATGGATGTAAAACAATAAACTTCTGGTCTTAACAAAAGGGGGGAGGGGGGAGGAGAGAGAGAGAGAGAGAGAGCGCTGCAAGAAAAACAGCTGGTTCTGCTTCTCCACAGCACCTCCGTAACTTTCACAGATTGAAGGAGAGAGAAATTCTCAGCAGAAGATTTACACAATATCAATAATGAATCTTTGTTATTATCATCAATACTATTGTATTATATACTACTACAGCAATTTGTTTGTTGACATTCTTAATCCCAGCAGAGCACAACTAGATCAGATCAGTGGTTCCACCATGTGAAAAATCAAAATGGCCTAATTTCACATTTTGCACATGTTCCCCCCCCCCTCCCCTCCAGCAGCAGCAGCAGCAGCAGCAGCAGACGATGGCTCTGCCTCCAAAACAAACCAAGACGGACGCTGTGATGGAGGAAGCAGCAGCAGCGACAGCAGCAGAAGCTCCGAGCTCCACGGAGCCACAGGAAGAAACCCCCATGGAGCAGGAAACCACCCCAGAAGGAAAAGAACCTGAGGACACAGGCACGAAGGAGGAGGTTGAAGATACAAAGATCCATGCAAAGATGCCGGAGCATCCTGGAAGAGACAGCGACAGCGATGAGGAGGAGAACGTGGAGGAGCAGCAGCAGTAGAGGGTCTTCAGATGGGACTACTGCCTGATTGAGGGCCTCAGTTATTTAGGGGACCAGGGACTGTCCCTTAAGAAATAAAATTGTGTGGACTCAGCGATTCTGAAGTTTTAGATCCTGATGATAATGTTTCATTTTCTACAACATTTGATTTTGTCGTACTTTTGTATTAAAAAACCCCAGAAACCCTTCATTGTCTATGACATGTTTTAGTATCCGTGCACCCACCAGAGTGTGTAATGCTCTTAGAGAGAGACTCTTATCTATAGATCTCTCCCACACGAACATGCCGACAGACAGTGTCAAAATCTCTGCCATGATACTTCTATCCATTCATCTGTTTCCCTCCTCTGCTTTAAGCACAACTCAAAGCTGATTGTCTCGGCCTATACCAGCTACACAAGCTGCGACTAAGCTGCAATTGTAGGTCAGTGGCTTCACCCGGGGGCCAGTGTGCATGCTGGGGGATTTCGTCTTGCCCTCTGGATGTACACACTCCACTCAACCAGCGAGCTGCCAATCCTCTGCCATTCATAACTTTGCATGGAGCGGTGGCAGCACATCGCCCGGTGCAGCAGATCTCTCATCATCTGGGTCAAACTCGAGTAGATGAGCCATTTCAAAAGTCAGGTTCCAGCCGGGGATGGGGACGAGGTAATTTAAATACAAGTCCACCTTAGACAAGTGGAGAGGTTAGAACAGTCCACAGCCCTGCAGCCAAAAACACAGACTGGAAATTCATTCATTATCATGCACCAGGGGTTGATTGTTACATCATACCTCAGGCGAGCCGAGCGAACAGGTCAGCCGCACAGCTGCTCTCGCCCGGGCCGGTCTACAGACCTGATGGAGGAGCATGTGTTGACGGATGCGCAGAGACACATTTCCTGCCCCTTCAGTCGAGAGCGGAGTCGTGTAATCTCTTTTTATTTATTTTTTATCTTGTGAGAGCCACGGCTCACGCGAGTATTTTGGAGTAGTAGGCTCTGTTTCTGTTGGCTGAGGAAAGGATTAGAACGAGAGAGGTTAGATAAGGGGAGATAATCTCCGTCAGCTGAGGCTGCACGTATGAATTACTCACCAAAGGTTTGGCAGAGATCCCACAAGACTGGGACCGGGGGAACCGCGTCACCTGACTCCTGAAAATATGTAGTAATTTCTGCTCTACCACAATAAACGTATAAATGCAGCAACAACACAAACGCACATGATTTCCAAACCAAATGTGGGCCTCTAAAAAAAAACATGACCCCAGGCAGACGTTCCTCGAGTCACATGAATGTTTGCATTGTGTAATATCCTCCCCCCCGGCTTAGAACCCTCCCAGTCACTAACTTTGAGTTTTTTTCTTCCACCGCTGGGCTCTTGGGGAATTCAGCTGCCAGTTGGACCTTGTTGTGGCAAATTAGAGCTAACTGGTGGGAAGTGCTCACACACACACACACACACACTCTAACACACACAGACACACGCAGCATCTGTGGAAAGTCTCACACAGGATCTTGGACAAACGAGAAGAAGACCGGGACCCGACTCACTCCAGAGCCTTTCTCTCCCTGCTGAAGGTGAACATGTCTTTTATACTCACACCACAGGTTTTCGTTAGATTATGAGCTATTTAGAAAAGTGCTCACTTCTAACTTTTGCAATGGCTGGAAGCCTCACAGACACTAACAGCATGCAGGATAACTAACTGTAAAGATTATAACTTACTGTTTTCTGTTTGCTGAATAATAACCACGTTAAAAATGTATTGTGCTGCAGATACCAGAGCTTTTTCTTTTCTTTTGTATTTAAAGCTGTCTTCTCTAAAAAATGGTATTCTGGTTCTCAGTCATTAAAAGAAGGGAACAGGAAGAATGTGTCATGTGAGGAGAAAAGGCAGAAGTCAAGAGTCTAGCTTTTACGCTTGTGTAATGTTATTCTGCTCTTAGAATAACTGTGGTTTATCGGTCGCCATGTTTTCATTTTCTTTTTTAAAGGCGTCTCCCATAGAGCATGGGATCCACACTCGTGTTGGATGTGTAATTTATTGGCCAATCCTACGTGACAGTTGTGTCACAACAGGAAATTAAACTAAACACGAGTCAGGGCAGTACAGTGGCCCGCGGGGGAGCGAGGATGTGACCATTGAATCTGTGTGACAGCGCACAACACGTTCACACTCCTTACAAAAAAACATCGGCTGCACAATCTACAACTTCAAGGCCTGAGCCTCGGGGCAGATTTTTCATTGCAGGATTTTTTAACTAACTTAATATTGCATTTCTTGGAAATCTCAAATTCCCCGCAGCAGAAGCCTCCACATCCTTTGCCACTAAACTTTGCATAAATCATCAGGTTGTGATGATTCACACATTGCATAGATTCCAATTAGCAGTTTTTCACAGCAGAAAATACAACAGGCTTCTTTTTCAGACCTTTTTTTTTAACTTCTCACAATAGCAGCACGTCATCCTCCCGGCCTCCATTCCTTATCAGCGTCAATACAGGAAGTAATGCTCATTACTATGCATGATCTCTGCTGATCTGCTATTAGTGGGTGACTCAGGTGCCACCGCCGCTCCTCGGCGCCGTGTAAGTGGGCGGCCCGGTGGTTATTGCTTGAGGTTGCCAGCTTATCATGCTTTGTCAAGGCCACTGCCTATAATCCCGACAAGTACATGCAGATCATCAACAGGGCACATTTCAATCTGATAATCTCTCATCATCGCTGAGGAGGCGCGGCCGCTCGCAGGAACAATCTCCCTCTCGTGCGGTTGTGGTCACTGACACGATCAGACGGGGGCCGTCCCCAGATCTCCTCTCCAGCTCCAACTCTGTTTTCACCATTAACAGGTTGGGCCTGGACCGTTTGGCCAAAACCTATATCAAGATAAAACATTTCATATCTGGTCAATCTCGACAAATATTGTGACAAATGTTTATTTTAAGTTTAAAGTTGGATTTAGTGAAGGTTCTGGTCTTTAACCTCGTCTTCATTCATGGGGAGAGAATGCCAAACGGAAAAAAGTATCGACCTACCTAATCCATAAACGTCTGTATAATAATAATATAAATAAAACATTGAATAAAGTGGCGACCAGCACTTTGTAGCTGTGAGTGAGGGCGGGGCAGGATGTCCTCAGCCTGTGGACCGAGTTGAACATGTCTTCTTCTACGTCCTCTGATAAATTACGACCTATTATTATTTCATCAACATTCATAGAATCACTTCCTCTTTAGCAAGTTGTCTTCAAAGTAAAAGCTCATCATTTGTTTTGTTGTTATACTGCTTTAATCAGAGCTTTAATTTTGAAGAGCAACAACTATAAAATCTTCATTGCCGGTAAACCAGGTAGGATGAACGCAAAGGTTCTGTTTATAAACAGCTCTGCACACAATGTACAGCTGGTAAACCATAAAGAAGTCACATTATATTATAGACCTGTTTGAGGGCAGCGCACTAATGACAAGGCATATTTCGGAAGTAGGTTTAGATAGTGATAATTATAGTTTTCTTGTATTATTGCACAGCTCTAAGTCTACTTTACTCATCCTGTTCATGATTATATTCCTCATGAGTTAAATCCTCCAGCTGGTCATTCCCTCTTTCTCTCCCAGTCTAGGATGGCCTCTTGTGGGTCCTGTATCTGGTCCATCGTCTGGCTTGTGGTCCTGCTGGTCCTCGGCTGGCCCCTCAGCATCGCCCTGGGGGGCCTCTATGGCCTCGTCAGCCCGCTCACCACCTGCCTCGGCCTGGACCGCTTCTCCGACCTGCTCCTGGAGGGGGCCAACCTGGGCCGGACCTGTGCCAATAACATGAGGCACGGAAAGCCTTTGTGTTGAGACCCGGAACCGGGACAACACAAAAAGGGTCAAAGCCGAGATCTGTGCTTTTCTACAGAGATCATCCTTCACGTCAGAGGAGAACTGTGGAGGTTTTGTGTTTGTTTTGACATCCTGAGATGATCTGCACTCAGGACAGGGGAGACATCTAAAAGGCATTTAATGTGACAACAAGGTCTGGTTGGTCTGGAAGGTGGATTCCCCTTTGTTCAGTTAACATGTAATTAACCGTGGATTTCAAATTTGAGTGGGTTTGTCAGGAAGGAGAAAGGCTTTGTGTTCCTCGTCTGTGTTCCCTGCTTCATTCATGATGACCCTGCACGGGGCGAGATAGGGATGAAAACGTCAATTCGACAATAGGAAATGCTTAGACTTGTAAATGAACTGTATGGAAACTTATAATACGATTAAAACTGCTTTGAACTTGCCCTCTGTGTGTTTGTTGACTGGTTTATTGTATCCAGTGTGAGGTGGGGAAACCCTGTGGGGAAATGTTTGAGGTGAAAAATAAATAGAGGAAGATAGGTAGAGTCACAGAAATGGAAGGATTTAAAAGTTTAAGTTGATCAGTTTGTTTGCTCACTTATTGGTGTTCAGAGTCACGTTGGTGGGGTTGCTTATCCCATCATGAGTCAGACGGAGAGGCAGGGAGACGGTTTCAAAATAAAATGAAGAAAGAACTGAGAGTTGCTAAACTTCCACATGCATACAATCATCTTTTGTTAACGTGAAATTATAAAACTGTTTCCAGTTCTGTTAATCATCACAGGAAAACTCATTCAAACTGTTTGACATTTGCCAAAGATTGAATTCTGATTCCTTGTGTGAGTTGAGGTCGAAAAGGAAATTACGTTATATTTTAACAGTGGATATAGGTGATTACTTGGGTCTATTGATTTACATAAAATTACACATATTTCTCACATCGGGAAGCATCACGTCTATGGGTGTATTATTGTCGATGAACAATCATGGATGTGATGCATAAGACAAACTTAAGGCCTTGATAAATATGTTTGTGATGATGCACACTTTTCCATGCATGGTGCAATTGTATGAACATTTGGAGAATTCAACATGAAGTACATAAAAAAATTCAAAGAGACTAATATTGATTTTCATTATCTGTTAGACTTCTGTTCCTGGGTGAATAATGATAAGTCATTTCTCGGAAGACGTTTGTTAACAACCTGTCCTTTAATTGGTAAATCAGAGGAGCAGCATCAGGACAGAAATCAGCTGGAGCACAAAAAGAAATACACACATTGAATTAAGATGATCTCAGATGAGTTCCCCTAAGAAGCTTCACTATAATTTATGTATAACCTTAATGCTGCCATGTCTTTACTTGATGGAAAATACCCCCCAAAATGGTCAGTCAACAAGCTGAAAACCAAACAGACCAAAGTGGAATAAACAGACTCAGAAAAGAGGTTTTTATCAGCAGATCTGACAGCTCCTCAGAAAAACAAGCGTCAAAGTAAAGTAGTAACTGAGTGGCTGAGAAGGGGAGAGCTGCTAACTCCGGCCGGCGGATCGCAAATAAAACACAGATTGTCAGCTTCTCTCGTGAAGAACGTGTAAATCCTTGAGCTTGTGTGTGAAGTGACCCGGGGGCTCAGAGACACTCGTTCTTCTCTCGTTGTTTCTAGCGTTGAGGGAACTGTGAAGTCGTCTGAGCAAAGTCCACAACCGGCCATGGGCTGAAAAAGTAAACTTGTCGTTAAAGTTTTGTTTTTAAGGGTTCAAGGTTGAGGCCTCGTTTTCCACCCACAGAGACGTTGATGCTTTGAAATCCAACGTCTTATGCAGAGAAAAGCTCTGAAGGAGTAGGATCCAGTGGTTCAAAGCAGTGGACGGGGGCCCTGAAGTTTTGACGTTCTGGGTTCATGCCTGGGTAAGTTATTGAATTTTGAAAGACAACACCCAGAGGAGCGGGGGAAAGAAAGAGCTTCGGATAAGGAGAACCGGCTGTGAAGGCTACTGAGGAGAATTCATCTGAGACATGTGGGGGTTCGGGGCTAATGTGCCTTTTGTGCTTTTAGGGCTATTTTAAGTTCCACTTTTACATTAACACTGTTGTAAATGCATAAAGTCAAGAGTTCATTGCACAGTGGCCGGTTTGTACGAATCCTAAAAGCTCTCCATGCACGACAAGGAGAGTGAACTCAGACAAATTATACTCTGGATGGAAATGGTCTGAAATGTGTGTTTAAATCTCCAAGTCCTAATAAATCTACTCCACATAGATGATGGAGGAATGGAAGGAGATGATGACAAGTAAAAAGCCAATGAATATAATATATAATATAAATAATCAGTTTAAACACCAACAGGAATCAGGTGAAAAATACATTGTCACTATGTTGTTTTGGATCCAAGGGACTGTGATGATAAACAAAGCTCCAAGTTATAACAGTTACAGTAGCTACATTTATAACAGTCTTATTATCATGCAGACTGTATTAAATGTAATTATTTTGTCTATTGCTTCGACATTGTTTGATTTGGTTCTTTTATAGTAAATTAAATTCGTTTTTTTTTCAGAATTAAGTCAAAGTGCAAAGTTTATTTTCAATCAATCTCATCAAAAAGTTGATTTTAGTTTTTCTAGCATCACGTTTTTTGTCATTTTGCAGCAGCTGGTTTAGCGTCTGTCGCAGAAAATGATCTCGAGATTTGAAATAATGAGTAATAGTCAAAACAGCAGTAAGACATTCATCAGTGGAATTTTCCATTACATGTCTATAATTCGAGTGGTGTTAGAGGTGAAGTGGAACATTTCCCTTTAGTCACAGTAAAGTGCCATGACTCAGCAATTAACAGGTGTAATCACATTAGTGCAGGTTTGAGCCTTTAAGGAATTGAGTATTTACATCTTAGTAAATTCAATTTTAAACCTCCTCATTACATTTTAGAAATATACGTTCTGATTATTTTCCATACAAAACATGCAGCTCATATATTTGACATCTACTTTTCAACCTCAGTGTTTTTATCCTTAATTTACATAAAATTTCTTTCTGTGTCGAGACAGAATAATTCAGCAAATTCTCGTTTCGAGATACAGACGTTCTTTTGCAGGATGTTTGAAATATTCCGATTGCACAGTAAAATAAAATGTCTAGGATTCGGTTCTATTAAACTGCAAATTACTTGAAATCAATTGAATGGATGCTTGATAATAATCCTAGAATATATAGAACACAATCACAGGTTCATGCATATGAGAACTTATTCTTCTGTAAAACTGGCTCTCAGTACTTGCATACTTTTACACAAGTAAGAGTTTTGATGTGTTGCCTGCAACAGTATTTTCTATGATCTGCATACTTGAGTCCTACCACTCCAGATGTTTGTCTATCGGCAAAACTTTTCAAAAGGTTGAAATAACTTTGTGGCATTTCAGATTCAGTTCTGATATTTGAGATCGTCTGGGACTGAAACCGGCTTGAAAGCCAAAACTTCACAGTGAGTTCACAGGCCTCCTTCGGCTGAAAAGTCCAACTGAAGCATGAGAAAACATGAGACGTGACAGTTAAAAAAAGAAATCCCCGGGGGTTAAAGTAGGTCACAGGGAGACGCAATACAGCTGCAACTATCAAGACCTATTGGTTTACTGGTGAACTACTTAATGGGGGCAACAAGTACAAATACTTTCAGCAATACTTTATTGATCCCTGAGGGGAAAACTCTCTTTTTGAGGCAGATTTATTAGAAACCCTTTAGTCAACAGCGTGGATACATATTGCAACATATTGGAATTACTGATGCGTTATTGCCGTGGATATGTAATTAATTAATTTTTGAATATATGCGAGAAAGCGAAAAGCCTGTAGCTGAAATTCGCCAGGTGCTTCGGGAGCTTTCCTATCAGCCCTGAGTGACACTGTGCATTTTTCAGCAACCACCGAAATAGCTGGGGATTGAAGAATTAGGGAGCCCTCGCAGAGACTTATACCGGGATACTTATGCTGAGCAGCCTACCTAGAAATCTGGGTAGCTGTCTGTTTTCTAGCTTATTCAAATTGGATTCATGAATATTTCATTCTCGATCCAAAAGCAGTTTTTTTATTTATTTTTCCCCCCCCTCACTACTGACTGTTGCAAAACACAGACAAAAAAACCCACTCACTCTTTTTAATGCAGATATTAAATCTCAGACAAATTCCCTTTTAGAAAAAATGAGAGTGCCCACGTGCCCAAATGTGTAAAGCAACTTTTGTGATCATATGGGAGCTTGTCAGATTGTTTGTTTTTTTTTACTGCTCTCAAACTTTCCTGAGGCAAGAAGCCAGAAACCCACGATTTGAATTCAACTATCTCAGTTTCTTTCCCCTCAGGAGGTTGAAGGCTAAAAAAGAGAGAGAGAGAGGAGAGGGAGGGAGAGGGAGAGAGAGAGGGAGAGAGAGAGGGAAAGCTGGTGAATTCTTCAACGAGATCGGAAACTGGTGATGGAAAGAAATCCTGCTCCTACTGGCTGCAGGCAGGCCTGGGAAGGTTCAGGCAGTGAGAAACAGAGGGGGGAGAAGATTAGGCCTCCCCACTCAATTAACCACATACTGCTCTGTAATTTCACCCTCACACACACACGCACACGCACACACACACACACGAGGTGAAGTGGAAACACTGGTAAAAGGCTTTGGGAGGAAATCTCGGTCCGCCAGGCGTCGGAGTCGAACACTTCTCCCGTCCACGAGAGGAAGAGCTTTTCCAGGCGTCCACTTTCCTAATGAGGGTTTTTTAATGAGGAAGTTTGTTTTCGTTCGAGCTTCATTGGGTTGGAAGTTGGAGAATTTAGTTTCAGTTACAGTTCGATGAGGGAAATGTCGGGTTTCCAGGACAACGAGGTCACGTCCTCTGGGCTTTAGCAACGTGGTAGATTGTTCAGACTCAATATACTGAATTATCATATAAAGCACTTGGATTGTGAATCGATTTTTGTCCCTGTATGATCCTGTGATTTGGAATAACAAGTAAAAAATGGCCAATTTATCAGAATAAAACAAATATAATGTAGTGAGAAGTTTGATAGAGGTACCTGATCAAAGAAAAACTGATCAAACCTAAATATCTTACCATTATACTACAGTATACTATTCAAAAATACTTCTTTTACAGACATATTTCAGTCAAAATGTCAAATAAATACACAGAATTTATTCATTGACAGGCTTTGAATATATTTTAAATCAGTATTAAGAAATTCTTCTTGGACATTTAACGTTTTCAGAAAATATAACAAAACCGATACATTTAAAAACCAAACAAAAATAAAACAAATGTATGGTAATTTTGGATTGTAAAAGGTTCATTTAATAAGATGAATTCCAACACTTGCTTTAAAGCTAAAACAAAAAGCCAATCAATTGATCTGTTAAGAAAATGAATAATCCAAAATGCACTTTGACTGTGTAGAAAACCAAAGGCTGCCCTGTAGTTTAAATTAGTATTTTCCACCATTTAAAAAATATTTCCACACCACAAAACTAATAAAATTATGAATGAACTCATTAAAAGTTAACTCCTCTTTTTGATAAACACTCTGGTATGAATTCATAATATATCGGATACATTTCCTTTCCATCTTTGATCATTTGCTGTGTTTTAAAATATTAATGCTGTTGCAGTTTGTTTTGATTAATTTCATCATGTTGCAGTCGGATGAAAAACACAAACTTTTACTTTTTGACCTGCACCGCTTCATGAACTCCCCTTTCAGAGTCAGAACCTGTTTTCTGAGCGTCTTGTTCATCTTCGCCTCCAGTGTGTCAGTAATGATGAACGAGCATATGTTTGTGGAACAACTGCAGCCGCAGAGATGAGGATTCGAGCTCCGTGCTCCTGTGAGGTATAGAGGTAACAGATTTAACATAAGACAACAGCTTGTCACTCATTATTCCGAGCATGGGCCAGAAAGAGGACACCCCAATTGTCACCGAGCAATATGTTCCATGACTTCTCTCTGCTGTGACCTTTAAATGGCCCTGGACGCTCAACATGGATAAATGCTGCATGTTGCAAAGAAACAAAGTGCTTTCAGACCATTTGTATTGAGCGAGCTTTTGATGAACAGCTCAAAATGCTGCGATCCAGCAGAGGGACGTTCCTGTATATGTGCACGTTATTGATTTAGGCACAAAACCTTGCCTGCGCCAGGCAAACGACTTCCCCTCAGGGTTCTTTAAAGGGTTTCTACTCGGTTTATGATGTGGAATTCCTGTACAAAATCAATATGTTTTTTGTTCTGGACAGTTTTGTCCTTATTATCTCATCGCTGCTGCTGAGTAATGAGGCCGAGCTCCTGAGGGATGGCGAGCAGGAGGAGAATGATCGTGCCACAACGATTTAATCTCAGCAGCAACAGCTCCAGTGAAAGTCACACTGCAGGACTTTGAGCCCTCCCCAAGTGTCTCTGTGTCTAATCCAAGGCTCGGGCACGGGCTCTGGGAGTGAGTGAAACACATATTTTAAACTCGTAACAATATTATCCTAAACATCCTGAGCCCTTCACCTAACAGTGATGGCTCCTGAGCACACAGTGAAGAAAGGACAATCACCGAAATGAGGAATCTGACACCTCGGCACAATCTCCTTTCCCTCTTGATCTGGTTTATTTCTGCCCTCCGCTGACAGAGCTCGCTGAACTCGGCCATTAGATCGCGGGCATTGCTTGAATACTGGGGCAAGCGGATGTTTAAAGCAGACCACAGCCTCCCATTTCATTACATAAGACCAAAACAAAGAGTCACACAGTGAAGGGTTATGGCTCGGGGTCGGGTGACAGCAGCATATGATTCATGGCTCGCTGTGCCCTTTTGTCTTGTCCTCCTTGTGGTGGGACCATCCACTGCTCTTAGCCAATGTTAGTTTACAGCCTTCAGAGCTCGCTCTCCGTCTGTCGCCAGCAAACCGGCAATGTCATGTCCCGTGTGTACTTCTTCCCTCAGCCCAGGAGTAGAGACAGAATATGGCACATGTCACAACAAGAGATGTTCCTTTGTTCTTCTTCGTTTGGATGTCGGGAACAATAAATAACATCAGCATGGCTTTAGATTTACCTGTGAAGGTTTCCTACATGAAGGAATACATTACCTGGACTTTAACTATAGATATAAAAGATTACCATTAATCCGGTGGCGGGTGTTTGAGGGATGAGAATGTGTTGAGGACGAGGAGAATAATTCACTGCTGATATACTTAGGTCAAAGTATGTCCCTCTCTTCTTGAGTCTGTTTGGTGGCCCTAGTTTAATGTTTCCTCGGAAGGCACCAGAAATATGTTTTAATAAACTGTTTATCTCTTTTCTATTAAGATTTCTGTCCGACTGGTCAATAAGAAAGTAAAATATGCAGAAGAAAAAACCGAGGGAGAACGTATTTTAATTCATTTCAAATATTTCCACTTGCAGACACAGCATGTTGCACGGCCACCGCATCAATAACTTCAGAGGAGCTCATTATAATAATGAAAACTCATTGATTTTATGTAAATTAAATATGTGGATGCATCAGCATCTCATTGGCCATATGGTGAGTCTGGCAACATGCTCTCCTTTGTGAATGTACGTGCAGGATTTGCCTGAAATCCAACGAGACACTTTCACAGAACTAAAACAGGGAACGTTGTGTCTGTGGCAGCGGCTTCAGTCTGTCTTCACTGAGACGAATCTGAAACGTGGGGTTTGGAGTCAAACAGCTGCTGCCACCGGCTGTGGAACACGAGTGGTTCGTCCGTTTGGTGCCGCACGGCTCCGTGGGTCCTGCCAGGCTCACGTGATGAAGGATACTTCAAGAGAAATGTACACAGCACTTATCATCAAACAGAAATCTGAAGATGTATTCATTTCCCAGGTCTTCAAACCAATGTTTGTCTTCGTGGTTTGGATCTAAAAGAAAAGTAGAAGATGTTTTTTGTGACTCAAGAAATAAACGTGTCTCTTTCTGAGTGAAATCCAGTGACTCCTCTGATTGTGTCCTTCAACCATCCCTCCGTTTGCCTTTGTTTAAACCTTTGTTATTCTTCTGGAATTCAACATATGTCCTTTTGTTGGTATCATTCCCAACAGTCGGCCCTGGACGGTGACAGCAGTGTTACTCAGTCCTTGTGATCTATCGGCGGGCTAACGATCAAAAGGAAGCCTGTTGTTGTGCCCTCTCTGCTCCATACATGGGCGGCAGGCACAGATGTCCACGCGGGAGTTCCCTCTCCTTGTCCTGCCATTCATGGACTGGCTGTCGGGGGCGATGGGCGACCAAATATGGAGAAGGGGGGGGGTCGCACTGCTCGGCCCCCGTCTCACTGACACTCGCACGGGTATAAATTGGCCGGTCATGACATGTGGGCACCCCCCGGTTTACACACTCAGGATCCGGTGCCTGGTGCTGATCTGGTGAGTAGCTCCTCTCCTGTGCACAGAGCGACCAGAGGAGGAGTAAGAAACAAAAGGCAGAGCAGTGGATTCATCACAAGGGGGAATGGATGAAGGATTTTAACACTCATGACAGAGACTTCCATCTTTGACTAACCACAAATCTTCATCTAACTGAAACGGGTCGTCTCACCACGTCAGCCTCCATCATCACCTTGTGTGGATTACTACTGCTGTGAGAGATATTAACTCTCACATCACTAACGCCAGTGACCCAGCAAAGACAATGTGAAATACTAACACCATTCTATAACATATGTTTATATGTGTGATCAATAATGTGTCTTTTATATGTCTAGTAGTTTGTTTTCTCAGTTTTTAACCTTTAGCTTTGTTCAAAAGCCCTTTGTTTTATGTAACTGTTATTTATATTAGAATAAATCACTATAAAATACGACTAACTAAGATTTACTTGGTTTAGATTGTTCTTGGACATGTGTGTGTGTTGTTTATTGTGATTATCTATGAAGAGAAGACAATATTTCCAATCACCAAATTCAAATAAACAGGGAATTTCATGATAGGACCCAAAGATCTAAAAGTGACACGGTATGCATGTGTGTGTGCGTGTTTCTCTTTGTGTGTGTGTCTGTGTGTGCGTGTGCGTGTTGGCGTGTTGCAGATCTGACACCATGTGTGACGACGAAGAAACAACCGCCCTGGTGTGCGATAACGGCTCCGGCCTGGTGAAGGCTGGGTTCGCAGGCGATGACGCACCTCGAGCTGTGTTCCCTTCCATCGTGGGTCGACCCCGTCACCAGGTAGGTTAGGCAAACTATTCAAGTATTGAGAGGATAATAAAAAAAATTAAAAAGATCTATGGCGTTGGATGAGAGCCAGATTATCTCTGTGTAACTGTGCATCAAAATTAGGGAATCCATGCTTCTATAGAAGACTGAATTCTGCATTTATTTGCAGTTATTATAATCTGTAATGACCACGCCATCCTTCCTGGTCGTTGCTGTTCTCAGGGCGTCATGGTCGGCATGGGCCAGAAGGATTCCTACGTAGGGGACGAGGCCCAGAGCAAGAGAGGCATCCTGACCCTGAAATACCCAATCGAACACGGCATCATCACCAACTGGGACGACATGGAGAAGATCTGGCACCACACCTTCTACAACGAGCTGCGCGTGGCCCCCGAGGAGCACCCCACCCTGCTGACGGAGGCCCCCCTCAACCCCAAGGCCAACAGAGAGAAGATGACCCAGATCATGTTCGAGACTTTCAATGTCCCCGCGATGTACGTGGCCATCCAGGCCGTGCTGTCCCTGTACGCCTCCGGACGTACCACAGGTAGGGCACGTTCACCAGGTGGGAACGGGGATTCTGACGCGTGAGTTAATGTAGGTAGGTGAAATAAATCTGTACGTGTTCATCGTAAAGGTATCGTCCTGGATTCCGGTGACGGTGTAACTCACAACGTGCCCATCTACGAGGGCTACGCTCTTCCACACGCCATCATGCGTCTGGATCTGGCCGGTCGTGACCTCACAGATTACCTCATGAAGATCCTGACTGAACGTGGATACTCTTTTGTCACGACTGGTGAGTAGCAGCTAGTGACCCTGGGTCTTGGCAGATTTCTGATACAAACATAAACCAAAGAATTTTACAGAATATTTGATGTTCCAATCCTCCCATCAGCACCATACAATAATAAAAACTGGGAACACTCCTTATCATGAGGGAAATCTTCTCTATACACAATAAACTTGTGGGTAGAAAAGACAAGTCTTGACACGACACATTTGACTGACTTCACGTTGTACAAATCTGATTCCTTCCAGCCGAGCGTGAGATCGTGCGTGACATCAAGGAGAAGCTGTGCTACGTCGCTCTGGACTTCGAGAACGAGATGGCCACCGCCGCCTCCTCCGCCTCCCTGGAGAAGAGCTACGAGTTGCCCGACGGCCAGGTCATCACCATCGGCAACGAGCGTTTCCGCTGCCCGGAGACTCTCTTCCAGCCGTCGTTCATCGGTGCGTAAAGAGGAGGGCGCACAGCCAGGCACTGATTCAGCTGCAGTGACACACACACACACACACACACACACACACACACACATGAACATACAGTAGCTGAACTGTATGTGCAGGGGTGTGTGTGTCACTGTAGCTGAAGTTTTAAATCACAGTTATGTGAAACAAATATTCATTGTAAGTATTTCTATTGCACATTTTGAGGTACTACCTTGTACAATTCTAGTCATAGTCAGATATTATCATCACTTCTACTACATTTCCAGACATAATGTTGTACTTTTTCTTCTGCTCCATTTATGTGATTTTCCAAAAACAATTTGAAGCGTTACATCAAACATTATATCACAGCACCAGCTGTAACATTAAAATCTGTTTACTACTACATCAGTAATTAATTAATAACCGAGGCTGCTTAGTAATACTGGACACTAAATAGCTTCTATATATATGAAATGATCTTGGTTTTTCTTTGCAGCTGAATAACTTTCAATTAACATGTCAGAACGTGACATAGAAACATAAGCGTTATTAATAAATCAGCATTTATGTCAGATGAAGTATTATTACTATTTCTGTACTTCACTTAGATTTACTTTATCGTCATTTTGCTACTTTAACCAAAGTAAATAGCCTGACTACTTCTCCCACCGCTGCTCGCGTCTACGTCCCTGGAGCAGCATCAGAGGGAACTTCAGAGTGTGGATGGTTTTCTGAAGATAGAGGCGTTTATCACTCACATTAGCTGTCGGCTGCCAAGTGTGGATCAGCGACTGGAGGAGGTCACAGTTCATCCACCTGAGATTTACCGCTTCGTGGCCGATAAATAGACATGAGTCATGTGAAGCTCATCGTTCCGACACGCGCCGCGGAGCCAGGCAGCTGCTGCCGGAGCTGTCCGATTCAGCACCTGTTGGAGGCGCAGGCAGCTGAGGGTGGTGTCAGATGTGCCCTCTGCTGCAGGGAGTGTGTGTGTGTGTGTGTGTGTGTCCGCGTGTGTGTTGTGTGATGGGGGTTAAACCCACTGACTTGGCCGCTGTGTGTTGTTTGCACAGGCATGGAATCCGCCGGCATCCATGAAACCACGTACAACAGCATCATGAAGTGCGACATCGACATCCGCAAGGACCTCTACGCCAACAACGTCATGTCCGGTGGCACCACCATGTACCCAGGTATCGCTGACCGCATGCAGAAGGAGATCACCGCCCTGGCCCCCAGCACCATGAAGATCAAGGTATGGACTCGCTGTTGGAGTGGGGACCCTGCGGGAGAGAGTGGGGACCCTGCGGGAGAGAGTGGGGACCCTGCGGGAGAGAGTGGGGCCCCTGCAGATCAACACGTGTGCTCTGTGTTTGTTAGATCATCGCCCCCCCTGAGAGGAAGTACTCCGTGTGGATCGGCGGCTCCATCCTCGCCTCCCTCTCCACCTTCCAGCAGATGTGGATCAGCAAGCAGGAGTACGATGAGGCCGGACCCTCCATCGTCCACAGGAAGTGCTTCTAAGCACCGGGCTGACCCCTTGTCTCCCTTCTGTGCCAAAATCCCCAAAGCTCCAAAGCAGGAATTCGTATGTTGTCGTAAAATTATTTGTTTACACTTAAGTGCAATGTATATGTGGATATGTATAGCTTTATAAATAAAACGAGAATCTGGACTTTCAAAAGAAGACACCTTCTTTCATTCCTTCCTCTATTTCTGTCTGTCTTTGTTTGTTTGTTTGTTTGTTTCCTTCCTTCCTTCCGACCGTCGTTCCTGTATTTTCTCTCTCTCTCTCTGACTCTCTCGCTCTCTCTGACTCTCTCTCACCCCCCCCCCTCTCTCTCTCTATCCCCCCCATCCCCCACACGCGACGGACGAGTAAAGGATATGAGAGCTTTGAATTAGAAAAGATTAAGGTGAGAGGGGAAGATAAACTACCTCATGTGAAATAAACCGCAAAAACTTTCACTGTCTGAAAACACCGACGTCACGTGCTCAGTAACCCCCCCGTTTCTTAAAGCTTGGGATGCCTAGAAATTCAAAAAATAATACAAAAAAAATAACAATATTAATTATTATTATTATAATACATTAATTTCTTTAACTACTCAGGGAAACACAAAAGTGCCAGGTGTTAATATAATACATAAAACAATGAACACTTAATGAAGCTGTAGATTAAAAGAACAATCACGTAAATAACTATGATTTCAAACGGTGCCTCCACACAAGGTCTAATGTTAGTGCACGTGCAAGGCAACACCATAGGTTGATCAAATCTCACAGCAACATGCAGGGCGGGGTCAAATATTTTGTTTCTATTTTTAAACCTTCACACACACACACACACAGAGAGAGAGAGAGAGAGAGAGAGAGGAGAGAGAGAGAGAGATGAGAGAGAGAGAGAGAGGAGAGAGAGAGAGAGAGAGAGAGAGAGCAGACTGCCTTGTAAAGCGATTAGCAACTCGGATGGTACTTTCACTCTGTCACTGTATCCAGAGCATCATCTTTGCCGGAGGTGGAGACAACAGCTCTACCAGCCGGGCCAGCAGCCTGCGACATGCTGACGGAAACCCCGGGGCATGCGAGGCTATCCGCTTCAAGAAGTGGAGACCGAATCCTGTTATAAGTCCTCATAGTCTTTGGTTATAGATGCACATAACAATAACGTGTTATAATATATAAGCTATTTAAATCCCTCAATTACTGATGACTTAAAAACGCAGGGAATTCACCTTGACCCTTGTGCCAGGGACACGGTGCATCCATAAACCCAGAAGGGGGGTGGCTGTTGTTGGTGTGTGGAGCACATGTAGTTCTGAAGCTCAGTGAGTTGAGCACTATAAGACTATATAGTCATGGTTCTGATTCTGACGCTAAAACCATTGAACTGAAGAGGCTATAACACTGGACACAGGTGTCCACAACAGTGTCCACTGAACGGCGCACGCTATACGCGCAACTGAAATATCGAACATCAGAAGCCCTGGGAGTCCTGGCTGCGCTCCACCGACCTGTCTGCGCGTACGTGACGCATGGGCGAGGGGAGGGGAGGGGGGAGACTACTTAAAGGCGGATTAACGCTGGAAAGACATTAAATCCAACCTCCCTCCATCCACAAGCAGCGCGCAGCCCATCAACCTGATCTGAAGATCGAAAATAGGAGGGCTTACAGTAATCAGCCCTTCAGACTCGCATGACAAGGAAAAGTGTGGCCACGTCGTGAGGGCGCTCGGCACACACAGCAGGACGTTCACTGGCGCTGCGCGCTCTGCACAGAACCAACCAGATAGCGCGCACAGAGACAGAGAGAAACGGGGACGGCGGCAGCATCCCGTGACGGATGCATTTTTTAGCCTCACTCGGACGCTTTGGAGGCTGACAACAGCGAGAGGCAGGGAGAAGCTGGACAGGAAATAACGCGCTTTCTTTTTTGGAGGGATTTGAACAGAGTGCCGTTGTGCCCTCGTCTTCTCCGGATGCTCAGATATGGGGGAATGGACTATACTAGAGAGGCTCCTGGAGGCTGCTGTCCAGCAGCACTCTACTATGATAGGAAGGTAAGATGATCAACAGAAACCAAGAATGGCCGAAGAATCGCAGCAGCCTCCAGGATCGTCTTTAGCATGGTCCCCATTCCCCCGTCTCTGCCCCAAGGATCATCTGTAGCATGGTGCCAAGTCCTCCGTGTCTGTGTAGTGGATTTTTTTCCCCGCCTTGATCCACAGATTCCTTCCTCTTTGTCCTCCTCCTAAAACGAGACGACTGAGTAAACCAGTTGAAAGCTGGGATGGTGCTGCAAAGTGCAAAGAGAAAAAAAAACTAAAACACACACACATAATTTTAACCCATGTGTCATTTCATGTTTCCATTCATGCACTTATATCCATTTGATGTGTGTTGGTGAGTCGGAGTGGTGGTTGTGCGCTCCGGGGGTGGCAGGAGGAGATCGAGCGCGAGTCGGTGTTTTCACCTCTTTTTCCATTAACGAAGCTCAAACAGGTTTATTTAAAAGCAACGCCGATTGCTTGCGTTTCATTTCAGCCATTGAATCACACAACACATCCAAACCACACAATACGAAGGAACCTCAACGCGCTCACATACACACACACACATACACACACATTGCATCCACGAGGAGCGACCAGTTTCAGCACTGGACAGCTCCACCGTTGATACAACACAAAAGAATTGGACTGTGCGCGTGAGCCCCCGAGGCAGCGCACAACTCCACCACATCCACCACCGCTTTACGCTGATATATTTACACGTATTTTCACGTCTGTTTGTTTGTGTCCCTGCTTTGTTTCCCTCTTCTTCATAGGATCCTACTAACAGTGGTGGTCATCTTCCGGATTCTAATCGTAGCAATAGTCGGAGAGACCGTCTATGATGACGAGCAGACCATGTTTGTTTGTAACACCTTGCAACCGGGCTGCAACCAGGCATGCTACGACAAGGCGTTCCCCATTTCACACATCAGATATTGGGTCTTTCAGATCATCATGGTGTGCACGCCGAGCCTCTGCTTCATCACGTACTCGGTGCACCAGTCGGCCAAGCAGAAGGAGCGGCGCTACTCCACGGTCTACCTGACGCTGGACAAGGACCAAGACTCGCTGAAGCGCGACGAGAGCAAAAAGATCAAGAACACCATTGTTAACGGAGTACTGCAGAACACGGAGAACTCCACCAAAGAGGCCGAGCCGGACTGCTTGGAGGTCAAGGAGATCCCTAATTCGGCCATGAGAACTACAAAGTCCAAACTGCGGCGGCAGGAGGGCATCTCCCGGTTTTACATCATCCAGGTGGTGTTCAGGAACGCGCTGGAGATTGGCTTTTTGGTGGGCCAGTATTTCTTGTACGGATTCAACGTGCCCTCGGTGTACGAGTGCGACCGCTACCCCTGCATCAAAGACGTCGAGTGCTACGTGTCCAGGCCCACGGAGAAGACCGTGTTCCTGGTCTTCATGTTCGCGGTCAGCGGCTTTTGCGTGGTGCTCAACCTGGCCGAGCTCAATCACCTGGGCTGGAGGAAAATCAAAACGGCCGTGCGCGGCGTGCAGGCGCGGAGGAAGTCCATCTACGAGATCCGGAACAAGGACTTGCCCAGGATGAGTGTGCCCAATTTCGGCCGCACTCAGTCCAGTGACTCGGCGTATGTGTGAAGGAGGATGAGGAGCGGGACGAGGAAGAGGAAGAGGTGTGATAACATGTACAAACAAACATATGATGGACATATGACGGACAGCTCCGCACGCCTAATTCGTGTCATGACTTTTCAAAGAGTGGGCAGATGGTTGTTTTTTCTTTTCTTTTGGTCTTTTAAGGACTTCATGGCAAGGCGTGGATGACACGTTTGTTCCCTTATTTATTTATTAATTGCACTGATGCAACTTTTTAGTAACGTTTATACTCTGTGTAAGATGCGAAAGTGGAGATCATCCATGTTAAGCGTGGTCACGTATTTGCTTCCTTGTGGGCTGTACTGCTTGTGTTGGGCGACTTGAAGAGAGAGTAAATGCAAAAGAAATTGCACTAAAAAGGCGGGTGGGGGGGGTGAACACGTGAGAGCCTGAACCTTATCCAAAAACGTGCTCTACTGACCTGACGGTGTTTGTAAGACATTTACTTTTTCCACCCGTTTTTTTGGCACCAACCTAATTAAACGGCACCATACACACATGTGGTTAAAGGACAAACTCCACCCTCCGGATTTATATATGCACACATATATAAATCCCTCGGTTCGACCAGCGTACTTCATGTTTTCTTTTTCTGTTGCCTGTGTTGCACCACTGACCTTAACATATGTAACCATTCCATTGCTTTATAGCTGACTTGCAAAACAGTATCTTGGTGAATTTGCTGCAAAATGCTAACGTCTGTGACTTCCTTAATTTATGACACACCAAAGCGCCCACTGCTTTTATTTGTGAAGTGTTTTTCTTGCTTTTTGTGTAATCAAGTGCCATACTTGTATATAAACATAATATATATGTATACATATAAATATATAGATATATAATAATCATCATGAAAGCTGATTCCCGTGCTTGGATTATGCTAAATGCCGCCCAATTTGTTTTCTTTCTTTCTTTTATATAAATTTGCTTTCAATGTATTTGTTGTGATTTAAATGAGGAAAAACAATGCTATACAGTTTTCTCTGTTTTGTTTTTTTGCAAAGGACTGGAAAAAAGAGATGAAGTGCTAGTCTTTTTTTTTATATTCAAGAATGAAAAAAAACGTCTCTTCTCCCAATCAAAGCTGTTAAAAACTGGAAAAATAGCACAAATTGACCTTTTTATCAAAGAATGGGCAATAAAAATCTGCTCTGGTGCTACAGTTTTTTCATAGAATGGTTTTAAATGTAACCGAAACCGACCAGAAAAAAAAGAAAAAAATACCACGAACATCATTTTGTTTCTGTGGACAATAAAAGTGGGATTCATGTACACCAGAACCGTGTGAGGTGCAGTACTTGTGTGTCTGCTGCTCCAGCATGTTGAATGACCCATCACACTGATATCCTGTAAATATATAAATATATATATATATATCTCCAGTGGAAGTTTTGCCTTGGTGCAGTGAGGATGTTAGCCACACCCACTCTGTATTAAAAAAAAACCTACTGCAGGACACACCTTGCACAGGATCTCATCACTCTGCGATGTGTTGCAATACTGATACTGCTTTCATGAGACACATCAATACTAATGCCACATAGCAGAGAGGCCTGAGGGGACATTTAGTCTATTTGGACATGCATTAAACCAGACTCGAACCACAGCTCTGACAGGCAGCTATACATTCACAGGGTTCCACTATGGACACTGTGCAGTTTGTGACTTTCATCGTAGTCCTCAGAAATTACCAAAGAGCCTATCATGATTCAGAAAAACCTAGGGAGCCTAACCCAAACCCTGTTTTCACAGGTTTGAGAGAAGATGTAACAAAGCAGATTGTGTTGAAGGAAAGGTTGTGTACTTCTTTTGAAGGTCAGGCAGAAAACAGAAGATCGAGAGGGGAGACATAAAGAGAAAGGTAGACACTCATGTGAGCAAAGAAAGAGAGAGAGCGAGAGAGTGAGAGAGAGAGAGAGAGAGGAATACAGATTCAGGGGGATAAAAATGAGATATCTGCAGGTGATGTGGGTTGGGCCGCTCTCTGCCGGGATGACTCTGCAAAGCCGCGAGAAATCGAAGAGCGGCGGCAGCGGCACATCCATCTCCAGCCCAGCAGGGACCCCAGATTCCTCCCGAAGTCATGAGCTAGAAAAAAAAGAAAAAAAAACAGACGAAGAAAGAAGAACCATTTGTCAGCTCCACTCTGAGGCAGCGCAGCGCACGCCTCTGTGCATCTTTGTCTCCTTCTCCCCCCCCCCAGCCCCCTTCATCTGTGTCTTTTTCAGAGAGACAAAATACAAAAAACCCTCTGCAACTAAGAAATGATAAAAATAATTTAACACAACAAACCATTTCAAGCATCTGCTACATAGCTACAGTTCAGGGTTTAAAATGCAGCTGTCGTTATATTTTGATGCTTTGATAATTGTTTCTTTAATTTCCCTGCAACATTCAACCTGGTTTCTAACTCCAGTAAAATGGCAAAAATTATTGGAGTATGACCCAATGCAATTATGCATGCTGTCGTGCATTTACATCATGTGAGTGAGGCAGGGCTCAGCAGAGATTACACTGTACCTGTGTCTCCTGCATCCTTTGTAGTCATGACAGCCGGGTTACAGGTCACGTAGAGAGCATTTCTCTGCCAGAGTGGGAAAAAAAAACGCACACGGCAACGCACAGGATTCAGATTTACATATTTTTAAGGGAACGGAGACTATAGAGATCAATTCATCTCAAGGATCTGTGTATTCATCTGCCGGCCTCCTGATAACTGCAGCGCCACGCACCCACCAAGGCTGCACACAAGCTATTTTAAGACCACAAGGTAAAACACTGCAGGAACACATCAGATTTGAAGTGATTGCAGGGGCTCAGGGCGAAGGCAGGGATCTTCAGAGCCATACATCCCTACTGTCTAATGTAAGTCAACGAACAGAGAGAGAGAGAGAGAGAGACCTTCACACACTAGTGTAGGAGAGGAGAGCACTCCCATAAACAATCTACACACAGGGGCTAGGTGCCGTTCAAAAAACAAATATGGATTAAATATCCTCAAGTTCCGTGAAAAGAGAGAATAAAAAGTGGATCTGTGCATCTACTTTTTCAAATATCTAGATCAATAACTCCCCCCATACAGAGCATACATACTGTATGTCAATGTACTCAGTAGGTGCAAAGAAGAAATGTTTCCGTTTGATTTGATGTTTTCCTTCTCTGTTTTCACTGGTGTATAAAACGTTAAAGAAACCAGTATGATCAAAGGAACATCAATAATGACTGGTGCAGTGGGAATGTGGCTTAAATTGCAGCATTCAAATTGTCTGTACTGTGGTTTTTTTTTAGGTCATATCACCTCAAACGTGAGTCTTCATATTAAAGCCACAATCTGTGAACATTTTGTCCGAAGGCAGCTGTTTCTTTTTCAGAGAAATGTCGGCACCGAGCTGTTAAATGTTCCCGCTGCAGGGCAGGATCATGAAATCCACCACATCCAGCTGAGTTTAATGTCAAACTTTCATAAGAAATGTTTTAAAATGCAGAGATGAAATGAGACCATTACCACCTGTGTTTATGAGTTAATAACGTTTCCCCACTTAAACATGAACCCTTTAGGTTTTGTGTTAAACATAATGCAGGATTTACACTAGCAAGTATAGTTGCTAAGCTCGAGGCCTGAGTCTGCAGGACAGAGTGAAGTATTAGTATTTTGGAGCTCACAGATCTACTTGTTCCTAGGTTGGGGTTGTTGGAATTGAAATTGTGATATATATCGGGAGCAGAGAGTGTATTTATTTAAGCGACAAGGCCAGACTGGCAAAGGTGAGTGATTGAGCTGCAGCACTGACATCTTTATTAATAATCTTTGCAGCCACCTTCCATCATACTGACAACTTCAGCGGAGTATGGAGACAAGGACAGTTGAAATGAAATCAGTCATAATAGCACTAAAACAAATGTAACATGTTATATGGTGCTTGGGCATGTGTGTGATTCTCCTTGAGGTACAAATATCATTATTTTCTTCTATGATTTTTCATGTAATCCCAAAATTATAAACCAGATTAAAACCTGGCAATATAATTATAATAAAAAAAAGCCTATTAACATAATTCTAGAACACTGAGGAGGAGAGGAAAGTCCTTCCCCTGGTTTTTATTAATCTGCCTTTGTGAGGCCTTGGAGAAAATGTGACGGATTAAACCAGAACTTTCACCTGAGTCTGTAAATCCTTCAACCCCTCTGTCCCCAAAAAACAAGCGTATCCTCCATGGTTTTTTTTTCCTCCCTCTTTCACCGATCCAAAAGGAGAAGGCTGGCTCCGGGGGGGGGCGATGCTTTAATTCTGCCATTTTGCTGCAGATTACTGCATGAAAGAGGGGAGAGAGCAAACTGAGGAAACACAGTGAATGCAGGTCTTTTTGATCCACTCAGCCAGAAGCAATGAAATTAGCCTGGTTACTGCAGCACATATGCACGGCATGGCATGGCACAGGCAGATAGGACACACACTGAAAGCAACACACACGCTGGATGGTTGTGCCCGTGCGAGGCAAGAGGCAGTAACACATTTTGCACAGTGTGACAAAGTTCCCAACTTTCCGTCTGCCAGGGGAGCGAAGGCATCTGCTCTGTTTTGGCTGTAAAGTAGATTTCTCTGTCTCCCCCCCCCGCACTGCTCCACTGTGAGGCTGCTCAAAGAAGCACAACGCCAAACTTCCGCCCTGTGATTTGTCCTTTGGGATGGTTTTGTCTTTTAAACTTCTTACGCTTTTAATGAAATCTTCACAAAACAAGGACAAAAGGACGGAGGACATTTGACGCAGGCCGGGCAGAGGGATTAGTTTGGCTGGTTTTGGTTGGTGGCCGTGGCCGTGGCCGTGGGGCCGTATTGGCACATGGATTTGGTAGAAACTAAGCGCTGGCACAGAGGGAAAAAAAAATACCTGACAGACCTGACAGCAGATTAATTTCTCATCCATTTTTTAAATGTGACCTCAGGATTAAGAACATTAGTGGATTATACACAGATTTGTCAACCAGAGGTTCAGAGTGGGACAGCCAGCACCTGTGTGAGGACACAATGCACCCAAACCCAAAAAACATTTGAGTCCTCCTCCTCCCTGCAGCCAGACAGGTCAGATTGAGATAGAGTTAGTTGAGGTGAGTTAGTTGAGGTGTAACGACCAACTTTCAACATTTGCATTTAACTAATTAATCCACCCACTAATTCCACCTCTGTCTGTCTTGATGTGGCTCTATATCTCCAGAACTGCAATTTCAATTAAATAAATGTAATAAACATGTGACCAGTGCACTGTAGCAGTCAGTGATGGGTGGAGCAGTATGTCTTCAGTCTGAGGACCGAGTTGAACATGTCGTCATCGATGTCCTCACATAAACCACAGTAATAACTGGTTTCTGGGATATTTGACTGACGCAGACGTTTACGGGTGCTGATCTCTGTCATAACAACAGTATTTAGGGATTCACTTCCTTTTCCTCTTCTTTAGTTGACATCAAGTTGTCACCAAAGTAAAAGCACAGCGTCTGTTCTGTTGCTGTGATGCGTTGTATCGAGCTGCATTACAGAGCTTTTATTTTTAAAAGTTGCTTGAAACACCTCTGAAACTACCAGTATGCAAACCATTCAAACTTATATATATATATAAACCTCACATGATCAGTAATACACCGAATTCAGTTTTATTTTATGAAAAACATTGACTATACAATCTTCATCTCAGGTAAACCAGGTAGGATGAACACAAAGTTTTCAAATTTCACTCTGCACCATAGACTGTGCATAAAAAGGTCTCTACTTAATAAATAAGTGTCAGTATATTGTAGGTCTGTTTGAGGGGGGCTCAGTAATGACAAAGAATAACTCTAAAGTAGCAGCGGAGCAATGACACAGGTAAAGAGAACTGGCAGGTTAAGCACTCATTTCTCTAAATTCAGCATTTCTTCTCTTTGAGGATCCAGCATCTAAAAGCTGCAGGACACCACCTCTTCGTACCACACTGCACCAACTGCCCCTGGTTAAGCAGTTTGTCATTAATGCAAAGCAGACAGCACCACCAGGCCACACTGCAGCAAAGAAAAAGCCACAAACAAACCCTAACCAGTTTCCTGTCTGCGACGTCTTTAATTTGCCTCCAGGTGACAGCTCACTCTGACAGCTACTACTGCTTGTTTGGAACTCTCCTCGCCCCGCTCGCCTCCTCTGCATTCCCCTAATAGCTTGTTCTACACACAGCACATCGACCCTGATAAATGTTTAGGTTCTGCACCATTACACAGCCAATAAAAATCAGGGGCTGGCAAGTTTTGAATCGGACACGGAGGCGCTCGCCAGCCAAGGGAACTTGTACCGATGGACTGTGGGAGGCACGGAGTAGCAGAGTGCTTACAGGAAGATGGAGGAGACAGCGGCTGAGGTATAGAGATATTAATTTTAAGCAACCCACAGTGAAACTCAATCACACACACATACACACACACACACACACACACACACACAGGAATATGAATCACTCCTGTGTATCACAGAGGCTCACAGGGATTGAAGATAATACTCGTCTCATAAGATTTGCGGCTGCAGAATGAAATGACCACCTGCTAACTCGTCTTCTTCGCAGACCAAGGAGGACGCTGCTATATTTCAAAGAAAGAAAATTGAAATGCAAATAATGACATTACACAGATCTTTGAATCCCAGTGGGAGTGTGGGATGGACTTGTGTGGGTTGGTCTCGCTGGCTCTTTACTCTTTAGACTCTGCGTGAACCGCACACATTGTTCTCTTCTTCCTCGCAGCCGATTGTGAGTTTTTCTATCGTCCCCTGCTTCCCCTCTTTATTTCCTTCACCCACTGTTAATCTTTTCTGTTTGCCGTGAATCACGTGGTTTTTCATTTTTTATCGAGCTCCTCAGAAAGAGATCTCGCTTCACGCTGCTGCTGCTGCGTTCAGTCTTTCATTGTGATGGAACGACCAGAAACACCATGACTGGGCTGTTGTTCCAAACCTTAGAAATAGCATCCCTGCTGGATTAAAGCTAAATGCGGCAAGTTAGTTGTTGGGGGAAAAATAACAATAATAAAAGTGAGAGTTCTGCAGTGTGGATCCATAAACTGTGACCAGAAGTAATACAATACAGGAGGTAGCATGAAATATCAGATCGGCTTCATTTAGACACATTTGTTTTCTATTGAGCACTGGAATTAAAATAAATGTGATTATTGGTCAGACTCAGCTGCAGATGAATCAGGAATTTGAAACAGAAATATCCAAAAATAAAATTTGTCCTCCTCCTCTGGTCAAGACACAAATAAATCAGGATGATATTTGGTGAATGGGTGAAGTTGACACATCGTCTTTCTGCTGCTCGGTTCATTTTTGCTCTTTGTGAAACCACAGTACAGATGCATTCAGAATTCTTTCTCATTCACACACAGGTCGGGGTGGATACTCTACAGCAAGGCAGAAAACACTTAAGGCCTTACAATAGTTGAATCAACACTTTTTTCACCGCAACCCTAAAACCCCTGTTTCAAAAAGGTATTTATTACAGGACTGTTGTACTGGATCGCACTGCAGTTCACAGTTATCTGTTCCTGTTTTGCCTGGTCTGCAGTTAAGTGTTTTATTATGCTTCTCTTTGTTCAGCGAGAGGATTTTAGTGCTTGAGTGCAAAAAAGTACCTTGTAGAACGTGTGTGGAAGCTCTCACACACTCGCTGTAAGAAATACTTTTCGCTTGTTTTTCAAGACACAGTAACAACACATCTAAATCATCTCAGAGCAGAAAGTAGTCATCATGAAAGAGGTCACAGAAAAAGTTTCATGCATCGTTCACAAATGCATTTTTCGTGATATCTCTGCAACTTATTGGACCACAGACCCAAAGCTTATAAAGACTGAAAAACATGTTATTATAATATGGGACGGCATCATGATGTCACTATGAAGTCAGAAATGACCTCACATAGTTTAGCAGTGTATAATTTTTGCAACTAATTCCATTATCTTCTCATTATTACATCATGAAATAGTCTGATTATGGTGTTGCATCACTCATCCAATGCTTTTCATTCATTTCACTCCTCAGGGCCTTTTCATCCTGCGCAAACTCAAGAGTTTAAAATCTGTCACTTTATTTTCTTTATCAAGACTCACCAGCATTTACCAGCGTCCCACATCATAAACCTTTATACTGACACCTCTAATCTTTTGTCCCCCATGTTGATATGATGCCGACGTCCGCCATGAACCACAGATCCTCCCAGTAACGTGTCACAATGCAGCGTTTGCCCAACATGACCCCATGAAAAGCAACACACACAAACACACACATATGCTTTCCCATAAGCCTCCGAGCTCACATGCCAGGCTGCTCCTTTCTCAGCATTTCAACTGAAATCTGGAGCTGCTGGGATCTTTGTTGTTGTTGTTGCCGAGGCGTTAATTAGACTGAGAAATCTTGTGTAAGGCCCTCCTTCCAAGCCGTCCAGCTAACACACACACACACACACACACACAATCACACACACGCACCTCCCCCCCTATGCACCAGAAATCCAGCGCTGCGTGCCAGAAGACGCCTTAGCTGTAAGCCACTTGAGATGTGTGCATGAAATTCCAGTTGATCAGAAGGGAGGTCAATTGTAATCGGAGTGTCATTATTTTTCTGTGAAGGAGCCGGTGTAAGTTTGTGAGTTGGATCGGAGCCGCCGGGCTTTGGCGCTCGGCTAGTGTCGACTGTGCGCTGATGATTCTCTGCTTCCTCAAGCCAACTTGTGGTCACAGCCAAAGGTAACGGCCCGATGTTTTTTCATATCATAATTAGCACGCCATATGTATGGATACTACGAGGGCGAGATAATCAAAAGGAAAGACATAAATATCACGTCATATATCCACGTCTCTTGTTAACAGGGATCGATAGGTGACACTTTTAAGCGACCGATTCTGACAGACGGTCATTTGCTACGACACTAATTATAATGAAACCAGACCAATTGAACCAGGATCAGAGGCGTTAAGAATCATTAGAGGGCTGGTAGAAGCAAAGGGGGGAGGGGGGGAGGTGCCATGGCTTCACCGTGCTGATGCAGTGGAATCCTTAAAGGAATGGTTTAATGGTATTCTGGGATCGATACACCAGCAGCAAACAGATGGGCTCTACCTGCTGGACATCGGTTACTGCCTGGCTTCAGCTGTAAGCTGCAAAGAAAAAAATAGAATAAAGATTCACAGATTCAGTCATCGCAGAGAAATGGAATCAACATCTTAAAAAATTGAAGAAATTCACAGGTTTCGTGTGGGAAAAAAAAGGTGGAGGACATGACCGCTCCCAGAAAGGGAAGACAGAGCATTGCGTTGTCCCCCTGGTGGCTGGCGGCAGCATAGGTGATAAATGCAGCCTCCTCCGTGTTAGTGGATCAGACATGGACTCAAATAGAAAGGAAAAATCTATGTCAAATTCATTTTTTGGTTTCTGTCATTTTAGGTAGTGATAAAATTAAGTTAAAAGGTCACGATTAACAGCTGAGACTGACTCATGCTTGGTCGAGCAACAGTAAAACAGCTATTGAATAAATGAAAGATTATAAATGCACTATTAAAATCTACTGGACAAGGTCCCAGACTGATTTGTTTTTGAAAGTTATGAAAGTCATGTACTGGAGGACAGATAATAAATGAGAACGATGTTAAATTATTGATGGATATAAAAAAAAGGAAGAAAAATCTGACAGTAATAAATATGTTATACTGTAAATAGTCTGAAATAAGACTTTAGTGATCAGTGTGTGCAAAGTAAATGAGCATGATTCCGCTAACGTGTGCATGATGTATGTCTCTGAATATAAAATATATTGATAATATTTAACATGAAGGTGGATACTGCAGGTGAACAACTGAAGCCCAGTGGAGATATTCAGTTTAAGTCTTTTTGTTGATACTGACTAAGTGCACCAGTTTGACAACTTCTTTATATTTGATTAATCTTCTTAGTCGATGACTCAACTGTGATTCCACCGCGACACGGTGATCCAGTGAACGTTTGGGAATCACATGACCTAATCCAAACGTCATTGATTATTTATCAGTAAATTCTCAGTAATGTGTTTGTATGAGGTAACAAAAATGATTATAGAGCTGAATCAACACGTCTTGTTAAGAGCCCCACGAAGGCTAGAGCCATGTTGAAGAAAGTGAACCTCCTGGATCCGCCCATTTATCCTGATCCAGGCCAGAATGTGACAGGACTTTCCTTGGGTTCTGCTCCACATCTCCACAAAGATTTGAGGAAATAGATTCATTAGTTTTTGAGTAATCAGGGAAACAGAAACTTATCATTATAACCTTCATGAAGGGAGGAATGTATTGCAAGGCTGTTGAATCTGACTTCAAGTGTACCTAATAAAATGGTAAGTGTACTGCAACCTACATATTGGACCATGATGAGTAATGCATGAGTCAAGCATTTGCATACCTGACTTACCCGTTGATTTATTTATATATTTATACTGCACATCAACCTAACACAAAGTGAAACCACACTTTATTTTCTGTTTTAATGTAAGAAGACTAAATATCTATTCCCAGGTTCGTTTAAAGGTTTCCCGTTCTCCGGGATGTGATGAGGAGCTCGGCGCAGGGCGGCTCTTCGGCGATGAGCCGCTCGAGCTCGGGTCTGGGAGCTCTCCCAGCATGGCCTGAGGAGGCACAACTGGAGACAAGCTGGTCTCCCTCTAAACAGAGATTTGGGTTCACATGACCTGAGCGAGCAGCTGTCCCCCACAGTCCTCCCCCGCAGCACCGCACGCTGCAAAACGGGAACGGCCTCTGTGCAGAAGTTCTGCTCATGTGCGAGCCACGACTCAAACAAAGCAGTGCCCAGAATGACTCTCTTCTCTCTCTCTGTCTCTACACACACACGCACACACACAGACTATAGAATCGCCTCATGAATATGAAGAGCTGGTTTCTGTCTTGCAGAGTTAGTACTGAGTTTGCGTTTGGAAGCTTTTTCGTCAGCCAGAAGGGATGCAAACCTAAAACCATCTGTATCAAACTGTAGAAATCTGCCAGTGCAAACACATCCCACAGAAAGGAAATCAGGAGGGTTCTCTCTGCTGTGGCCTAACTGCTCCTACTCTCCCTTCTCCCCACACTTTAAAAAGGTTAAACCACACAATATATTCAAACTGTCCACTGCTGAACACTGAACACTCATACCACACACACTCCGGCTGCCCATGGGAGTCCATCCGCTGGCAGATCCTCTGACGGACCAGCAGGCCGTGGATGTGTCTCGGAGAAGGGATCATCTCCCCCCGCTCGGTCTAAATCCCTCTAAACAGCTGATTCATGTGACAATCAGAAAGTTCAGCTGCTGCACGCCGCCGCTCGGACGCTGTGATGAATCGGAGGAGGTGAAAAAAAATGGCGCCGTCTGCATTCGAGAGACAGGAGCCATCAATCGTGTGTCCTCATGTACAGCATGTCACCGCAGCTCGAGGCATGTTGCGTTTGTGTGTGTGTGGGGTGTGTAAGGGACGGTGTGCTGGGACTGGTTATCAGTCAAAGCTGCAGCCCCTCACACCCAGCATCCCCCCCCTCCTCTCTCACTCTGTTTGATTACCTGGGCATGTGGGAAGGTTTTAATTATGTTTTTTCTTATTCAAACCATTAATCCTGAAGCACAGTGCACCAGCGATGCCCCTTTGGGAGACGCCACACATCTGGTGAGGACTGTACCATTATCATCTATCTGGGTAACGGGAGCTTCTATATAAAGGAAACACACACACACTGACATGCTGCCGCGCACAACTTCAAATGTCAGTCGATTTATTGATGTTTTATGGAAATTAATGTATAAAACGAGCTGGGTTTGAACTTTTGCTTATGCCTTTTCTCACATGCTCAATAACCTGCAGACCTGACCTTTCTCTTTCACATATCAAGGGCAGCATCTAACAACCATTATTATTTATCATAATCAATAGTTTTCTTTATTGCTTAATGTGGAACATTTCAGGACATTGTGATCATAATTCCCTGGAGCCCAAAGTGACATTTGAAAAACACTTGTTTTGTCACAGCAAATTTTTGAAATCGGAAAATAACAAATTTATGGAAGTATTGAATAGATTGAAAATATAATAACCTTCAATTTTTGTCAGCATTGTCAGATGATAAATGCCTTCAATTTTCCACTATTTAACTGATTGATAAGTAAATAACAGATTCACCGTACTACTCGTTTCAGCGCTAAAGAAGTGTGCGAACCTTTGTCAAGGCCAGACACTCTCCTTGAATTAAATACTCACTCCAGATTTCACACACTCATAGAGAACAAAATATGCCAATTTCTTTGTATGAAGATCCTTGAATTACTCCATGTGCGATTGATAAAAATGTCAAAAGCCGGCTTAACAGTTTTGGATCTGCCCCTTTGTCTGGATCTGTGGTACATTTGACTGTTTTCTTTCTTGGCCCATTTTCCATCCATCTACTGATTTTGGAAAAAATCTGGTCAGTAGTTTTTGGGTGTTACAAACAAACAAACTATATAACAACTAGAACAGCTCTCAGTGGAGCGCCTGCCTCCTCAAAGGCCCAATAGTATCCTTAAATTCCCCAAAACCCCCGATCTCGCAATGTTAAAGAATCCTGGATCCACTCGATCGGCACCATAATCAAATGGATTGTTTCCCTGACTCATACCTCAGTTTGGTGGTAATCCATTGTGTTGTTTTTGTGTAGTCTCGCTAGCAAACAAACCAACAAACAAAGACACAGGGATGAAAACACAACTCCCCCGGCGTAGATAATAAACTATAATTAGTTAATAACTGTAAATGTATGTAAGGTGATGCAGCACATAGAATATATGTGTTTTAAATGTCTAATATCGTCAAACTGTGAACCCTTATGTATCTGTGGTTGTTCAAAGATGTAATTTCACATTGCACGCCGCCGTATTTTCCCAGATCTAGAACTTACACATATTTCCTCTCACTGGGGGTTGGAAGCACGTGACGAGAGCACAAACACACACATTTACTTTGTGAAAATGCTCAGTCAATCCCTGCCGCGCACTGGCAGCTCACATGACTGAAATAGAGTGTGAAATTTGTGCTCAAACATTCATGAGTGCAGACCTGCATTACATCACTTCTCTAACTTCACCATTGGGGCTGTAGAATCAGAACGAGGCCGAAACAAAGGGAACGTACAGGGAGAGGGGGGGTGGGGGTGAGGGGGAAACGGGAAATAAAACCTTGAATGCGAGATGGAGACCAAAAGAGAAAGAAAGAATAAGAGATACAGAGGGAGAGATGAAGAGGAAGGGAAGATGGGAAGTGGATGCGTGTGGGCTACATGCGTGTCTCTCTTAGACTGCTGTCTCCTCCAGCTCCCCAGACATGACTTCACCGCAGCCTCCCTGTTTGTAGATATGACCTCACACATGCAGACCGAGCCGGTGCCATCCAGCGTTAGACGGAAGTAGCCGAACACTTTCATGCAGGCCTCTCCTCCTCCTCCTCCTCCTCCTCCTCTGAAAGGAACGTGCAGCAGTCTTACCATCCGGCTCCAGCCTTTGATAAATCATGCAGTGTTTACTACTACACAGGGCGCAGAGGAGAAAACCTCAATTTGCCCAAAACGTTTGGGATGATCCTGAGCTGCATAATTCATCGGAGCCGAGGTGCAGCCGTGCTCCAGAAATCTATCGGTGCACGTTCAGGGCTGAGCCGTGTAGTCGTTTACTGGGTGGCGGTACAGGGGCTGTGTTCTCATGGTTTGTGTGCTCTGCAAAAACATAAGAGGTATGAAATGGTGTCATATACCCCAATTTGTTGAATCTTCTTTTCAACTGGAAAAATAAGGATAAAATCAATTCAGTCCAATTTGGTCTTATTGTCATTATTGCGCCACATTTTAATTGGCTGTAGCACTTTTACTAGCAAGCATGTGAAGGTTCTCAGGCATCCAGGAGTTGTGCAAGTGGAAAATAGACAACTGGACGTTTCACCTCTCATCCAGGTCAGTTCTGATCAGCATGCATCTGGTCAGAAACAGGTCTGTCTCACCGTCTCATTGAATAGTTGGTTGTGTGGTTTCTGCAGGATCCTTTCAGGTCCACGGAGTTACGGCAGGTGTGCTGGGGCAATGCAGATCTAGAATGTTGGTCTGGACTTCCTACCATTTGTTGAGCACTGTGCAACTAAACTAAAACCAAATGTTTTCCAAACTGTGTGTATGTTCCATATTTATCATGAGCTTCCTCAAACCCTTTTACAAACTAGAACATGTCTCCATATCTAAGCACAGATGTTTACATCCATACATTCCATATGAGCCTCTTAAAACCACTCGTCTGCTGTCTCCTCAAACGCCCCTTTGCCCCTTTTAAGTTTTGATTGTGACACAGTTTGCATGACCTTGTTTGTTGTCCTCATTCTGGCACATTTATTTGCCATCCTGCCCCCCCCCCACCACTCACCCACCTCTGGGTGCCCATGTCTGCCAGCCAGGCAAACACTCACTGTCAGTCATCTTTTCATTCGGTAGGCCCCAGAGCGTTCCGTCAGGACCGACGTCTCCAGTAAGCCAACCAGTTTCCTCCCCTCTCTCTCCTGCCACGACGTCCCAGTGCACATGTCCCAGTTCGGCCTCTCCGGTGACGGGGAGAGAAAATTCTTTGATAAATACTGAAGTTGTTTGGTGATGCTGATGGACAGCTGGTGATGTTGGATGTCCTGATGTCCATCAACAGAGAGGTGGACTCAGGAAGGACTGAATGAACATTGTATAATACAAAAACAAACACACACGCACACACACGTACACATTCTCTTAAGCCTGGCCCTATAAATGATGATTCATGGATGTCTTCAATGAGAAGCTCCTGGGAGTCCTCCCACTGCTCACCCGAGAGTCTGCACCTCCACTCAGCTTGTGACATACTTTCTATTCACTTCTTTTTTATTATTTTATATTGGAGCTTAAGGAAAAGTAACTTTTATTAAGATTTACTGTATTTCCAGGGCAGAGGGAAAGAAACTTTTCTTTCAATTTAATTTAAATTTCCTCTGCAGGAGGCTTGACTGGACAACAAGATTTAAGTGTTTGGCCCAAAAGCCAATAAGAGGAATTGAACCCATGACTTCTTATACCGTATACATCTACCTGGAAAGTTTTTTATTATTCTATTTGAGAAGTATCATTATGGAAGAAAGAATAATTCTCTATCTCTACTGCAATATCTCATTGCCTCAGCCATCTTCACTTTCATTGCACAGCCACTGTAAATAACCACCACCTTTACGGTCTATTTTTACGCTTGTTAATATCACAGAGGTGAAACTCCACCGAAATGTCACCGTGATTATTTTTTTTTCTACCCGGAAGCCTGAAATGCAAAACCTGGAGACTTCAGCACCTCTATATGTGCAGCTCCTTAGCTCCTTCCAAGTGCTTTTAACACCTATTGCACCATTTAGTGCGTCTGCTGAGCGAGAGCGGACACATGTGTCCAATTACATGATGAACCTGGAGCTGCAGCGGCTCAGCTTGTTGTTGCGCTACGCAGTGGCTCCTCGCAGTGACCAGGCTGATGGACGCTCTCTCAGCCGGTTGTGCCTCCTCCTCCATAGGAACTGTAAGAGCACAAACACACTCACACCGAACCTGACAGCTGTGTGGTGAGACATCCTGCCTGGCAGCCGCCACAGTCGACATCATACGAGGCATCGACCAACCGGTGTCATGCTGTGGAAAAGCCACAGATTACCCCTCCTTCCATCCTTTGATAGTTTCTTACTATGAAGAATCCGGAGCGTCTCCTCCTCCTCGTGTCCGTTTGATTACTTGTTTGCTCATCAGTGGCTGAGCTCAGCTGTGGCCAGTGTACCGTCCTCATCTCCCGCACCCCCCCACACTCTGCGGCTGCGATGTGCCGGAGGCCGATCAGACTGGGAACATACGACTTCACAAAAACAAGCGACGCAAAAGGATCCTCAGTCCACACAGACCCATTCCAGTGGGCTGCTGTGAGCTCTCAGGGCTGGAGGGTTAGTCCACTTCTGTGATGCACTCTAAATGATCACAATGCAGTGTAATCAATTAGCACGAGAGTCATAACAACCACCAAGGCCAATCAATGCTTTAATCACTGAACACTTCATGAAGGGATTTACATTTATAATGGTGTTTGGATTATTGTGTTCACGCCCTCTGCAGGTTCAAGCTTTAGTTCTTTCTCCAAGTTCAGCGAGGAAAATAAGTTTCAAACCCAGCACTCACACATCATTGATCCTTTTACTTTGATATGATGAGCAAAGAGAGGCCGATTTACAGAGCCAGCAGATACGAAGCATCATTAGCTTTCATTCGAGGTCCGTTTCAAGTCCAATATTCAGTCTCTGTTTGAATGTTCAACAACCTCCAAGAGAAAAGATCTGTCTCTTACGCTGCTAAAGGCTCGACTACATCCAACAGCTCATCTACAGCTTTGTGGTTCTGCTGTTTGCTGCTGAGCAGGTAACCTGTGTGTATATAGAGCAGAAAGTAGGGTTTTGTTTTCTACCGAATTTGTGTGTACGTGTGTGTGTGTGTGTGTGTGTGTACAAAATAAGTCAAAAAGGCATGGATGGATCGTCACTAAACTTGGTGGAAATATTTATTGGGAATGTATCTCAAGCTGATTAACTCTTGGAGCTTATTCATCAAAACTCAAGGTCAACATCAAGGTCAACAAAAAGGGGCCAGCATTTTTTTTCAATATATTTCAAAAACTAATTGTGATAGAGACACAATGTAAAGCTTATTTTGATCAGACGGTTATTACTCATCATAATAATCATATGATATGTGACATTATGAAGAGAAAATGTATCTATGATCATATATGAGGAATGATGTCATCATGACATAAATAAGTCAGTTAGAGCAATAATCTATAGTTTATTTAGATTAATCAATCATTCACCATCCTAGGGTATAAATTACGTATATTTAGAACATCATTTTAAAATGGAATTATTGAATTCTAAAAGGTTAGCGCTGTATATATATATAGAATCATGCTTTTCATTCGAGCTGTTTTGTTGTTATCAAAATAAGAAAACTATAACAGGGCAGAAAACACTGAGTTGTTCATGTTACATCCTCTTTTATATGTACTCATTTGATTCAAGTTACCTCCAGAATATTGTTTATGGTGACTTTATTCTTTATTATTGTTCAAGGATGTTGAGGATGTTCTACTATGTGATTGAGTCACAAGGCTCAAAGGCGTTTTACACTTTACGCGACTCTTTCAGACGACAAATGAGACTTGTGAAGTACAAAGGTGGACAGGCCCAATTGAGACATGGTGATTAATGCGACGCTTGTCTAAATGACAAAGACACTTTGCTGCACAGGAGGGACGGCTCAGACTGACTCATAGGGGAGAGAAAAAAGAAAAAAAAATCCAGAATGACTAATGACAGAGTTCTTATAAATGGATGTGTGGGATTACATTGATAAAATTAAACTGCTGCTCATTAGCGGAGCTGCGTGTGTGATTGAGCGGCTGCCGGTGTAGCTGTGTTGCGTAATGGGCAGTCACTTTACACCTGAAGCAAGTTGCCATGGCTCCCGGTTTTTTTTAGCGAGGGCCGCTCTCTTTCCACTTAATCTTTGTTTTCGCCTTCCTCGCTTCTATTTTCTGTTTGTGCACCTGCCGAAGATTAAAGCGCGGGTGACGGTGCGCAGCCCTTTATGAACGTGGCAGGGCCCGAGACAGCAGCCTGTTTCCATTAGCAAACATGAACGTGTGTGCTCAGGACTCTGTGTTCTCCGCCTCTTTGAGTCTTTCCCTCCGTTTTAACCCCCGACCTCCCTACCGCTCTCCGGGGGGGCCAACACGCCGAGCGACTGAAACCTGTGCACTGCTCACAAATCTCTTTGACTGTTGGTTTTTAAATTAATTTCCCGTTTGTTTTGATCTCCATTATGACACATTCTGCACCGTCCTGCTTTGTCCTTTTCTGCCCTTACTGCCCTAATGCAGCGCTTGGTATTCCACACGGCGCGTCTCATATCCAGTGAAATACAGAAATGTCATTCAGCTTCACGCCTCGTTCTCAAACATTACCATACAAATACAGTCGGGAGAACAAAAGGATCTGGATCTATGCTCCGCGTGAATCTAAATAACAGCGGGAGTGAGCTTCATGCATCAGAATCCTGGTAATGACAATAATAAAAGTGATAAAAAAAACTGTCCATTACCAACATTGAAAATATGGATTGAGCTAAATTGACATAATAAATAATTCTCCTTCATTGGTAAGCACGTTCAGTGAGGGAATTAAATATACATATTGCACTACTGCATGTGCTATATTATTCTTTCAGGCTATGTTTACGTTCCTGGTTCGAAAGTTCAGCTCAGGATTTCATTACAGGATGAAATCTCTATACAAACACAATTTACACTGTGTATGTTCTTCTAATTCTGAAGTTAAATATTTTACACACACAGAATCACACATGCATCCCACACGCTACCACCTTTTCTTTTGCGGAGGTATGAGTAATATGTATTTATGTAATTCATTTTCATTAAACATATTTTCATGATAAGATATTGTACAGTGGGGGGAGGAGAACTGAACATATTTCCTGTATAAGAATAGATAAGTTAGTATTATCACTTTAATAAACAAGAAAATACAGGTAGGAGTGGGAATTCACATTTGAGAAACCTACTCACGTTGAAGTGGAACAACCTTGTTAAAAAACATTTCTTAGTTTCCACTTAAATATTTTTAAAGTATGTTGTTCAGTGTAGAACGATACAAAAAACATCACTTGTATATAAATGTGGATCTTTCCAGGAGGATCTTTGGAGACAGTCCTCATTAGTTCAGTGACACTTGACCCCTATAGGAGGCTGCAGAGCTGGAGAATAACAAGTGTGGCTAGATGTGGCGATGGAGTTACTCTGGAAGCTTCATCCTGTCCTTGTTATTTTGCAGTCATCATCATCATCATCATCATCATCATCATCATCATCATCATCATCATCATCATCATCATCATCTCATCATCATCATCATCATCATCATCATCATCATCATCACCTCTGTGTCATGGTTTAAAGACATGTGGAGCTTCAGTTTGGCTAGTGGCAAGTTCCTTGGATTTTCCCCCACTGATTTTGAGTAGACAGGTAATATGGTAAATGTAGTGAATTTAAAAGTAGATTACTTTCTCATAAATTGACTTCAGTGAGAGCAGAAGTACATTATAAACTTGTAACATGCAACTGCTCCTGATATTGCACATGTTCAATGTCCAACTGTCCATCACCACAAGTTCATAGATGTCATATCAACGTATTTGCAATCTCCTGTTTTGTATTATGAAACGCTGGGGCCATGTTTTAGTGTCTGAGAAGCCTTTTATTTTTGCATCTGTTACTGAAACTTGTCTCATCTCACCAGTAACCAAACTGTATTAATGAAATGCAGTTGTTGTCACCACTAAAGCATAATGTTTGTATCATTATTAACCAACATTTTTATTTCTCTTCATAACTCTGTCACTTAGTTAACAAACCATCTCAGAGCCCATTGGTTATTGTCCGATGACGAGTTATCGTCCGGGTGCAAATATTGGAACAATATTTTGGGGGTTCTGGTGAAGACAGTGGGTTTACAGGTCAACACTCTGCGTTCCGTTCATCATACACTTTTAGAGTTTGACTAGTTTTTTCAAACGAAACACAAACAGTGACACTTCTCGTAGGTGTTTTGGGCCCAGATGACATGTTTACTAATCTCTATTAACAAGCTACACGCATGAGAATGCAAACAAATGAAAAATATTATTTTGCTCTCCACACAGACATGAAAAGAAACGAAAAGCTTGTGTGTTTATCCCCATTCGACAATTCAACATGTCTCACACTTTTTGACACATTGATTGATTTCAAGTGCACAGAGACCTAAACACTAATCAGTCCCAAATCCTCTTTAAATCAGTTTGTATTATGGATTGTGTAGTTTTGATCATGCCTGCACATAGGCTGCACAATCATGTTTTCTTCTTTTATATCTGGGAGGTATTTTCTGTATTTTCTTTCCAGAGACTACACCAATGTGCAGATTAAGCTAAAATACAGTACCCGTGCAGCAGTAGGGAAAAAGAGCCTGGCTTCAGTTTCCATTGATGTCTGAGATCAGTTCTTCACAAGTTTATTTTTGTGCTAAAGTGCCAAATTCCATCATCTCCAAAAGAAGTCGGTACAATAGACGGAACGTTTGCAGCTGCTGAGACTTTAAAGAGCTGTAAAAATTTGGGATTCAACACAACAACAAAAAAAAACGTTTGATCCACACTATCTCCCTCTCCTCATTTTGGCGCGTGGCTTAACCGAGCCGAATGAAAAGCAACACTATCTCATTGTTTCAAAAGCAGATTATCTGTGACTTCAAAACCCCCACTTTAGGCAATGCAACACATTGCCGCGGCTGTATCCGAGCCACCGCTCTGTTTCCGTGCAATAAAAGATCCTGAAAGAAGAGGAGTGTTAATCTCTTTCCCGATGCAAACCCACTGGAGGAAGGTGGAATCTGCCTGTTTTGTTTTGCAGGCGTACACACTCCCTGCATCATGTATCTGTCTCCATCTCTGCACGCATTGAACGGCCCCGCTAGGTGAGTCACACTCGTATTCATGTGTGCAAAAAGTGAAATCTGCCAATGGAATCACGCAGCGACTTACTGCTTCCCTGTCATTCACACAATGTCGGGGGATGAGTGGGTAAAGCTTATTGTGGCGAGAGTGTGAATGCATGTTGGTGGGTGTGTGAGTGTGTGTGTGTCATGTGTGACACACGGGAGGCCTAATGGTTCCTCGGACACAGTTATCCCCTGTATGTTGGTGCTGTCAGGCGTCTGTGATACTTCTCACTTTCCTCTAACGTCCCTCTCCTCCTCTGCTCTCTCCCATCTCTCGGCCCTCAGACATGAAACAGAGGATTAAGTGACCTCACTGCAAAGGTCGCTCTCTCCTTTAGAATCACTGCTTTCAGACTTTTCGGCCAAATGGAAATAAAACTTAGATAACAGGTAGAGCGGATACCACCGATAATGTGAAATCAGTGACATACAGTACGTTGTAGACAGATGCATTTGTAAAAGTGTAAAGGTGAATACTTTATTTGATAGGGAAGGGTCATCATCACTTCTAAATCATTTCTCAAATACAAATTCACATGATATAGAGTAATGCTGCTATCTGACATGCAGTAAACACATTCTTGTGAAATGATGCTGCTTTATGTGGGAAGACAAATGTCCAAGTCCATTGCTGGAGATTTCACCAGCCCCCTATAATATGTGGAAACATTTCAGAGTGAGTCCATGTGAGAATCCAGCAGGGAACAAGTGTTGATGAAGTTTTTAACGACTGACACGAAGAATACAAATATCTCAGGATGATGAAAATAAAAGGTGTCGTTCATGTAGATGATGAAGAGGAAGATGTGAACTTGTAAAGAAGACAAGGAAACCCCCCTGTTGTTCACGTGTGTATTTTCATGTCTGAAAATGAGTTGTGGCTTTTGCCTGTTAATAAATCTGCCTCATTAAAATGGGATAAAATCTTGACAGATGGAACAATAGGGGGCGTGAGCAACATAATGTCTGTGTTTAATTAACAACACTTGTTTGTGTGTGTGTGTCCTTGTCACTGCGCCTCATACAATCTCACAATACAAAGTGTGTATTTGTCAGCAGCGTTACACAAAATACAAACTTGGTGGAGGATAGTTGCTCCCATGTGGTCTTTTAACTTTTCTCACAAAAACCTGTATTTCAAAGAAAGAGTGGCAACAATAACCTTGGTGCAGACAAATAAGAGATATCTGTGCAAAGCAACAAGGACCTGGTGCTAACCCCAAAAGAATACATATAAAACATGATTAATGTCAAATTTACATGATGTTTGACAAGTTGGAATATTGCTTCTCTTTTAATCACGTTGTCGTGTTGCATCCTCTTCTTCAATTGTTTTCTAAAGGCACTCACCTGGAAACTCTTTATCTCAATGAACTAACTGCTGATAGTCACATTGCAGTTGTGGAGCCACACTTGAATGCACATTGGAATCTTTGCATGATGCCATTAATAGTAATAAGAGCAATAAGCCACAGTTTCAACACTTTATACATTTCATAAAACAAAACAGCCCTGGTCTTTGATCCACCTCCTCTTTTACTCTTTATCCTCTACTTCATTATCCCATGACAAAATGTTATCTTTGTTTAATTTCATTGCATCTATTTCATGGTCTGATAAAGTGCTGCAGAGTTCTGCTGCGTCACCCCGTCTCCCTGCCTCCGGGCTGCTGCCTCCTCCCTGCCCCGGTAACAGATATATCGTTATTCAGAAGTGGCTGTGCACGGGGCGGGACATCAATCCGCTGTGTGTCTGCAGCCTCTACCCTCGCTGCTCCGCTCCTCTGCCTCCCTGCTCGTGGGCCCGGTATTGAATTGTCTGTGGCTTTGTTTTGGCTGGCAATCTACACCCCCAGCCCCCCCCCTCCTCTCTGCTCCAAAAATCATGGCCCATTTATTCCAACCCAATTATTATTGAAGCCTGGTTGAGCAGAGTGATAGATGGTACTTTGTTAGTGCCCCGGCTATTGCTGACACACATACTGCTCCTACTGCTGCTGCTGGACAGGCACCGATTAGACTCACACACACACACACACACACACACACACACACAGAGTCCAGGAATGATCCTTATTTACGAGGGATGACAATATTATTAATTAACTTGGCGATGCAAGGCGATAAAAAAAAAGATGTGAACACGAACTGCCTGACTAATTGGGCTGTGAGTGTGAGGGAGGGTTTTGTGTTTTATTGTGTGTGTTTTGTTTTGACGCGGCTCGTAAGTCACAACACAAAGACAAGGTGATGGAAAGTAAAAGTGGACAGAGCAGCCAACCCTTCTGACCCTAATCTGAGATATTTACAGGAGAACGCCTGGGACACAGCCCCTCCAGACCAGGAGTGGGACCTTCAATCAGTCTGCCTCCCTGCATCGCTTCCTGCACATGTTTAAGAGATTGCTGGGCTGTAGCTGCTAATCCCGCTGGATGATCCTGTCTGCATGTTAAACTCAAACAGACTGCAATCACACCGCAGTGACCTTCTCTCCACCTGCCGCAGTAACTTGGCTCCGCTTCCGCTGTCGCTCCTAATGAGGACATCACCTATACCCAACCTGGCATGGGGGAAAACATACAACCAAATGTATTCTGAATTAAAATACCAAATAACACAGTACAACAGCCACGCCATGTATTAAAACAAACTACATAATTTTAACAATACTAAAAAATACTTTTCCAAGGGAACATGAAATCACATGTCAACCATTTATATATATATAAATATATTTATACATCAATTATATCCTAACGTCATCTTGTTCAATCGAGTTTATTTAGAACAATTCTCACGAAACACATCACAGCCCACACTAGGTTACATACTTAGGTTTAGATTTGTTATGAGGCTAAATCATGAGCAACAACACACACCATCTGTGGGTGTTGTTTCATCGCTTTTGTTGTTGGTTAATGACAATAAGGCACGAATCACTTGTGCATTTACCAGGTTAAATCATCTTGTGGCATTATAAACTAAACAGCGTCTCATAGAAAGTATTTTACAGTGTTTATAAACTACTAAAATACTAAACACATTTTCATACAGAGAGAAGAAAAAATACAAAAGTGTTGCTTTTCATAATAAAAGACTCTTCTGTAGTAGGATTGGTTATTTGGCCTCAGTCATGGGGTTTGAGGTTGAGGACGTTGCATTGTGTAAACACATATGAGGCAAATTGTCATTTGTGAGTATGGGAAATAATCATTTTTATTTGACTGATGTGTTTTTCCTCCTTTTTGAGTGTCACAGAGATTGACATCTTGCAGGAAGGTGCTTTGTATTGATTACCAACCAAATAATCTTCCATAAATGTGATACATACATGGCTTGATGTGAGGATGAGGGAGTGGACACATAGAATGAGTCTGGAAAGGAGAGATGGCGTGTACTGTAGGTAAATGAGGAGCACGGTGGATATTAAGATCATTGGCCGACCAAAAAGCATTATGACAGGAAGTGTATAAAGATAAATGCAAGAGAATAATAATTACTATAGTAAACAACGAAAACAAATTGTGTACAATAACAAATATCCAGTGAAACAATAGAAGCAGCTTCTTTCTTGGATCTCATATCCAGTGCCTGTTGCCCTTTCAAATCTTCATCCAGCATCTCCCCTCAACTACTACTGAAAAGGTCTGTTACACTAGATTGTGAGGTGTTCACCGTGAGCCAAATATCATCCTGTCCAAGGGCAGAGAGGGGGTGATCGGAGGTCAGGGTGTAATGAACATATGGACATCATAGTTACTGTCTCAGAGCTCGCTCCGGAGTGAAGCTTGCTCTCCTGGACTGGAGGAGAAGTGCTGCCTGCATGTCAATGAGCCCGATTCCCTGTTAACCAACTGAGCGCACAGGGTCTCTTGTCTCACACACATTGGCTGCCATCTGCACCCTGAATGGGCTGCTTGGAGGGTGTGTGAGTGTGTGTCTCTGTATATGTGTTTATGTGTGTGTGTGTGAGGTTTGGGGGGGTGGTGAGAGACGGAGAGAGAGAGGGAGAGAGAAAGAGCTCTTCAGAGGATGGGCTGTAGTTAACCCCATGCATATGCCTGTCTTACAGCCTGCTGCTTTGAGAAGCAGAGAGATCATTGAGAAAAAGGTCTATTTTTAGAAATGAAATAGGGAGGGGATAAGCATTAGTGTGAGTGTGTGTCTGTCTGTGTGTGTGTGTGTGTGTGTGTGTGTGTGTGTGTGTGTGTGTGTGTGTGTGTAGCTGTTACACTCTATGGGTGAGCATGATGTGTAGTGATAGTCTTTTCCAAAACAACGTCGCAGAAGAGGCACAAGCTTTCTACCACTTCACACGCAATCATATAAGCCACACATGAGTCCTGGAGGAAAAACAGACACACACAAATCTGGATATCATCCTATTGTGCCTGCAGCTAGGCCTGACAGTAATGTTGGACTTCACATCACACACACAGACACAGACACACACACACACACACACAGACACACACATCCTCCCTAGCAACGGGACACGTGATGCCAGCATTGTGTGCCCAACCTTTTCACGTTCTCTCTCTCTCTCTGTCTCTAATCCATGTCTTTCATCCTGACAGGTGCCAGCGGCTGGTGAACCGGGCTGCAGATTGATGATTAGAGTGGGCAGAATGGACACATGGACTGGTACCAATCCGAGGTCACGTGAAAGTCTGTGTTTGTGTGTGTGTGTGTGTGTGTGTGTCTGCTGGGGAGTAAGATTTCAGCAATTGCAACTTGGGTTAAAAGTTCAGCTTTCGCTCAGAGGCCAGGAGTTAATCAGCCCAGCGCACAGAGCTATATAGTCAAAGGCTTTTCATTTAATCTTATTGCAGAACATGGAGGTTTGTTGTGAAAAGATGATTAGAACCGCGCCGGGGAGAGAAAGCGTTCCCTAACCTGCGGCTCTGAGAAACCTCAAGGTGTTGTGAGATAATTGTTGCAGCCGGAAATAATGAACGGAATAAGGAAGCTGAAAAAGGATTTTTAATGCTTTTTCAGACCTCATTTCATGATTTTGTTGCTGAATTGAATATTACACCTCAATTGCCGCAAAGGTAATTGTCCAATCATAGCGTACAATACAGATACAGAACAATACTCTGTGTCTGAAGAGTCTGGACCATTTCGAAACCTTAAACACAAGAGATTAAAGTGTGTAAAGAATAAGCCATGAAGCACTAACTAGCCAAATAAATCCAACATTTATTTCAAGCTTACCAATCATAAAACTTCACATTATAAAAATAACCATTTAGGAACGGAACCGCCAATGTGTGGGAGACAAGATAATCATTCATTTATAGACCCAAACTACATTTCTAAATCGTGAATGTATGAATGTTGTGATTTATAAAATGAAAAAAACAAATTATTGGAATTTATGCAGTGGGATGCATATCTGAATAGAAAGTAAAAGTAAAACTGAAGGAAACATGTAAAAGAAAAGAAAAATGTCTGACTGTAAGTAATCAGGTGGGGAACAATCATGGTCTATTTATGTGTTAGCTAGATTTTTAAACCCTATTCACCTGATTTCTTAGATTTAATTAATTACAAAGTACTATTCATATTATTATATTTATTTAGGGTTATAAGAATGGATGTTATACTCAAATAAAGAGCATTCGAAGTCGTCTCCGTGCTTACACTGGGTTTATACAGTACACGTATAGTTAAAGCATTGGGTGAATACCACAGAGTGAAGCTCATCAAACCTAATTCAGAGTTTAATCCCCCACAACAAACCAGCCAGTGGCTGCTTGGTACCCAAAGTCACAACATGAGTAAAACAGGCAATTATACATGCACACGCCTGCACAGACTTCCAGTCAGTACCATTAGCATATCTTCATCTGCATGCATGAGCAAAGTGCTCACCCACAGAAACACCCCTCCCCACTGGCATCAGCTCCACAGTTTCCCTCCTGTAAAAAAGGCATGTAAACATTAATGCATTCGAGTGGAGAAAACGTCTCTGTGATCTGACAGAGTCGTACACACACACACAGCAAATCTTCTCCTGCACACAACAGAGACAAGACAATGCGGTGAAGCAACAGCGAGTACACAAAGCGTTTCCAGCCTCCCTCGCAGCCATGATCGATTCCTCAGTCCGGTCGCCAGAACCGACGTATCAATCCTGTTTTTGTGTTATAACTCTGAAGACCCATCCGCCCTCTCTAAATCCATTTCATCTCATTCTCAGCTCCTGTCCAGTGTTCCACGCCCCGCCCCCTGTTCCCCATCATGTCACCCAATCTCAGCACCACACCTCTCTTTCATCTGTGCACCGCGGCACCAGCTTGTTTTCATTCCCTGCCCCCTTCACAACACTGTGTCCCCGATCTCGACCTTTCCTACTGATTGTGCGCTGACCCTGCAAAAAAAAGCAAAGGCGTTCTTTCGGTTTTAATTATTCATGTGTGATGAGAGGCTCCGGCTTCTCCCTACTGCAAGCCAAGAAAAAAGTGCTTCTACTGTAAGAGTGTGTGTGTGTCTGTGTGTGTGTGTGTTTATGTACTGTACCTGCTTTATATTTCTGTGTCACTTTGCTTGTTTTTATTTAATGCTTACCTCTAATTTTTCACAACAGGTGTCTTAGCTTTGGCAGTCGGTTGTTATCTATAATTAATAATGTCGTCACTAAGTTAATTACTGAGCTCTGGGTGCGGTGAAGTGGAAACATTGCTGAAAAGAGGTCAAACAGATCATGAAACACAAACAGGAGGTTAATCACACAGGGTTTTAAACATATCCCCAGGTTAGCAACTCAGAATTTAAAGGGGAAAGAAGGACGTGCACAAAGCTGCACTTAAGCTGCCCTACGATGCCTTTTGCCCTCTTTGGCAGAACTGCCCCTCTAGAGGAAAATACTTGTAACTGCAGTTATATTTTTGAGTTGTGGCTGCATTTACGAATAGACCAGTTACTTCACATATACTTCTGAACATTGCTCAGTTTGACATATTTGTGTTCTGCAATATTATCTGAGATTATGCCAGCATCGGCAATATTTGCAGTCTAGCTAGCTGGCTAACAGAGGCCTATAGGCAGCTGTATGAAGGAAGCTAACGTGAGATTGTTTTTCAAAATAGCGAATTTAAAGTGAAGAGGCCAGAAGTCAGTAAAATAGACTAAAGATTAGCTAAAAATAAATCTTTAATATGAATGATTGATTCAAAGTATTGTATACTGTATATATAAAGATGATGAAACTCCTCTGAGTCCTCCCACTATCCTAGATACAAACACAGTCATCTTGTTCATTTGGAGCTGGAGCCTGCACAGTGAAGGGGGCAGGATTTATATACCTATACTGCAACCAGCCAGCAGGTGACGGTCAGTAAGCATTGGCTTCACTTTTGGGGAGCGGCCATGTCGTATGTTTACATAGAATCTATGGTGAAGAGTATTGCTATTGAGTATAATCTTCCATGTAATGTCAAGGAGGGGCTTTCTATGAGGGGCTAATCCCTAAAGCTCCAGTTAAGAGCCAGAAATACTGTGTGATGAGGTTCAACAAATATGTTCCAGAGGAAACACAAAGGATATTTTTACTTCCTCGCACCCCTGCCAGCATCACGTCTGCCACGTTTACAGTTTAGTGCAGATTATGAGTCTCTTTCCTTTTTACGTGCTTTTCTTTGACGTGTAGGATTGGCTGTCCTTGGCGGAGGAATGCGCTCGACTCTGGTTGTTAACATGCACCGGTTTCCAGAGCAACAAGGGATTACAGTGACATCTCAGGTGGCTTCACTTTCCAAATCACCTAAAAATAACTTGTTTTAGATGGAAATGCGGGGGGGGGAACTTTAAGGAGGAGGAATATGTTTCCTTTCTAACGCATGCATTCCATTGCATTTGATTCATAGAACATGTGTCATTAACATACAGCACCCTGAATCACAGACGGCCCTGCTGACGGTGATACCACCATTAAACCGCTCTGACTCGTCCGTGTTTAAAGTGATTACTTTTCACACCCAGCAGCAAACTCGCTTCTTTTCCCCCGGTGACACCGCATACAACTCCACATGACATCCCCGGAGAAGCATGAATTTAAACTCCTTACAAATTTCACCATTAGGCTGACAAATGAAATGCAGGCTTTAAGTCAGCAGTGTGCGCCTCGAAAAGCTGGTGTGGAGCGGAGGGAAGGAGATTATGCGGCCGGGCCTCGTCTCACCGCGTACGGGGGAAGGAATTCGCTGACAGTCACGGCGATGCGGAGTGTCACGCTTCTGATGCTCAAACTCTGGAAGTTCATTACCCCCTCATATCATCACCGAGCACACTGAGAACCTCCCCCCCCCGGAGCTCTCTGCATTCCCGCCCTCGCTTCTGTCTCCCTCTCTCGCCTTCACGCCCTCTCACTCTCACTCTCGCTCATCCCCCCTCTCTGTTGCTGAACATGATGAAAGATCGGGGAGCCCACAGTCATCATTAGGCACCTCAAACCCCTAAATGTGTCACGGTTGGGCCTGTCAGGAGGAATGATGGCCACTTACTCAGACTGCGAAAAGCCATTCTGTGGTACAGTAATGTGGAGAGAGCGAGAAACGGGGACGTGCTGGAAATATATTGATCTAATTTGGTTAAAATTGTTGTTTAAGTGCAACCGCAGGATCCGTGAAAAGCCAATCGCTCACGCTAACAGCTCACAATGTAACAGGTGCAAATTGCGCTCATGTAAGAATAATATAACAAAATGGAGGTGTTTAATCCAAAGCACCTGCACGACACAGTGACTCAGACGCCTCGCCTCGGCATCGCCATGGCGACACCACTCCTTTCGCCGGGGGCCGGGGTCACCCACTCAGGCGAGCTCATTAGGGCTGATGTCACGTGAGCCGTGCTGCCCCTAGGTGCCTTTGACGATGACACTCTGTGTGTGTGTGTGTGTGTGTGTGTGTGTGTGTGTGTGTGTGTGTATGTGTGTGTGTGTGTGTGTGTGTGTTTATTGAACGTGTTCACGTGTAAGCAAGTGTGCATGTCTTTTAGAGGTGTGTGTTTGTTATACAGTTGGACAGCACTATGTTTTTAGTAGAAGCTTCTTGCTGCATATCAATGTTACACACTGACGCACACTGGTACAAACACACACACACACACACAAACACACACGTATACACACCAACCCCCCCCTCGATACCCGCAGAGAAGCTCCTGAGGAAAGTAAAGTGAGATTGATGAGTTCAGAGGATTTCCGAGCCGCTCTCAATAAAGCGTGGCAGTGCTGGACAGTAGTAGAGATGCTGACAAATGAAGCGCGTGGCAACGGATGAGACGAATGAAAGAGCTTATGAAAGAGAAAAGTTTTGGGTGAGGAAGAGTTAATTCAGTTTGTAATGAATTTATTCCTTTGTCATTTGCTTGGGGATTGTCAGAACCTCCGGGGTCTTGTCTTTACTTATTAATTAGCTGTGACTTTGTCAGAGTGTGGCAGAGCGCTCAATAATAAATTGGGAGGGGAGTCATGTGACTGCGACAGGCACGCGCTCACACGCACGCACACAGGCACGCACACACACACACACACACAAACACACAGAGAAGTATTGATGGGAATGGAACCCCCCCTCCCAGTTTCTTCTCTCACCAACATGAGATGAGATGAGATCCTCGTGGGGGCTGATCTTATTCTAACCTGTTACCTCGACTCAGTGGGGGAGAGAACGATACCTCAACTCACCTCTGGATCCTCCTGTTTGAGTTCACTCTCTGATATTCTGACCAATCGGTTTGGACAGAACTTTTCCACTTCGTCACTGTCCGCAGGTCTTGATAGATTGTGTTGTAGATTTAACTGTACTGGCACGAGATAATACAATAAGTCAATTGCCTATTTAATGAAAAAGATAATAATCGAAAATACAAACGCCAGGGCGGTGCATGGTATCAAAAGAATAACATTCTTAGGGTCTTTCTCTTCTGGAAATGACTACAACCAATACATTGCTAGGGCCTGTCAATGTTAGTTAAACCTTTCTGTTCCAGTCTTTTGGTGGCAGATTCCGCACTTGTACTTTGTTATTGTCTTGTATCATTTCCCTTATTGGATAGTTAGCCTGATGCGGAGCAAGAGCAGGGAAGACAAGCAGCAAAGGACCGGGCCTGCAGCCACCGCGGGGAGGAAATCGAGCGTCTGTACACGGGGAGCCTGGTAATACCTTAAACCAGGGGTGTCCAAACTTTTTGTCCCGGGGGCCACATACAGAAAAAAATTCGAAGGTCTGGGCCACTCACACGGCCACGCCCCCCTGCCCTGGAGCGGACTGTTGACAGCTGGCAGGTCAGGGGTGAGTTGGGCGCCACCTAGTGTCAAAACTGAGATGTACAATACAGTGGGCCATAGTCCATTACATTACAATTACATTACATTTCATTTAACTGACGCTTTTATCCAAAGCGACTTACAAAAAGTGCATAAAACCCCAAGGGTACAGACCCAGGACAACAAGAATCAGGAAAGTACAATTTCTTCAAAACAAAGCAAAACTACAAAGTGCTATAAGTAAGTGACATCAAAGTGCTACTAAAGTGTTAGTTTAAAAAATTGTTAGTAGTGTTTCCTATTCAAGGTATAGTCGGAAGAGGTGTGTTTTTTAGTTTTCGGCGGAAGATGTGTAAACTTTCTGCTGTACGGATGTCGATGGGGAGCTCATTCCACCATTTAGGAGCCCTCACATGTGTCCACATTATTCCTCTCTCTTGTTCCCTGGCGTACAATGCGTCTGCTGTCATCGCAGTCATCTGTCTTTTTCTGTTTACACGTTACAGATGCACAAAACTAGAACTCCTCTGGTTCGTTTTCCTGTGTGCGCTCTGAGAGGGGGCCGACTACGCTGGCCAGCCTCGCTAATTAGACAAGTATTGACTGGGATCAACGTTTACTGCATAACCTTTGGGGTAGAGAGGCGGAACATGCTGAATGGGCAGGTATCTCCAAAGGAGAGCTAAAAGTACCTCTCTTTTTTGGATAGCTTTGATCTGTGGATCTCATTATTGACTTTAGACTCATCTTTGGATCGTTGGATGTAGTTGGGGATCTCGATCTACTTGGAGACCTGGATTTGATTGGAGACTCTGCTCTCATCTTTGGAGTCTCGGCTCTCCTCTTATTAGATCTGGTTACCATTGGAGATACAGATTCAGTGGGAGTCCTCGATCTTGATCGAGATTTGGATCTGGTTGGAGACTCTGCTATCATCTTTGGAGTCTCGGCTCTCCTCTTGTTAGATCTGGTTACCATTGGAGATACCGATTCAGTGGGAGTCCTCGATCTTGATCGAGATTTGGATCTGGTTGGAGACTCTGCTATCATCTTCGGAGTCTCGTCTCTACTCTTATTAGATCTGGTTCTCATTGGAGAGAATGATGTAGTTGGAGATTGGGATCTGCTATCAGAATTGGAACTTGAAGAAAACATATTAAAAGCGTTATGGCCAGTGTGTTCTCTGTACTGAAAACTGATTTAGTAAAGTTCATGTGTAATTGTCAGACATTAGGAATTCAGACCATAGGCATTCCTTTTCCTTCAAAGGATGGGGTATAGAGAGTGTATCGTGAAGGTGTCATCGAAGGATATCATGAGCTATCCAGACTTTACCCCGTCCTTTAATGAGTCCGTTGAAAGTGTGATCATGAATGATTGATTGACTTGGACCATTAGTTTAAGAGGGTGACAATATAAAAGATCATGTTATCAAACCCTTATGACAAAGAAATGTGATATAGTAGTTTTCATATTAGTGGATATCAGCCAACATATGAGGGGATCGTTGCAGTTTACAGACACATATTGTGTATTTATTTCATATGTATTTCTGATTGTTTTTATTTTTTTTTCTCTCTCTCTTTACACTTCATCCTATCACCAGTTGTTTGTGTTTCATTGTGTTGTTGGGAGAGAGACTTTTTAATAAGTTTAATCGCTTTCTGTATCAATTGTAATTTATACACATATATGGGTCTGTTTTAAACTGCAACGATCCCTCTATTTTAGTGTTGGCTGATATCCACTAAATGAAAAACTACTATATCACTTTTCTTTGTCATATGGGTTTGATTAACATGATTTTTATATTGTCACCCTCCTTAAAACTAATAGCGTCAAGTCAATCTTTCATGATCACCACTTTTCACGGACTCATTAAAGGACGGGCGTAAAGTTGGATAGCTACATGATATCCTTCGATGACACCGCTTCACGATCACTCTCTATACCCCTTCCTTTGAAGGAAAAGGAATGCTATGGTCTGAATCCTAATGTTGACAATTTACACATGAACTTTACTAATCAGTTTTTTGTTACATGAGAACAAAATGGGCATATACGCTTTTAATATGTTTTCTTCAAGTTCCTATTTGATAGCAGATTCCCATTCTCCAGACTACATATTCTCTCAATGAGAACCTGATCTAAATAAGAGGTAGTGGAGAGACTACGAGGGATGATAGCATGAGTCTCCAACAGATCCAAATCTTCGATCAAGATCGAGGATCCCACTGAATCGGTATCTCCAATGGTAACCTGATTTAAAAGTGTAGAGACGAGGATCAAAGATGATAGACAGAGTCTCCAACTAGGATCCAAATCTCGATCAAGATCGAGGGACTCCCACTGAATTGTATCTCAATGGTAACCAGATCTAATAAGAGGAGAGCGAGACTCAAAGATGAGAGCGAGTCTCCAATCAAATCCAGGTCTCTAAGTAGATCGAGGTTGCCAACTACATCCAACGATACAATAGTTGAGTTATAGTCAATTATGAGATCCAAGATAATGCTATCCAAAAAGAGAGGTACTTTTAGTCTCTTTTGGAGATGTACCTGCCCATTCTGCATGTTCGCCTATATACAACATAGGTTTATGCTGTAAACGTTGTTCCAGTAATACTTGTATAATTGCGAGGGATGGCCAGCGTTAGGTCGGCCACCTTTCAGAGCGCACACAGGAAAACGAACCAGAGGAGTTCTAGTTTTGTGCATCTGTAACGTGTAACAGAAAAAGAAGACAGATGATCTGCGATGACAGACAGATCGCATTGTACGCTGCCAGGAACAAGAGTGACGAGATAATGTGGACACATGTGAGGGCTCATATAATGGATGGAATGAGCTACCATCGACATCCGCATACAGTCAGAATGTTTACACAATTACTCTCCTCGCACGAAAACTACTAAAAAACACAACTCTGTCCGCTATACCGTGAATATAGGATAATAGTGACCACTACTAAACATAAAACTAACACTTTAGATCAGCTCTTGATGCTCACTTACTTATACGCACTTTGTAGTTTTGCTTTGTTTTGATGCAATTGTACTTTCCTGATTCTGTTGTCCTGGGTCTGTACCCTTGGGGTTTATGCACTTTTTGTAAGTCGCTTTGGATAAATGATGTCAGTTAATGATGAAGGTCAATGTAATGTCGTTAGTACTTGCGACTATATGGCCCACTGTATTGTCACTCTCAGTTTTGACACTAGGTGGCGCCCACACTCACCCATGACCTGCAGCGGTCAACAGTCGCGCCAGGGCAGGGGGCCGTGGCACGTGTGAGTGGCCCAGACTTCGAATCTGTATCGTGGACCACCGGACAGTAGTTTGGTAACACCTGGTTTATAGGTATTACCAGGCTACCCTGTGTACAGAGAGCTACGATTCCTCTCACCGCGAGTGGATGCAGGCCGGTCACTTTGCTGCTTGTCTTCCTGCTCTTAGCTCGATATCTGGCTATACTACTCCATATAATAGGAATTGATACAGACTATAACACATACAGTCACAGTGCGGAATCTGCACCTATAGACTGGTACAGAAAGGGTTAACTTACATTGACAGGCCCTTAGCAATAGTATCTGGTTGTATTGCTCATTTCACTAGAAGAGCATAGTCACCTCAAGCAATGTTACTTCTTTTGATAACACACATGCACCGCACCTGGCGTTCTGTATTTTCGATTATTATCTTTTTACTTTAAATAGGCCCCACATTGGAACTTCTTGTATTATCTCGTGCCAGTACAAGATTAAACTCTACATTCACATTTATATCAAGGACATGCGGATCAGATGACGAAGTGGGAACTAAGTTCTGTCCAAACGATTGGTCAGAATATCAGAGAGTGACTCAAAACAGGAGGATCCAGAGGCTGAGTTGAGGCTATCGGTCTATCCCACTGAGTCGACGGTAACACGGTTAGATATAAGATCAGCACCCACACCTGAGGATCTCATCTGTCCATCTCATGCTTGTGTGAGATGAAACTGAGTGGGCGGGGTTCATTCACCATCCAATTCTTCTCTGTGTGTGTTTGTGTGTGTGTGTGTGTGTGCAGTGACCTGTGTGCGTGCAGTGTGTGCAGCGTGCACTGTCGCAGTCACATGACTCCCCATCGACAACTTTATTATTGTGCGCTATGCCTACACTCTGACTAGTCACTGCTAATTAATATGTAAAGACAAGACCTCCGGATGTCTGACACTCCCAAGCATATGTTCAAAGGGAACATTAATTCATTACATACTGAATCTAACTCTTCAGCACCTATCTATATCTTCTCTTTCATTAAGCTCTTTCATTTCGTACTCATCGCTAGCATACGACGTCTTCATTTGTCAGCATCTGCTACTACTGTCCAGCACTGCCTCACGCTTTAATGAGAGTCGGGCTCGGAATACTCTATGAACTTCATCAATCTCTCTTTTCTTTCTCTATGGAGCTTCTCTTGCGGGTATCGAGTTGGTGTGTATACGTGTGTGTTTGTGTGTCGTGTGTGCTGTGTTCTGATACACAGTGTGCAGTCAGTGTGTGTAACATTGATATGCAGCAAGAAGCTTCTACTAAAAAACATAGTGCTGTCCAACTGTATAACAAACACACACCTCTAAAAGACATGCACACTTGCTTACACGTGAACACGTTCAATAAACACACACACACACACACACACACACATACACACACACACACACACACACACACACACACACACACACACACAGAGTGTCATCGTCAAAGGCACCTAGGGGCAGCACGGCTCACGTGACATCAGCCCTAATGAGCTCGCCTGAGTGGGTGACCCCGGCCCCCGGCGAAAGGAGTGGTGTCGCCATGGCGATGCCGAGGCGAGGCGTCTGAGTCACTGTGTCGTGCAGGTGCTTTGGATTAAACACCTCCATTTTGTTATATTATTCTTACATGAGCGCAATTTGCACCTGTTACATTGTGAGCTGTTAGCGTGAGCGATTGGCTTTTCACGGATCCTGCGGTTGCACTTAAACAACAATTTTAACCAAATTAGATCAATATATTTCCAGCACGTCCCCGTTTCTCGCTCTCTCCACATTACTGTACCACAGAATGGCTTTTCGCAGTCTGAGTAAGTGGCCATCATTCCTCCTGACAGGCCCAACCGTGACACATTTAGGGGTTTGAGGTGCCTAATGATGACTGTGGGCTCCCCGATCTTTCATCATGTTCAGCAACAGAGAGGGGGGATGAGCGAGAGTGAGAGTGAGAGGGCGTGAAGGCGAGAGAGGGAGACAGATAGCGTGGGCGGGATGCAGAGAGCCTCCGGGCGTGCAGCACCTTCGTGGTGTACTCAGTGTGCTACTCGGTGCTTGATATCGTGTGGTTATGAACTTCCTAAGAGTTTGTGCATCAGATGCGTGTCACTCCGCATCGCGTGACTGTACAGACGGTATTCCTCCCCGTACGCGGTGAGACGACGAGCCCGGCCGCATA